>PVLA01001848.1:0-314803 GCA_004027455.1 Hydrochoerus hydrochaeris
CTTTGTCATGGAAGCATCTTGTTTCTCCATTAATTTCTAGTGACAGTTTTGCAGGGTACATCAATCTGGGCTGGAGGCCACCTTCCTTCAGGACTTGGAAGACTTCACTCCAAGCTCTTCTTGATCTGATGGTCTGTGTTGAGAAGTCAGCCGTGATTCTGATGGGCTTACCTTTATAGGTAATCTGTTTCTTTTCTCTGATGCCTTTAATATTCTGTTTTTATATTGAATTTCTGGTATCTTGATTACTATATGTCTGGGTGTAGCTCTGTTTTGGTTGTAGGTGGCTGGAGTTCTATATGCCTCACACAACTGAATGTCATTTTCTTTTCCCATGCTTGGGAAGTTTTCCTTAATTATTTCCAAGAATAGCCTTTGTAACTTGCCTGTATGTATTCCTGCTTCTTCATTCACATTTCTTATTCTTAAACTGTAGATTCTCTTGTCACCTTCTAGCCTTTGTATTGGCTAGAAATACTGCCTGTTTCCTTGTTATTTTTAAGAGATCTTTTCTTTCATCATCACACACTGCCAACTTGTCTTCAAGTTTTGATAATCTATCCTTAGTTTCTTTTAAGGCGTTTTGCCAGCTTTCAATGGAGTTTTTAATTTCTTTGTAGTCTCTTTGAATATGCTTCATGTAGTCTATATTTTCTTTATATTCTTTATCAAATGTTTCTCTCCTTTTTTTGTGTTCCTCCCTTCTTTTGTCTGTATCATCCTGAGAGATGCTCCCTGAGAGCATTTCTTTTATTAAGCTACTCATATCCTGCTTTACCTGATTTAATATTTCAGTTTTGAGCTCGTCTACAAGGTCCTGAAGATATCTCTTAATGTCCATTGAAGCTATGTCTGATGTTGCATGTTTGCCACCCTCAGTCTCCCTTGTTTTTTCTTCTCCTGGATCAGGGCTCTCATGGTTCTGGGCTGGGGCCCCCTCCTGCCTCTCTCTCTTGTCATGGCCCTGGTTTCCTCCACACAGATTACAGTGCAGGTCCCAGTCCCTTTCCCTGTTGGCCACGTTTCCTCCGAAGCATGCTGGCAAGGGAACTCGGCCCTTTCCCACCTGTTCTTGTCACTGAGGTGTAAGCAGGCTTCCTATGCCTGTTCCTCCCAACTGGGCCAGCCAACTTCAGGGGTGATCACCCTGTCAGTGCATGCTAGGCACAGGGATTCGATTTGGGACATCTCATTGGGTCCCAGCCAGGGGCATGGCCCAGTCCAAGCAAATCACATGAATCTGCTCTGGGGAGGGAGCAACCAACCAAAGTCACTGTTGCTCCCAGTTCAGGCTCCTCCCGCCCGATTCCAACATGTTGCCCACCTGGTCATGCCCTTCCTGTGAGGGGGGTTTCTCACTCCCAGCTCTGACCGTGGATCAATGAAGGTTCTTCCACTGGCTCTGCCCTCTGCTCTCCATTGGGCTCACTAACCCCAGAATTCAGCACTGCTGTTCTTCCTGTGAGTGGTGGTGGGAACGAGTTTGGGCAGCCCTGCCTGCTGGCGTGGATTCAAGCTGGTGCAAATTTGGTGGGTGTGTCCCTTTAGTTTTTAGTTGTTTCAGTTGTAGACCCGAAGTATTTGATGACCTTTTTTAAGTTTTAATTTCTTCCTGTGTCAAGAGGATCCATCTCGCTCTGTCTGGGTCTCTCCAGGGTGTTTTATTCTGGGATATGAATTGTTTCTCCCAGGAGGCTTTGTATTCTGTTGCTCACTGATTGACCATCTTGTCTTCTCCCGAATTGTGACTATTTACACTAATTGTTATAACTGATATATATTGACCTATTTTGGTATGTTATCTTTCTTCTGTTGGTTCTTTAACTTTATCCTAATGTTTGCCTTGGTTAGAAGATTTTTTTTGTTAGTGTTTTTGAAGTTGTAGGTTTTTTTGTCTATCTAGAATATCTTTCAGTATTCTTTGTAGGATTGGTTTGTTTTTCATGTCTAAGTTCTTCAGCTGTTCTTAGACATGGAAGTATCTTATTTCTCCATCAATTTTGAAGAAAGTTTTGCAAGGTACATCAATCTGAGTTGGAAGTTGTTTTTCTTTTAGATTTGAAATACTTCACTCAATGTTCTTCTTGACTTCATTGTTTGTGTTAAGAAATCTGCTGTGATTCTGATGGGTTTGCCTTTATAGATAATCTATCTCTGTTCTCTATCAGCTTTTAATATTCTATTCTTATACTGAATTTCTGGGATCTTGATTATTATATGCCTTGGTGTAGATTTATTTTGTTTATGGCTAACTGGAGTTTGATATGCTTCATATATCCGTATGTCAGATAACATTTCACATGTTTGATAAATGTTCGGCTATTTCTTTTGTAAATAATCTTTTTTTAAAAATTTTATTTAAAGAGAAAAAAAAGCAAAATATAAAAAATGGTAGAAACAATACATAAGTTCAAAAAAAACAGTAAGAAATCACTAGTTGATAAATTACATATTGTCTTCTTAGATATAGTTGTTCAAGTTACAAAATTAAAGCATACAAAGTGGACATTCAAACAGTGAGGCTGCAAACAGTTCTGTTCAATGATCCAACAAAAACTTAGCAATATGGTTATCAATCCTACACACTTAAATATACATGCAGTTATATCCTTTAGAGCACTTTCTTTTCCTCCTTTTGCTTTTTATTCCCATTATCTGTTTAGTTATATCCTGTTTCAACTTGCTCAGTACCTTACTGATCTGTTTTGTTGTTATTTACTTTTATTTTATTTTTTTATTTTGAAGGTAGTAAAATACAGTAGAACAAGAAGGAAAAAACCAATTGAGACAGTGTAGTGACATTGGTACAGAACTTCACAGCAGATTACTGGGATAACAGTAATAGGAACAAGAGAATATCTCATTTTCTTCACAATAGTTGTTCTTTCAATCAAGTACAGCAAAATGGAAGGGGATAATGAACTTATAAAAACAGAATATTGAATAGAGCAATGCCATTAATCAGAACAGAGCAAAACAGAGCAGTGAGCTGGCTGCTTTGTTTTCCCAGCACCCCAAGTTCCAACATGGCATGGATATTAGGAGATGCCAATGGTTCTTGCCCTGGAGTAGCTGTGGCTTTCAGGCCACAGCCACTTACCAGAGCTGCAAGCTGGCTGCTTTGTTTTCCCAGCTCCCCAAGTTCCAACGTGGCACAAATCTCAGGAGACAAGATGCCAATGGTTATCACCCTGGAGCAGCTGCAGCTTGCAGGCCACAGCCACTTACCAGAGTGGCAAGCTGGCTGCTTGTTTTTCCAGTGCCCCAAGTTCCAACATCACCTAAATAGTCTTTTTATATCATTTGTGTTGCCACCTTCTTTTTCTTTTCAACCTATCAATCTTCTATTGTTTTTCTTTACATCAACTTGCAACTGTTGAATTGGTCTTTCCTGATTCCTTGCTATATTTAAAAGATCTTTCCTCTCTTGTTCACTAGCTGCAATATTTTCTTCAAGGTCTGAAAATCTATCTTCACATTCATTCAGGTGATTTTGCAAACTTTCAGTGGAATTTTTGTTTTCTTGAATATCTCTTTAAATCTGTTGAATGAATTCTATTTCTAAATTACATTGCTCATTCAAGGTTTCCATTTTTTTGCAGTGCTACTCAATTTTTTAACTATATCTTCTTTAGATATGTTCAGCATTTCTTTTGTTATGTTTATCATTTCTTCTTTTTTCTGTGAGATTATTTTTGATTTCTGTTTCCCTTCCAGCTTCATGGAGTTGTTTCCTTACTTCAGTTACTATCATTTCAGAAATTTCAGATGTATGGGTTACACTTTCTTCTATGTCCATGTCTCCTAGGCTTGTATGGGTTGGGTTGGAGGTTTGAGATTGCATTTTGCTCTTTTGTTTTGTTATTTCCCTTGGGAAAGCTGAATGCAATGTTTCAGTTGCTTCCTGGGTTAAGGATACCTTTCCATGCTGCATAGAGTTTCCCCAGTTCAATAGGGGTCATTAAGCAAGTCTTACCAGGTCCCTAGTGACACTCAAAGGCCCTTCAGATGGGGGATTGTGCTGGGTGGACCTTCAGCACACCTCATGTAGCACTCCAAACCTCCCCGGCTGCTTGAGGTTGCTGGGCAGAACTGTACCATGTCCTTAGTGACTTACCAAGCCTGAACAGCTAGATGGAGTACAATCTACAATCACACCAAAGCTCCCCAGATGCTTGGGGTAGCTGGTTGTGTCTTTACCAGGTTCTTAGTGGAGTGCACTTTGCATGCCTTTGGCTTGTGGGGTCACTAAGCAGGACCTAATCATGATACGAATGACCTATCAGAGCTCCCCCACTGTTTGGGTACAATGGGCAGGGCCCTACCAGGTTTGAACTGAGGTGCCGAGGTTGCATGGCTATGTGAAATTTGCTGTACAGGACTTCCACTCACGCCACTTAGCACTGGAGTGAAATGATTGCTCCTTGATAGAGGTGTTTTGAAAAGAGGGTTTCATAACCTATTTAAAAGCTGGTCATGATGTCACATGCCTATCATACCAGTGGTATTTTTAGAGTTTATTCATTTTACTCAGTGCATACATCAGGTTACTAATTGTTCTGCCTTCCTTCCCACTCTACCAGATTCATTATTAATATTCTTGTGTATATTCTGTTAGTTTTTGTGTATATTTTAGTAAAAGGCAGAGATATTTATCCAAATATTTATAAACTTGTGATTGCTCTCCACAAACTGTATTAACATTTACCTGTTTCATGTAGTATGAGAAATTATTTGGCAATTCATCATTTATGTCATTGGACATGTTTTGAAATGATTCACTGTGTGTTTTTATTGCTTTTTATGTGGATTGTCTGTAATCCTTAGTCCATTTTTCTGTGTGTTTAGAAATTGAGACTATTAATTTCATATCTGCAAATACTTTCTCCCAGCTTTTTGTATACATTGTAGTTTTTAAATTTTGTTATTGAGGTAGTATTTTTACATAGATAGACAGACAAAGCTCATCATAAGCAATAGAGCTTGTCATTAAAGAGAAATCCTAAAGACATACACCTGGGTTCATTGACTGCCCAGTAATGAGCCTAGCACTTGGTAAACACAGGTTTTTGAGTTCAGGACATGTTTCTCTGGGAAAATTTCTATACCATGATTTGAATAATGTGAACAGTAACTTGAAAGGTTGTAAGGATTAAATGAGTGAATGTGAAATATCCTTGTTGATTAATTAAAGTTTTTGTGTAAATGTCAATAACTATTTCATAGGTTGCTTTCTAGAGAGAGAGAAATAACTTGTTTCACATAAACCTGATTAAACACTTCAGGAACCAGTTCACCCAAGTTCTTCTTACATTCAAACTTTGGGAACAATATTTCAGTTCTGGAATCAGTATCACATTGAGGGAGTACTCATGTATGCATAATTCTAATAGAATTTAGACCATCAGTCCTTAAGCTTTGGAAGCCTATCATCTAAAAAGGCTGCCTGGTATATCATAGATGAAAGAGAGAGAAACCCACTCCTGCTCCTGCTTGAGATATGACCTTAAAAATTATAGTACTGTTCTGGCTTATTTTTGCGTATCTGAAAAATGAAAAAATAAGAAACCTATAAAAAATGACTGGCATAAGTGCTTCCTAGATTGCCTTGTGCTTCCCATGAAAGAAATGATTTTTAAACAAGCAAGATCCTATTTCTCAAAATGAAGCTTGGAAATGTGACACATGAAAGAGAAATGTGTATCTATTTATGTAATGCATGAGCTTTACTGAGATTGCTATGTTGTGGGATGAATTAAGTGGGATATTTTGATAAAGAGATGAAATTAATTTGATTTTATTTTAGATGATTTCCTGTCTCCTTATTTCCCTTCTAATTTGATACCAGAGGAGCAATTTGCAAATAAGCCTTTGATAAAAGAACATACATGTGCACAAAATAATATCTCTGCCCATACTGAACCATAGGACCCTCGATGAGTCCCTTCTCCAGTACTGGCCTTAGACATAAGACAGAGTGCACAAATTTAAAAAAAAGCAGTTAAGGATACAATCTTTGAGATCATATATATATATATATATATATATATATATATAGAGAGAGAGAGAGAGAGAGAGAGAGAGAATCTTTGGTTGTGGATTTCATGACCTTGACTAGGCAATTTCCATTAAATTCATTATATTTATAATTTTAAAGAAACCAAACAAAATTTATCCGAAATTGTAATTTTACCTGTCTCTTTAGTCTGAATATTAAATGAAAGACTACACTGAAGGCACACAAGCAATGGCCAGCATCTTCTAGTACTAAATATCCATTCTCATCATTTATTTGTGATTATCATTACTTTTTCTAGCCATTCAAAAGATGGGTTGTATGGGTGTGGTTTGCATTACCAGGTAATGTAACTGTGCTATAGTACTGCAGTTTTATTATTGTAGAGAAGTGACTGTTTGACATACAGATTAAAGGAAGACTGTACAAATCTGATGAGTATATCCTGATATATAACATCACAATATGAAACGTGTGGCATTGTTAACTGGTGCATTCAGATGCATGATATAAGAAACGGGACAGACACAACTGTAAAAGGTTCAATGAAAACTAAAATTCAACATTTTCCCCATGCCATATGATTTAATATTAAGGAGTAAACAAGACAATAATGAAATAAAAGCTGTATACATATTACAGTTGTATAAAATGTTGATGCAGCATATACACAACATGTAATCTTATATTCAAGCATGAAAAAATAAGGGAATTAAAAACAGCAAAATGTTAATAATTTTCCCCAATAGTTGTGGGACTATGGGCAATTGATACTTTCACCTGTAATTAACTGCACTTTAATCTTCTGGTAAAAATGATTTTATAACAATATCTTTGTTACTTATCAAACATACCAGGTATACAAATTTTATAGAGAACTATAAAATAGAGATTTATTATCTAATACTCAGATTAAGCAATTAACTTAAATTATTTAGGCCCATCTTCTGAATTCCACTTTGGCTTTTCTTTACCCCATGGGTATAACTAATAACCAGAATGAGGCATTATATCATTTAGACAGTTTTTAATTGCTGGGGAAAAGTACCTGACACTGACAATTTAAAGAAGAGAGATTTATTTGGTTTCTGGTTTAAGAATGTTCTGTCCATGGTTGGCTGCCTTCAAGACAGAAACAGCATGGTATAAAGAGATTGCTGTTCAACCCTTGGAGTCCAAGAAATAGAGACAGCAAAAGCAAGAATGAGATATATACCTCCAAAAGCATGCTTTCAGTGACCCATCACCTCCAATCAGGCCCTATCTCCTACCAACAATTTTAACTGTAATCGTTGATGAATACAGCACCAGCATAAACCAAACACCTTCCAAAAGCCCCACTACTACATTTGTAATATTTGGGGGGTATATTTTTGATCTAAACAATCATAAATACTCTCCATAAGTTGTCTTGTGTTTGCTTTGAATGAAAGCATCCTTAAAATATTATATGTATATGGCACACCTATAGGTGTTCCTCCTTTTTACAATTTGATTTAACATTATAAATTTTGCTGTGTTCTATTTGCACAACAGATTGAAATACTCTTTTAGAATTCATTTTGCATGCTACAACATAAGACGTGTTTTTATTGGTGCATATTAGTAGTACAGAATAACAAAATTTGTGATGGTTTATTAGTACACATTTATAACATATTGTGATTCCTGGCATCTCTGTTACACCCTTCCCATTCTCTTTTCCTCACACCCAATCCCTTTCATCTCATTAGATGACCACCTTCTACTTTACAATCCTCTCACTTTTGTTTTCAGATTTATTTTCATTTTTTACATTTACCTTTCTTATATGAGAAAAAACATGTGATTTTTAACTGTATGAGACTGGCTTATTTCACTTATTGTGATGGTCCCGCGTTCCATCCATTTTCCTGCAAGCAACATGATTTTGTTCTTTTTGACTGAATAATACTCAATTATGTATGTGTACTACATTTTCTTCATCTACCTGTTAATGGACATGTAGGCTGTTACCACATCTTAACTATTGTGAATTGTGCTACTGTAAATATGAATATACATGTAGCACTATAAAACACTATTATATTTTTCTGATGTATATATGGCCTGATTCTTACAGATCTAGGACATTCATTTTCTCAGCAATAGTGTTCCACTGTAAGAATGATCCACAATGTATTTTTGGACAATTGTTGATGGGATGATAGACATTGTGGTTTTACCTACCATTTTTATCTCAAGAATAAGCAATGCTACAATGAGCATTAATGTAGATATGGTCATATAACTACATGCCAGATATTTAAGTTTCTTAATGTTCAAAATGTTATCCTTAAATACCAGTTTCAGCCTCACTAAGTATATATGAGGTTTTCCATTGAAATATAACTAGTAATATGTGGGTATGTGTTTATGTAAAGAATTTTTACACAAAAATAGAGCCTGGAAAGTCCAAAATCATCAGAGTAGACCCACTAGTTGGAGACCAGATAAGAGCTGCAGTTGGAGCCTAAAAGTCAGTCTGTGAGCAGAATTCTCTCTTCCTTTTTTTTAATCTAATAGCCTTCTTCTGATTAGATATACACCCATACTATAGAGGGTGTTCTGCTTTACTCAAGGCCTACCAATTTAAGTGTTAATCTCAACTAAAGTACTTTGACAGAAACATTTAGAATGTTTAAGCAAACATCTGGGTGTGTGGCTACCCAAGTTGACATATGAAATTAACTGTCACACCTGGATACTGTTATAAATGCATATTTTAATGTCCTACTAGATCTACTCACCCTCCTAAACTCTCAGAAAGTGTGCCTTTTTACCATTGCATCACCACTTTTCTTTATTGCAGATTAAAGTGATTAGAATAACCAGACACTGTGTCCCCATATTATTTTATGCTGGTGGGGATTGGAAACCGTGTCTGAGTTTGCATCCTCTGGGTCTGAGGTTTCTTTCTTTAATTATGGACACTTACGAGATTGAAAGACCACAACTACTAGCTTTCTGTAGCACAAGGAATTCAGGCAGATAGAATCACAAGGGACTGCATGGAGGGAAATTTTTTAGTCTTCAGGGATTGATCCCATTGAAGCCTTCTAAGCAGTTAAATAGGATGAATGGAACTCATACTGACAAAGACAAGCAGCAGTTATGAAATGGGGTGGGGGTAGGATTTGAAAAATATGGGCAGGGATTTAAGGGTTAAAGAGTATGAGCTGAGAAACAAGTTCTAGGACAAAAGTGTTAGGGGTGGAGATGAATACATAGGAAACAGATGTATTGTGAGGAAATCTATACAAGTTAATTGGAGACAAGGGCTGGAAAGACCATTGTCAAAACCACTCACTTCCCCTGTAGTCTTTGCAGCCACTTCTGGGATTTCTTACCCATAGAGGCTCTTGGGCTCAGATGGGGCATGAGGAAGTATTCTCCAAACAATCTCATGTATAAGCCTTATAAGACATATACCTTTCTGAAGATGTTCATGAATTTGATGCCTTTGTATGTGATGGAAAAGAATAGAAGTAAAATATAGGAAATAATGCCTCCTCATAGAGCAGAGCCCAAGGGAGTTCTACGTCCCAGCCTTGCTCTCTCTTTATCCCAAAGATGAGTGTACCATGACTCAGGAAAATGAGCAGATGTCACATGCTTCTGGCCAGGGCTGCCATTTTCTACCTTCTATTCTAATCAGGCCTCCTACTTCACATTCTACACTGTTAACACATAAATTAACAAAACAAGAACAAAAGAAAAATTATCACTGTAGATTCAACAAAAACTTATAGCATGTGTCATTATAAACAGCTTTATGTCAATAATTTGATGAAATGGGAACAAAAGCATACCTTTCATACATGTTCATATATAGAGGATTAAATGGTTTCATATAACATTAAGAAATGAATATACTGATTTTCATGCACAGAAATAACGTGAAACAATATTTGTTTTATCTCCTTACTCCACAAACTTCAGAAATAAGCATGGAAGGCATGAATTTTGCCTCACCATTTAAACTTCTAAGAACTCATCTGAAGGAAAATTTGCAGAGAAGTGTTTGTGCATGATTGTGTGTGCATGCATATGTGTGTGTGTGTGTGTGTGTGTGTGTGTGTGTACACAGCACAGAGGGACTTACTGGTTAGTAACTGTTTATCTGGGAGTATAGGCTCAAATAGGGACTGTGGGAATTGATAGGATGATGAATGAAAGGAAGACCATCATGTCTGTGCTGGCTAGGGAAGCAGGTTGAGAATGTGGATGCCTGATGATGTAGAGAGAGAAAATGGAGGGGCTCCATGTTATTCCTTTGGTGCCAATTCCCAGGGGATCCTAGAGAGGTCACCAAGCCTGAGTTCAGCCAGATACTGAAGCTGTGAAATACACTATGTATAATCTGTTCTCTGTGTATGAAGACTGAGGTTTAGAGAGTTATAGGTGATTGCCTCTGACCATTGAAGATATAATAGAAGTAGTGTTGGCATTATTGTTTATGCAATTGCAACTATTCATTTAGTATCTGTTTTTGGAAAGTTGAATCTGCAACATATGGCTCCCTATTATAAATGTATATCAAAAATTGAAAAGTGGGAAGAACTAGGAGATCATTTCTTTCAAACTCAAAGAAGTACTGGCACAATTTGCCAACTGGTGGTACCCACTTATGTCATTTATAGTATTGTAATTAGCATACTTTATATTTTTTTATTTTAATTTCAAAATTCATACCTGATTGTTGTCTAAAGTGTAAATATTATCAAAATGTTGGAAATAAACTGTACAATGACCCTTTCAATACTTTCCAAAAATACAGAACTGCTAGTATTTGTGGAAGTTCTACAGAACTGACCATAAAGTGAAATTTTGTGCTATTTCTACCTTTTGGGAGTGAAAATATGTGACTGGTCCCCTGAAAAAATATGGACATGGAATTGAATATCTGACATTAGCTCTGTGAGGGATGCACTGAGCAAATAGGCTGACCCTCTCCCTGCATGCTGCTAATGAGAGAGTACTCTCAGAGCACCCTCAGGAAGGGGCATGGGTGGAAACAGATGGAAACTTGGGGAGAGCTGCAAAAAGGTTTCCATTTAAGTGTCTGTAAGTCATAAAACTAATGATGGTAAGTTCTATGGAAACACTCAAATAATTAGGAATGAGAACTCATGTATGTCCTTCCTTCTCACAGCCCCCACTAGCCAGGAGTCACCTGTTTCAAAGGTGCAGCTGTGCCAGGTTATGCACCTGCTTCTAAATGCTCCAGATAGAGCATCTAACAAAATCACATCATCTCCAAAGGCCAGTCACTTGACTAAGCCCATGTCATTTCTCAAGGATTTTTTTTCATAAACCACCCATGGAGACAAGCCTGGTAGATCTGCTTAAGGAAAGTAGAATGGGAATTGGTGTGTACAGGGTATATACTCCTGGCCCTGGTGCCTCACTTTTGGGGTAGAGGAAGAAGAATCTGGGAAACAACATGAAACCTCTAATGTCACTTCTTATTGTAAAAATAAAATAAATTGTCATATTGTCATGGGTTGGTGATAGAGAAAAAGTGATATGGATGAAGAGCAAGTGGAAAGAAGACCAAGGTCTCCATTCAGAGCATTTTTGAAGACTTCCACTGGGATCATGCCATAGGTCAGGAGGGAAGGAGATGGGGTGTAAGAAGAGCCAGTTTTCTTGGGTTCTGACCCCAGATCATTCTAGCTTCCACCTATCTGATGGCTCAGAAACATCCACTTCATTATCAGACCTCATTCAGAGAACTGTAAAGAGTTAACCCATTCTGGTGTAGTTCCAACCATGGTCCTCAAGGCACTGGGGATGGGAGAACAGATAACTCTAATTTATACCACAGGACAGATACATTGACCACAAGATATCAGTGCTTCACCTATGTTACTCTTTTGCTGGTCACATGTGTATAATGAATACCTTTGTGATGATAAAGAAAGATGTGATAATTAAAACATCTTTTATATTCATCCTTGCTATAATTCAAAGCAGAAAAATAGTGTTCAAAAAAGTTGACCTTAATATGTAACAATAAAAAGATACACAAGAAAATAACAAAATTAAAAATTTTCCAATAATTTTAAAATTGAGATGCAAAATACATACTGTATAATTTATCATTTTAGGTGTAAAATTCAGTGCTTATGTGGCATATTCAAAAGATTTTGCAACCATTCCAACTATCTAATTCCAAAATATTTTTAACACCTCAAAAAGAAATTCCTAAACTCTTACAGAACACACTTCTCCCAATCTCTGGCAACCACTACTCTTCAGTCTCAATGAATTTCCCTATTCTGGACATTACATATAAATGCAATCACACAATATATGGCTTTTTTGAGACTTTTTTTCATTGAGAACATTGTTTCAAGTTTTACCAGTATAATAGCATGTGTTAGGACTACATTATTTTTTACAACTGAATAAAAACACACAGTGTATATATACAAAATTTATTTTATTCATTAATCAGACAAAAGAAATTTGCATCATTTCCACTTTTTTTCCATTCTAGAGTAGGGGGAGGGGGAAAAGAAGGAAGGGAAAAAGGCAAAAGTAAAAATACAATCTATACTACTAGTTTTTCTTAGTTCATTGAAAAGAAAGTTTTGTGCTAATATTATCTGAGGGACAACTGTCTAAAACTTCTCACTCTGTGTGTTATCTTTTCATTTGTTAGTAATTTCTTTTGCTATGAAAAAACTTTTTAATAGGATGAGATCCCAGCTATTGATTTTTTATGTGTTTCTCATGAGATCAATTTCTTCATAAAGTCTTTTTTTTTGGTACTGGAAATGAACTCACAACCTCATACTTACCAGGGAAGTGCTAGAACCACTGAGCTAAATCCCCAGCCCTCTTTGTTAAGTCTGACTACAAATATGTCTTCCAGGATTCTGCCTCGTCTCTCCTGTAACTGATTTAGTGTTACCATTTTAACATTTAGATCTATGATTCATTCCCATTTAGTTTAGTTGCATGGTGATACACATGATGTAGTTTTACTCTTTGGCATGTGGAAAGCCAATTTTTCCAGCACCATTTATTAAAGAGGCTATCTTTCTTCCATTGAGCAAGCTTGGCTCCTTTGTCAAAGATAAAGTGGCTGAGTATGTTTTTAGTTGTTTCTGAACCTTCTAATCTGTTCCACTGATCCTCGGGTCTGTTTTTGTCCAGTACTATGCTGATTTATCACAGTAGATTTGTAGTATAATTTCAAGTCAGTGACGGTGATACCTCCTACCTTGCCTTTGTTGTCCAGAATTTCATTTACTAGTCTAGGTCTCTTCTGGTTTCAAATGAATTGCAGAAATGTTTTTTCTAATTATGTGTGGTATGTTAATGGTATTTTGATTGAGATTGCATTAAATTTGAATAAGAATTTTGAGAGTATAGTCATTTTGACTATGTTTGTTCTTCCTACCCAAGAGCAAGGGATATCCTACCATTTTTCTGATATTCTGTTTGATGTCCTTTTTCAGAGTACTGTAATTTTCAATGTATCTGGGAGAATTGTTAAGTTCCTGCACAAATACTACACCATTTTATGACAAAGGGTTTTTTTTTTCTTTTTGGTACTGGAGATAGAATTCAAAACCTTGCATTTACCAAGCAGGCACTTGTGCCACTGAGCTATACGCCTGGCCCTCTTTTACTTCCTTTGTTATATTGGTTCCTAAGTATTTCGTTTCTCTGGATGCTACTGTGAAGGGTGTGGTTTCCCTAATTTCTCTTAGTGAGTTTGTTGTTGTGTAAAAGAATGCTATTGATTTTTGAGTGTTGACTGTACCCAACTACTCTACTGCATTACATCTGCAAGTGTTATGCTGGAGCTTTTTGGGTCTTCTATGTAGAAAATCATGTCACCCACAAATAGTGACAATTTAACTAATTCCTTTATTACTTTTTTTCTGCTGTCTAATTGCTCTGGTTAATGTTTGGAAAACTATATTGAATAGGAGCAGTGATAGTAGACATTCTTATGTTGTTCCTGATTTTAGAGTAAAAGCTTTCAGTTTTCAACCATTTACTATGATGTTGGCTATTGTTTTGTCATTGATGGCTTCTATCAGATTGAGATAAAGACCATCTATTTCAACTTTATGTAGGATTTTATCATGAATGGGCTTTGGACTTTTTCAAATGCTTTTTCTGCTTCTATTGAGTTGATCGTATTTTTTTTCATTGCCTCAGTTAATATGGGTTACTACATTTACTGATTTCCTTCCTTTGAACCATCCCTGTATCCCTGGAATGAATCCCACTTGGTCGTGTTGTATAATCTTCTTGATGATTTGCTGCATTCTGTTTGCCAGTATTTTATTGAGGATTTTTGCATCTATGTTCTTCAGGGAGACTGGCTTTAGCTTTCTTTTTAGTTGGATACTTCTCTGCTTGAAGAAATGAGTTTGAGAGTATTGTTTTCCTTTCTGTTTCATTAAAGAGTTTCAGTATTAGTAACATTAGTTCTCTAAATTTCTTGTAGAATTCAACAGTGAATGAATCATTACCTGTGTTTTTTGTTAAGTTTTTAATTAAAATTTAATTCTATTGGCTGATATAGGATTACTTAGAAGTTTTGTATCTTCTTGATTCAGTTTTCAGAATTTATATGTGTCTAGGAATCTATCTATTCCTTCTGTGTTTTCCATATTATTAGAGTATAAGTTCTCCAAGTAAGTATTGATGTTCTTCTGGATTTCCTCAGGATTCTTTGTGACCAAAATTTTCATTACTAATTGCTTGAATTTGTTCTTTTCTCTTGATGATATCAGCTAAAGGCTTATTGATTTTATTTATTCTTTCAAAGAACCAACTGTTTGTTTCATTAATTCATTTTTAGTCTTAATTGCATTAATATCTACTGTGATCTGTATAATTTCCTCTCTTGTATAAACTATGGGTTTGATTTGTTCTTCTTGTTCTAGAAGTTTGTAGTTCAACACTAGTTTGTTTATTTCAGCTCCTTCTGTTTTCCTGATTTGAGAATTCATCATTATAAATTTCCCTAGAAGAACTGCTTTCATTGTGTCCCATAAGTTCCAGTATTCTGTATTAGCATTATTGTTTCATTGTAGGTACTGTTTAAAGTCTTTAATTTCCTCTATGACTCATTGTTGCTCAGAAATATATTGTTTAATTACCATGTGTTTATGTAGTTTTTGTGGTATCTTTTGCCCTTGATTTTTCAATTTCTTTGTACTATAATCAGAGAATTTGCATGGAGTGATTTCAATTCCTCTGCATTTACTTAAGCATGTTTTATGGACTAATATGTGGTTTATTTTGGAGCACATCCCATGTGCAGCTAAGAAGAATGTGTATTCTTATGCTGTGATGTCAACACTGTGCAGATAGGTACTAAATTCATTTGTTCACAGGTTTGGTTTAATTCTAATGCCTCTCGGTTGATTTTTTTTGTCTAGTTGATCTATCTACCTGTGGGTTTGGGATACTAATTCCTCCCATTACAATTGTGTTAGTGTATATTTGATTTTTCATGTCCATTAATATTTTATATATATTTTATATATGTGTGATAAGAATCAAAGTTCATTATTTACATGTGTATATCCAGTTGTACACTTGTATCATTTACTGAAAAGTTAGCCTTACAATTTAAACTTTTTGATACCTTGTTGAAGATAAATGTCAGGGTTTATTTTTGGACTCTCAATCCTATTGCATTGATCTGTATATCTATTCAAATGACAGCGCGAGTCTTATTTAATCTGCAGTTCTGGGCATCAAACCCAGGACCTCTCACATGTTAGGCACAGACACCAACACTAGGCCATTTCTCCATCCCATGATGAATTCTTGACTATAGTAGTTTTGTAATGGGTTTTGCTACAGGAAAGTGTGAGACTACCAGCTTTGTCTCCTCTTTCAAGATTGCTTTGGCTATTCTGAGGTTGCTGCTTTTTCATATGAATTTTAGATGCAAAAAGTTAATTACTAGAAATGATCAACTGGGAATTTTGTTAAGGTTTATGTTGTGTCTGTTGATCATTTTAAGTATTACTATCATATTGATGGTATTAAAATCTTGCAATTCATGAACATGGGATGCTGGTCTATTTTTGAAGTCTTAATTTATTTAAAAATATATTTAAAATTTCAAAATATGAATTTTTTCTTTTTTCTTTTATGCAAAATAGTAAAACAAAATTTCATAATATAATAGAATAACAATAATTAATGCGCTAAGTATTGTTATTTTTAAAGTAGTTACTCAGAGTACAAAATATGGGCATCAAAATTCTCCAAACAATATTAACACAAACATTTCTTTTCAATCAATTAAGATAAACTAGTAGTATTAGTATATTGTATTTTTTCTTTCTTTTTCCCTTTCTCCCTATTCTAGTTCCTTTTTCCTTCTGAATGTATGCTTGCCATTTCATTATATCTATTATGCATTTTAGTCATTATTTACTCTTTAAGTTTCTCATGCCAACTTGATAATATGATGTTTACACATGAGTGTGATTTATTTTCACTTAGGAATATGGTCTCTAGATTATTTACCTATAAAAGTCTCAAATTTGTCCTAATTTATGGCTGACTAATATTCCATTGTGTAAAAAGACCACATCTTTTTTATCCATTCTTTGATTGATGAGCATTTGCATTGTTCCCCAGATTTAGCTATTACAAATTGTGCTGCTATAAACATGAGTTCACATATATCACAGTGGTACAATGCTTTTAATTCTTCTGGGAAGATACCCAGAAGGGGAGTGGATGGGTGGAATGGTCTCCTAGTCCTGCTTTTGTGAGGGCACTCCATACTGATTTCTACAGTCTCATCAGCAGTGGTGAAGGATTCCGTTTTCCCCTCAGCACATCCAACATTTGTTATTGGCTGATTTCTTGATGAGAGGCATTCTTTCTGGGGTGACATGAAATCTGTGTTGTTTAACTTTTATCTCTTGAATGACTATGATTTTGAAGATATTTTCATATATTTATTTGCCATTTGCATTTCTTTCATTTGAGAAGTCATTATTCATGTCAGATGTTCATTTTTGGATTGGGTCTGAATTTCAGGGGCCTGAAAATTTTCAGTTCATTATATAGTCTGTCCATGTCTATCACCATGCACTAATCTAAAATGAAAATGAGCAAATTATCTAAATAGTAAAACATAAATACTAAATCTACTGGGAGAGAAAGTAAGTAGAATTCTTGATTGCATGTGTGTAGGCAGATAGTTCATGAACAAAACCCAGACTGCTTGGGAAATACTTCAAAGATTCAACAGAGATCTCATCTTACTAAAAAGATTTGCACATGAAAAGAAATCACTAACAGAATGAAAAGACAACCCACAAAGTGGGAAAAAATTTAGCCAGTTGTCCCTTAGACAAAATGCAATTTTATCCCTCATCAGTGGCATTTAGCTCTAAGTATTCTTTCTTCAGATTTTTTATTTTAAATGATATACAAAAATACAGAAGTTGTATATATAAATGGGGTCACCATGTAATATATGTGTGTTACATGTAATATTAAGATTAGGATAAATATATTTTCTCAAACACTTATTATTTATTCCCTAAAGTTTAAAACTCTTCTCTCTGCATTGTGAAGTGTATAGTACGTAATTATTATCTGTAGTCACCATACTGTGCAATAATACTCCAGAGCTTCTTGCTTTGGTCAAACTCAGTACACAGTGATCAACTTTTCTTCATCCCTCACCACTCATACTGCTTTTATTCTCTTGTAAAAAACCTTTCTACTCACAACTTCTATGACATCATGTTTTGTAGATTCCACATGAGTGTGATCATGTCTTTCTGTGCCTGATTTATTTCACTTAGTATGATTTTCAGTTCTATGCATATTATTGCAAATGACAGAATTTCATTCTTTTTATGACTGGATAATATTTTATTTTCTTTATCTATTCATCAGTTTATAGGCACTTCAGTCATTTTTTTCCTGGTTTTTGTGAATAATGCTGTCATGAACATGAGAGCACATATGTCTCTTTGACATAGTGATTTCATTTCCTTGGGATGTATATATAGTAATGATATTGATTGGTTTTACTGTCGTTGTACTTTTAATTTTCTGAGAATCCTTTATACTGATTTTCACATGGTTAATCTAAAATTCTTACCAATATTTTTTTAACATTTCCCTTTCTCCACATCCTCACCAGCCCTTTTGGTCTTTACTGTTTTTGATAATAGCTATTTTACTAGCTTGAGATAATATCTTATTGGTTTGATTTGGATTTTCCTGATTATTAGTGAAGTGGAAACTTTTTTCATGTAAAATTTATATGTCTGCTTTTGACAAATACCTATTTAAATCTATAGCTTTTTTTAAGTAAGGATTTTTTACTATAAAAATTGTACGGTATCTTATATCTTCTAAATATCAAGCCTCTTTGAGACGTAAACAGTGCAAATATGTTCTCTAATTCTGTATATTGTCTCTTTAGTCTGTTGAGTGTTTCCTTTTCTTTTATAGAATTTTATTTTGATGCAAGCTTATTTATTTATCCTTTCATTTCCTAAGTTTTGTGAAGTCTTATTTAAAAAAAAAATCTTTGCCCAATTCAGTGTCCTAAATTATTTCCCTTATGTTTTCCTCTAATAGTTTGTTTCAGCACTTCCATTTAAGTCTTTTATCCATTTTGAGATGATCTTTGTAACTGATGAGTGATAGGAGTCTAGCTTCATCTTTCTGCATGTGGATATCTAATTTTTCCAACCACGCATATTGGTAAGACTATCCTTTTTCAAGTGTATGTTCTTAGCATTATTCTTGAAAATTAGATGGCTGTTAATGTATGGGTTTTCTTTTAGGCCCTGTATTCATTTCCATCATTCTGTGTCTACTCTTATAAAAATCCCATGCTGTTTTGATTACTCTAGCTTTGTAGCATGTTTTGAATTCAAGTAAAATAGTACCTCCCACTTTTCTTTTTTTTGCTTAAAATGATTTTGACTCTTTGAAATTATTGTTGTTGTTCTTACCCCATATAAATTTTATTTTGATAGAAATTACATGGAAACTATAAATTGCCATAGGTAGTATGAACATTTTAATACTACTGATTTTTTCAAATCCATGAACATGAGATATCTTTTTACTTTTCGTGTTATCTTCCATTTCTTTCATCAATGTTTTATAGTATTCTTTGCAAAGGCCTTTCACTTTTTTATGTATATGTATTTTTTTATTTCATAACTATGTAAATAATATGTCTTTCTTGATTTCTATTTCAAGCATGTTGGATCTATTAACATTTGGCTTATATTCTTGTTTTGCTGGATTGATTCCATTATCATAAAAGAATCTCCTCTCTCTCTGTTTTTTACTGATTTGATTTAAACTCTATTTTATCTGATATTAGTATGGCTAAATAATTTTTCCTTGCTTTCATTTGTATGTAATGTTTTACTATATCACTTTATTTTCACTCTTTTGCAGCCTTTATAGAGGGATGGATTTCTTTTTTTAAATTTTTATTTAAAGAGAAAAAAAAGTAAAACAGAAAAATAGGTAGCAACAAAACAAAATTCCAAAGGAAAAAAGGGAAACAAACACCACGAAATCAATAGTTGATAAATTACATACTGTAATCTTGGAAATAGTTGTTCAAGTTACAAAATTAAAACATACAAAGTAGACATTCATACAGTGAAACTGCAAACAGTTCTTCTCAAAGATCTAACAAAAACTTAGTAATATGGTCATCTATCTTACACACTTCAACATACATGCAGTTATATCTTTTAGAGCACTTTCTTTTCCTCTCTTTTTTACAATAGCAATTACATAATTTGGGTTTTATCACTCCAACAGTTCCTTATTACTTTTTACACAAAAGTAATAATGTCATATTTATAAATATGATTCTTATTTATTTCAATAATGAGGATAGTCTCAAGTTGTCTCCATTTACCTATGAAGCTGTCAAGACCATCCTTTTCATAGCTGAGTAATATTCCATTGTATAAAAGTACCACAACTTTTTCATCTACTCTGTGGTTGATGGGTATCTTGGTTGTTTCCAAGATTTAGCTATTATAAATTGTGCTGCTATGAACATGGGTGCACATATATCACTGTGATATGACATTTTCAGTTTTTTCTGGAAAAATATCCAAGAGGGGAATAACTGGGTTGAATGGAACTTCAAATCCTAGTCTTCTGAGAATTCTCCATACTGATTTCCATAGTGGTTACACCAATCTACACTCCCACCAACAGTGGAGCAATGTTCCTTTTTCCCTGCAGCCTCACCAACATTTGCTTTCAGTTGATTTCTTGATGGCAGCTATTCTTTCCAGAGCGAGATGAAACCTCAATGCTGTCTTAATTTGAATTTCTCAAATGACCAGTGATGATGAACATTTCTTCATGTATTTATTTGCCTTTTGTATATTTTCCTCTGAGAACTATGTGTTCATCTCATATGCCCATTTTTGGAGAGGGTCTTTGAATTTGGGGGCTTGAAATTTTTCAATTCTTTATATGAGCTGGATATAAGTCCTTTGTCTGGCGAGTTGCTGGCTAAGATTCTTTCCCATTCCATGGGATTTCTTTTCACTCTGTTGGTGATTTCTATTGAAGTGCAGAAATTTTTCAATAATATAAGATTCCAGTTTTGATTCTTTGAAGTATTTCCTGTGCATTTTGCATTTTGTTCATGAATTCTCTTCCTACCCCTATGTCTCCAATCTTCTGCCTACCTTGTCTTCCAGTAGATTTAGTGTTTCTGTTATAATGTTTAGGTATTTGTTCCATTTAGACTTTAGTTTTGTGCATGGTGATAGGTGTGGATCTAGTTTCAGTCTTCAGCATGTGGAGAGCCACTCGTTCCAACACCATTTATTAAAGAGGCTATCCTTCTTCCAGTGGGTGTATTTAGCCCCTTTCTCAAATATCACGTGGCTGAGTGTCCTTGTAGTTGTGCTTGCATCTTCTAATCTGTTCCATTGATCTTTGGGTATATTTCTTTGCCAGTATCCTGCTGAATTTATTACTGTGGCTTTGAAGTACAGTTTCAAGTCAGGAATTGAGATACATTCTGCCTTGCCTTTGTTGCCCAGAATCCCTTTTGCTATTCTAGGCTTCTTCTGTAACCAAATGAATTTTAGGAGTGTTTTCTCTAGATCTGTGAGGTATGTTGATGATATTTTGATTGGAGTTGCATTAAATCTGTATAACAGTTTTGGGAATATGGCCATTTTCACAATGTGGGTTCTTCCTAGCCAAGAGCAAGGAATATTCTTCAATTTTCTAATATCCTCTTCAATCTCCTTTTTAAAAGTAGTATAAATTTTAGCATATAGGTCTTTTACATTCTTAGTTAGGTTGATTCATAAGTATTTCATTTTTTAAATGTTATTGCAAAGGGCGATGTTTCCATAAATTCTCTCTCAGTGAGTTTTTTGTTTCTGTACAGGAATCCTATTGATTTTTGAGCATTGACTGTATCCAGCTACACTGCTGAATTTTTTACTGCCTCTAGCAGTCTTTTAATGGAGTTTTTTGAGTCTTCCATATAGAGTATTATGTCATCTACAAATAGTGATAATTTAACTTCTTCCTTTCCTATATGTATTCCTTTTATTTCTCTCTCTTGTCCAATTGCCCTGGCTAGTGTTTCCAGAAAATAGGAGTGGCAATCATGGACATCCTTGTCTTGTTCCTGATTTTAAAGTGAAAGCTTTCAGTTTTTGTCCATTTAGTATAATGTTGGCTGTTGGTTTGTCATAGATAGCCTTCATAAAGTTGAAGTAGACACTGTGTATTCTGAGTTTCTGAAGGGTTTTTATCATAAACATGTGTTGGACTTTGTCAAAATTTTTTCTGCATCTATTAAGATGACAGTGTGGTTTTTGTTTTTGGCTCTTTTGATCTGGTGTACTACATTTATTGATTTTTTCATGTTAAACCATCCCTGCATTCCTGGAATGAACTGCATTTTTCATGATGTATAATCTTCCTGATGAGTTGCTGCATTTTATTTGCCAATATTTTATTGAGCATCTTTGCATCAATGTTCATTAGTGAGACTGGCCTAGAGTTCTACTTTTTGGTTGGGTCTTTCCCGAGTTTTCATATGAGAGTAATACTTGCCTCCAGGAATGATTTAGGGAGGATTGCTTTCATTTCAACTTCATTGAAAAGCTTAAGGAGTATTGGTATCAAATTTTCTCTAAATTTATTAAAAATTCAGTCGTGAATCCATCAGGACCAGGGATTTCTTTGTTGTTAAGATTTTAATTATGTTTTCAATTTCTACATTTGATATTGGTTTATTCAAAATTGCTATATCTTCTTGGTTGAGCTTTGGTAATTCATATGTTTCTAGAAATTTGTCCATTTCCTCTGCATTTTCCACCCTATGGGAGTAGAGATTTTCAAAGTAGGTATTCATGATCTTCTGAATTTCCATGGGACACATAATAATTTCCCCCTTTTCAGTCCTTATTGCATAAATTTGTGTTTTTTCTTTCTTTTTCTTGATAAGGTTATCTAGAGGTTTGTCAATTTTGTTTATTTTCTCTAAAAACCATGTTTTGATTCATTATTTCTGTGCATTTTTTTTAGTTTCAATTTCATTGATTTCTACTCCAATCTTTACAATTTTGTGTCTCCTATGAGCTTTGGGTTTAACTTGCTCTTCTTTTTCTAGAAGCATGAGATGAAGCATTAGGTTGTTTATTTGTGCTCGTTCTGTTTTCTTCATAGACAGTTTATTGCTATATATTTCACTTAAGACCCCATTCATTGCATCCCACAGATTACAGTATGTTATTTCCACATTTTCATTGAATTGTAGGTATTGCTTTATTTCTTCTTTAATTTCATTTGTAGCCCACTGGTTTTTCAAAAGTTTTTTATTTATTTTCCATGTGTTTAGGCAGGTTTTGCAATTTCTTTTGCCATTATTTTCCAGTTTCACTGTGCTGTGGTCAGACATTATGCATGGGATAATTTCAATACCTTTGCATTTACTTAAGAATGTTTTATGGGATAATATATGGTCTATTTTGGAGAATGTCCCATGTGCAGCTGAGAAGAATGTGTATTCTGATGTGGTTGGGTGGAACACTCTGTAAACATATACTAAGACCAATTGCTTACAGGTATGATTCAGTTCTGTTATTTCTTTGCTGACTTTTTGTCTAGTTGATCTATGTCTTTGTGACAATGGACTATTAAGGTCCCCTGTTAAAATTGTGCTCTTGTGTATTTGGCTTTTCATGTCTATTAGTATCTGCCTTAAATAGTTGGGTGCTCCTGTTTTTGGTACATATATATTTATAATTGTTAGTTCTTCCCCTTGAATTTTTCCACCTACGAGTATGTAGTGAACCTCTTTATCTCTTTTAATCATTTTAGGTTTGAAGTTCATGTTGTCTGCAAATAAAATAGTTACCCCTGCTTTTTTCTGGGTTCCTCTTACATGGAGTACTGTTTTCCATCCTTTGATTTTTAATGTATAAGTTTCTTTTTGGGTCAGATGTGTTTCTTGTTTGCAGTATACTGTGGGATACTGTTTCTCAATCCATTCTGTCAACCTATTTCTTTTGATAGGTGAATTGAGGACATTTACATTTATGGATATTACTGATATGTAGTGGCTCAACTTTGCCATGTTATGCTCCAGTTGTTTGCTTTTTGCTTTTCACCCTTGTTTAGTTGCTTGTTCTACCTGGTGGTTTCTTTCTGTTGTTGTTCTAGGGATTGCGGTCATTTTTATCTCTGTCTAGTATGTCTTTCAATACTCTTTCTTGCATTGGTTAGGTGGACATAAATTTCTTCAGTTGTTCTTTGACATGGAAGTATCTTATTTGTTCATTAAATTTGAATGAAATTTGGCTGGGTACATCAGTCTAGTTTGAACGTTGCTTTGTTTCAGTGATTCAAATACCTAACTCCAAGCTCATCTTGACTTGAGAGTTTGTGCCAAAAAGTCTGCTGTGATTCTCATGGCTTTTCCTTGATAGGTGAGTTGTGTCTTTTCTCTAACAGCTTTTAGTATACTGTTTTTATGCTACATATCTGAGATCTTATTTATTATGTGTCAGGGTGCAGAATTATGTTGGTTGTGACTCTTTGGCATTCTAATGCCTCACTTACATGTATATCAGATTTTTCCCCATGTTTGGTAAATTTTATGCTGTTTCTTCTGTGAATAAATTAGTTATGTGATTTGCATTGACTCCTGCATCTTCACTGATGCCTATTAATATTATATTGCTTCTCTTGGCATCATCTTGAAGTTTCTGGATTGTCATTTCATGCTGCTTTTTTATTTTTAAAAGTTCTATCCTTTCATGATCACTAATTGCGATCTTGTCCTCAAGGTCTGAAATCTTATCCTCAGCTTCATTTAAATCATTTTTCTGACTTTGAATAGAATTTTTTGTTTCTTGGATATCTCTCTGAGTTTGTTTCATGAATTCTGCATGTTTTCTATACTGTTCATTCAATATTTCAATCAGTTTCCCATGATTTTGTACTTTTTTCTCTATTTTTTCTTTTTTTATTTAAAGAGGAAAAAAACAAAAAAGATCAAAATGTTAAAGAATTTCAAAAAAAAGATAAACAGTAAGAAATCACTAGTTGTTAAATTACATATTGTTCTTTTAGAAATAGTTATTCAAGTTACAAATTAAAGCACACTTTGTGGACACTCAAGAAGTGAGACTGTAAACAGATCTGTTCAACAATACAATAAGAACTTTGAAATATGGTTATCCATCCTAGACACATAAATATAAATGCAGTTATATTTTTATAGCACTTCCTATTTCTTCTGGTTTGCCATAGCAATTATACATTTTTAAAATTTTATTTAAAGAGAAGAAAAAAAGCAAAACAAAAAAGGGTAGCAATAATGCAGAATTCTAAAGGAAAGAAAAAAAAGAAAGAAAGAAAGGAAAAAAGAGAAAAAAACACTAAGAAATCACTAGTTTATAAATTACATATTGTCATCTTGGATGTAGTTGTTCAACGTACAAAGTTAAAGGATACATAGTAGACATTCCAACAGTCAGACTGCAAAGAGTTCTGCTCAAAGATCCAACAAAGATTTAGCAATATGGTCATCTATTATACACACTCAAGCATACATGCAGTTATATCACTTAGAGCATTTTCTTTTCCCCTCTTTTTTACAATACCAATTACACATTTTGGTTTTATTACACTTGTAGTTCTTATTTACTATTTACACTAGAGACACAATATGATATATATAAATATGATTCTTATTTATTTCACTAATGAGGGTAGTCTCAATTTGTCTCTATTTACCTATGGGAAAATACCCAGGAGTGGAATAGCTAGATTGAATGGGGCTTCCAATCCTAGTCTTCTGAGAATTCTCCATATGGATTTCCATAATGGTTGCACCAGCCTACATTGCCACCAACAGTGGAGCAATTCCTCGCAGCCTCACCAACATTTGTTATCAGTTGATTTCTTGATGGCAGCTATTCTTTCCGGAGTGAGGTGTAATTCAATGTTGTTTTAATTTGCATTTCTTGAGTGACCAGTGATAGTGAACATTATTCATGTATTTCTGTGCCTTTTGTATATCTTTCTCTGAGAACTGTGGGCTCATCTCAGATGCCCATTTTTGGAGAGGGTCTTTCAATTTGGGGGGCTTGATGTTTTTCAATTCTTTATATGTTCTGGATATAAGTTCTTTGTCTGAGGGACTGCTGGCTAAAATTCTTTCCCACTCGGTGGATTTTCTTTTCACACTGTTGGTGATTTCCTTGAACTGAAGAAACATTTCAATAATATGAGAACCCAATCATTGATTATTTAAAGAGATTTCTGTGCAGTTAGATTTTTGTTCATGAATTCTTTGCCTATCCCTATGTCTCCAAACTTCTGCCTACCTTATCTTCCAGTAGATTTAGTGTTTCTGTTTTAATATTGAGGTCTTTGATCCATTTAGACTTTAGTTTTGTACATGGTGCTGGCTTGGATCTAGTTTCAGTCTTTGGCATGTGGAGAGCCAATTTTTCCAACACCTCTTATTAAAGAGACTATGCTTCTTCCAGTGGACATATTTAGGTCCTTTGTCAAATATCAGGTGGCTGAGTATATTTTCAGTTGTGCTTGCATCTTCTAATCTGTTCCATTGATCCTCAGGTCTATTTCTTTGCCAGTATCATGCTGATTTTATCACTGTGGCTTTATAGCAATGTTTCAAGTCAGCAATTGAGATGTCTCCTGCCCTGCTTTTGTTGCCCAGAATTGCCTTTGCAATTTCTAGGCAGTTCTAGTTTTCTTCTGTTTCCAAATGAATTTTAGGAGTGTTTTCTGTAGATCAGTGAGGTATATCAATGGTATTTTGATTAGGATTGTATTGAATCTATATGACAGTTTTGGGAGTATGGCCATTTTCACAATGTTGGTTCTTCCTAGCCAAGAGCAAGGGCTATGCTTCCATTTTCTAATATCCTCTTAAATATCCTTTTTCAGCATAGTATAATTTTTAGCATGTAAGTCTTTACATTTTTAGTTAGGTTGATTCTTAAGTATTTCATTTTTTAGATGTTATCATAAAGGACGATATTTCCATAATTTTTCTTTCAGTGAGGTTTTTGTTTGTGTTCATGAATGCTTTTTATTGTTGAGTATTGACTTTGCATCCAGCTACAATTTTGAACTTCTTTATTACATCTAGTATTCTTTTAATGAAGTTTTTTGGGCCTTCTATATAGAGTATCATGTTATCTGTAAATAGTGATAATTTAACTTCTTCCTTTCCTATCTTTACTCCTTTTATTTCTCTCTCTGGTCTGATTGTCCTGGCTAGTGTTTCCAGAACTATATTGAAAGGGAGTACTGATAGTGGACATCCTTGTCTTGTTCCTGATTTTAAAGTGAAAGCTTTCAGTTTTTGTCCATTTAGTATAATGTTGGCTGTTGGTTTGTCATAGATGGCCTTTATAAGGTTGAGGTAGACACTGTGTATTCCGAGTTTCTGAAGGGTTTTTGCCATCAACATATGTTGGACTTTGTCAAAAGCTTTTTCTACATCTATTGAGATGATCATGTGGTTTTTGTTTTTGGCTCTGTTGATGTGGTGTAATACATTTATTGATTTATGTATGTTAAACCATCCCTGCATTCCTGGAATGAACCTCACTTGGTCATCATGTATAATCTACTTGATGATTTGCTGCATTTGATTTTCCAGTATTTTATTGAGAATCTTTGCATCAATGTTCATTAGTGAGATGGGCCTATAGTTTTCTTTTATTGGTTGGATCTTTCTCTCATTCTGGAATCAGAGTAATCCTTGCCTCCAGGAATGCTTTAGGGAGGATTGCTTTCATCTCAATTTCATTGAAGAGTTTAAGGAATATTGGCATCACGTCTTCTCTAAATTTCTCATAGAATTCAGCCTTGCATCCATCAGGACTTGGGATTTTGTTTGTTGGTAAGTTTTTAATTACATTTTCAATTTCAATAGCTGATTTTGGGTTCAAAATTGCTGTATCTTCTTGGTTGAGCTTCGGTAGTTCATATGTTTCTAGAAATCTGCCCATTTCCTCTGTGTTTTACACTCTATGTGAGTAGAGATTTTCCAAGTATGTATTCATGATTTTTTGAATTTTCATGGGTTCTGTAATAATTTCTCAATTTTCAATTCTTATTAAGTGAATTTGGGTTTTTTCTTTCTTTCTCTTGATAAGGCTAGCCAGGGGTTTTTCAATTTTGTTTATTATCTCAAAAAACCAGCTTTTCAATTCAGTAATTCTTTGTATTTTTTTTTAGTTTCAATAGCATGGTTTTCTGCTCTAATCTTTACAATCTCCTCTCTTCTATGAGCTTTGGGTTTAGCTTGCTCTTCTTTTTCTAGAAGCTTGAGATGGAGCATTAGGTTGTTTATCTGTGTTCATTCTGTTTTCTTGATATTGCAGTTTATTGCTATATATTTTCATTTTAAGTCTGCTTTCATCACATGCCATAAATTACAGTATGTTGTTTCTGTATTTTCATTGAATTGCAGGTATTGCTTTATTTCTTCTTTAATTTCATCTGTAGTCTTCTCATTATTCAAAAGTTTGTTATTTAATTTCCATGTATTTATGCAATTTTTTCAGTTTCTATTGCCATTAATTTCCAATTTCAGTGCACTATGATCAGACAGTATGCGTGGTATGATTTCAGAACCTTTGCATTTACTTAAAAAATGTTTTATGGCTTAATATATTGTCTATTTTCAAGAATGTCCCATGTGCAGCTGAGAAGAATGTGTAGTCTCATGTGGTCAGGTGGAACACTCTATAAACATCTACTAAGTCCAATTGCTCACAGGTGTGATTCAGTTCTGTTATTTCTTTGCTGACTTTTTGTCTAGTTGATCTATCTCATTGTGACAATGGGTTGTTAAGTTCTCCTTTTACAATTGTGTTCTTGTGTATTTGGTTTTTCATGTCCATTAGTATCTGTCTTATATAGTTGATTGCCCTGTATTTTGTGCATATATATATATATATTATATATATATTTTTTTCTTTTATCGATACTGGGGATCAAACTCATGACTACACACTTTAAGGCAGGCATTTATGCCATTGAGCTAAATCCCCAGCCCCTGCATATATTTTTATAATTGTTAGTTTTTCCTCTTGAATTTTTCCACTTACGAGTATATAGTGACCTTCTTTATCTCTTTTAATCATTTTAGGTTTGGAGTTCTCATTGTTTGCAAATAGAATTGTTACCCCTGCTTTTTTCTGGGTTCAAATTGTATGGAATATTGTTTTCCATCCTTTGACTTTTAATGTATGAGTTTCCTTTTGGGTCAGCTGTGTTTCTTGTTTAAAGTATGCTGTTTGATCCTGCTTCTTGATCCATTTTGTCGATCTATTTCTTTTTATACATGAATTGAGGCCATTTATATTTATGGATTTCACTGATATGTACTGGCCCAGCTTTGCCATGTTATGTTCCAGTTGTTTCATTCTGCTTTTTCCCTTATTTAATTGCTTATCCTACCTGGTGGTGTCTTTCTTTTGTTAATTTGGGGATTGTGGTCATTTTTATCTCTGTCTAGTATGTTTTTAGTATTCTTTATAAGGTTGGTTTGGTGCACATGAATTTCTTCTGTTGCTCTTTGCCATGGAAGTATCTTGTTTCTCCATTAAATTTGAATCAAAGTTTTGCTGGGTACATCAGTCTGGCTTGAAGGTTGTTTTCTTTCAGGGCTTGAAATACCTCACTCTAAGCTCTTCTTGACTTGAGGATTTGTGCTGAAAAATTTGCCATGATTCTAATGGGCTTTCCTTGATAGGTGAGTTGTGTGTTTTCTCTGACAGCTTTTCATATTCTGTTTTTATGCTATATGTCTCAGATCTTTATTATGTGTCTGTGTGTGGATTTATGTTGATTGTGACTGGTGTTCTATATGACTCACTTATCTGCATATCAGATTCTTTCCCCATGTTTGGGATATTTTCTGCTATTATT
Source organism: Hydrochoerus hydrochaeris (assembly GCA_004027455.1). Lineage (NCBI taxonomy): Eukaryota > Metazoa > Chordata > Mammalia > Rodentia > Hydrochaeridae > Hydrochoerus > Hydrochoerus hydrochaeris. The sequence goes on from PVLA01001848.1 coordinate 29,507, forward strand.
TCTGTAAATACTGTATGTCATTTTCTTGGACTTCTGTATCTTCGCTAATGCCCATTATTCCTATATTGTTGCTCTTGGCATCATCATGAAGCTTCTGGATTGTCATTTCATGCTGCTTTGTTATTTTTAAATGTTCTGTCCTTTCCTGATCACTAATTGTGATCCTGTCCTCAAGGTCTGAAATCCTATCCTCAGCTTCCTTTAGGTAGTTTTGCATGCTTTCAATAGAATTTTTTGTTTCTTGGATGTCTCTTTGAGTTCGTTTCATGAATTCTGCTTGTTTTCTATATTGTTCATTTAAGGTTTCAACCAGTTTCCCATGCTCATGTACTTTTTTCTCTATTTATTCTTCAACTGCATTCAACAACTCCTTTTCTAAGGTTGGTATTTCTGTCTTTACATGGGAGACTACTTCTAATTTGATTTCCTTCATAGCCTGATGCAGTTGTTTTTTATTTCACTCACATCTTTTCAGAGATTACTGGTGTGTTACTTTTGGGGTCCTCTATTTCAGTGTCTCCTGTACTTGCTTCTGGTGAACTATATTTTTGAGACTGCATTTTGCTTTTTCTTTTTGTTGTTTTCACTCTGCCTGATGTTTTCTCTGTGTAGGAGGGAATCACACACACTCTTTTGAGACTCACCAATGTCTTACAGTTATTTGGAGAGGGTTTTGCTATTGGCCCTATTCATCCCCTGTACACCTCTGTTTTAGGGGCATACTCACCACACTGACACAGTTGATCTGCTGCATTACAAGTTTCATCACCTGTGAGTGAACTTCCAAGTTTTTTCAAACTGACTGGAGCCTGCTGATGTCTTCTGATGTTCCAGGTGGTAGGGCGGGTCTAGCAGCAGCAGTCCAGGGTATTTTTCACCCTGGGGTGGCAGGGCAGGGCCACAGGGGAGGTCCCAGGCAGCTTAAGCCTGAAGGGGGCTTCTGTGATATTTTCTGTGGTGGGCGGGCCCATAGGGGAGGTTTCAGGCAGTTTATGCCTAATGAGGGTTTCTGAGATGTTCCTGGTGGTAGGGCAGGACCACAGGGGAGGTTCCAGGCAGCTTATGCCTTACCTCTATTTTTTCTTTAGCTGAGTTCCACAACTCCTTTACTAAGATTGTTATTTCTAGTTTTACATGGAAGAGTACTTCTAATTTGATTTTTTGTATATCCTCATAGAGTTGTTTTTTCATTTAACTCACTATCTTTCAGAGATTTCCAGTGTTTTACTTTTGAAGATCTATATTTCAATGTCTCCTCTACTAGCTCTGGGTGGACTAGATGTGTGAGATTTCATTTTTTCATTTTGCCATTTTTCCCTTTTGAGTTAATGTTTGGTACTTCAATCCCACTAGTGTCAACTTTTAGTAGTGTGGATCTTGTGATCCCAATATATGGTTGATGTTTGTCCAATTGCTGGGTTCCACAATGAATAGGTGAGCTAGTCACCTGACTTCCTACTGCAGGGCTTGTTAGGTGAGTCTTGTATTCTTCCTGGGCTGACAAGCCTAGTAATATTGATATAGGTCAACTTTTAGTTCCTGCTATTACTTTATCTTCAGGTTATTCCAGGTCATCAAATCTCACTGTCTGTAGTATTTGTGTCGGCTGAGGCCCTATTGTGTATCTATTGTGTGCTTGTGTGTATTTTAAACCCTTTTGGTTTTCAAGTTCAGATATTCTTTCTTGGCACATTCCTCATGCTGCCTGATGTTTTCTGTGTGCAGGAAGAAGTCACCCACACTCTTGCCAGACTCACCAAGGTCTTACAGTTAGTTGGATGGAGCTTTACTACTGTCCCTATTTACCCACTGTGCACCTCTATTTTAGGGGCATACTCACCACACTGACTGGAGCTTGCTGAGATCTTCTGTTTGGGTGAGGCAGTTACTGAATCTCCCTTCAAGCTAGCACAGTTAATCCACTGTAGTCCAAGGTTCTGGGAGAAAGGTTAAGAAAGCTGAAGACCCACAGCAGTCCAGGAGGTAGGGGGTGTCCCTGAGGGGCCAGCAGATGTCCTGTGTGTGGGTTTCCATTGGGCATGGGGCACAGCCCCAGGGTATTGTGGCACTCCTCAGTGTAGGCTTTAGCCACACCTATTTCCAGGTTTTGAGTGATGTTTCAAAGTTTCCTTGGTGCACTGGGAATCACCTGGCCCACTTTTGGGGCCTGGGTCACACTCCTGAAAGCTGCTTACCACTTGGAGCTCACTGAGTGTGGACCGGTTGGGCCTGAGGGGACTCTGTGTGTCTTCTGGGGATTTCAGCTGCAGGGCATGGTCTTACTGCCTGGGAGCAAAGTTCCAAGTTTTCCCCATGTGCTGGGATTCCACTAGAGCATACTGTCAGGGCCCAAGGCTGGATTCGGGGCCCTGCTCGCTGCGTGGAACAGCATGCTTATTATTAACATTTGCAACTTGAACATTATAAGACACCTTAGAAATCTTCATGAGTCAGCATTAAGTATCACCATTATATTACATTAGAATCATAACATTCTGTCCTTATCCCCTGATAGTCTCATATATGACTAAGACATTTAGCCCATCTGCAATAGTTGCCAAAGTCCTAACAGTTTCAGCATTGCTGAAAAGTTTGTGTCAAGTCTCCTTCAAGGTAGAAGGCAAACTTTTAGCTGCAAGCCCCTGCACAAGTGAAAACAAAGTTAAACACTTCCAACATGCAAGGGCACAAGATAAGACAATTTCATTCCAAAAGTTACAAACAGGAGGGTACAAAGGATTGGGGCAAAAGCAAATCCAAAATCCAGCAGGGCAAATATTAAATCCTGTAGTTCAATACGCATCATCTGAGGCAATTTGTGAAAAATTGTGACCTTCAAAGTGCTTGTGTGACTCACCCTTGTGGCACTTCTGGTGGTTATCTATACCATGGCTTCTGTATTGGGCTGGCTTTGCTCTCTCCTTGCAGGTTTCCACAGATAATTCATGCTCCAGGCTTTTCCAGGTTTTCCATTGCATGTTTGGCTTCACACTCACCAATTCACACCACTACTCTCTCAGGGGCATGCTGCCTGGGCTTCCAAGCTTTCTGAAATCAGGGTGGAAACCTTTTAACAACAGAACTACTGCATTCTCCATGCTCCTAAAATCAGCACCACATGGATGATGCTTATATCTGCCAGGTGGAGTACTACCCAGGTTTTTCTCTCTCTTGGTTGTAGGGGATGAGTGCTTGAATTGCTGAGCACTCTGAACTTGACTGTGAGAAACAAATTTCCTATGAGGATATTTACAAAGTAAGGATTCTGGGTACCTGATGAATCTTTCAGTTAAACTTCTAGACTTCTCAAGTTGACACACTGTATCAAACATAACAATGTATATATCTGTATCATTTGAAATTCAATAATGATTAATTTCATTATTATGTAGGTAAACATTGTATTATTTTAGAGCAAATATAAATAAAGAACTTCTGACCAGTATTTATTAATATATTTGGACTAAAATTTTCCATAAGAACTGGAAAAACAAATGTATTTCCTTTCACTTTCAACACTTAGTTTTGTATACAGTTTCAGGGATTTATAGCCTTGTACAATCAAAAACACATGGTCTATTTTGCTCAACATGGTCAGCAGATAAGATTTCCTTGCACACTGTAGCCTACTCCTGGCTTAGGAAAAGCAGGAAGGAAGGCCACTAACAGAAGCAATCTTTCAGCAAGGGAACACTCCTACCAGCATCCATGAAGATGGCTAAGAGACCTAGAAGCCTGCACACCTCAGACTATTTCAGAAGTAGAAGACAAATTCTAAGGAGACTTCCACCCAATCACTGTGACAGGCAAGTTTGTGGGGCTCCATCATCAGCAATCATTTCTCTAGATTTTTGTAAATGTCTAGAAGGGATTTACTGTATTTTCCTTAACAGGAACAATGCTCCTTCTATTGGTATTGGGTTACCTCTGTGGGAAACTGGGGAAGAGAAGGAAGGGAATGAACAAGTTATTCAAGTTACTACCTTGGTTACTAGTCCATGTATGTTTTTAGAATGAAAAATAGACACATACCTGAATGCAGGAGACAATGAGCTCTGGTACATGGAGAGGAGTTAGGAAAGTAGTGCCTTCCATTTCTGACTGCACAGGGAGGAAGAGATGATCTCTTAGCATTCCTCACACTTTTGGCTTCATTTTTCTCAAAGTTCTCTTTGCCCTGAGTTGAATCTTATTGTTAAAGATTCAGTATTAGACCTTATCAAATAACTAAGGATGCTTGTATACTTCCTTGTGTAGGAAACAATATACAAATCCTAATTGAACTAATATACTTGCATGAGGTCAACTTCTTATGTTGAAAATATTTATATGATAGATTTGTATTGTAAATACATTCCTTTTTAATTCTTAAAAATTGTTTCATTGCTTTTTATCCTATTGTAAAAATGATTGAGTGATGAAGCTTAGTTTTAACCTTGCAATACTACCTGAAGATACAAGGGATTAAGTACAAATTTCATGCTTATTCCCATCTTCTGTGACTAATATTCTGGTCACTTTTTAACCCCATTCATTGTCTGCCCCTTTCTCCATACATTTTGGTGGATTTCTGTTGTTGTTGAGGAAATGGAAAACAGAACTGATCATAGGCATTGAGAGTGAACTGAGGAATCTGGGGATCAGGATAGCCCCCAAAAAGGTGATAAGGAGGTTGAAAACATAATTCCTTTAGAAAAATTATCCAATGAGACCAGCAATGTAGATGCTGTCTTTTCCTAAAATTATATAATTCCATTCATAAATTGCTTATACATTATGGCACAGGCTCCTCCATGTCCAAATTTTCTTTTTTTAAAATTTTATTTAAGGAGAAAACAAAACTGAAAAAAGGGTAGAAAGTACAGAATTTCAAAAAAAAATAAACAGTAAGAAATCACTAGTTGATAAATTATATATTGTCTTCTTAGATTTCATTGTTCAAGTTACAAAATTAAAGCTTACAAACTGGACATTCAAACAGTGAGGCTGCATCAGTTTTGTTTAACAATCCAACAAAAACACAGTAACATGGTTATCAATCCTGCACACTTAAACATGCACCCAGTTATATGCTTTAGAGCACTTTCTTTTCCTCCTTTTGCATTTAAATTCCATTATCTGTTTAGTTATATCATATTTCAGCTTGCTCAGTACCTTACTGATCTTTTTCGTTGTTGTTATTTACTTTTAAATCAACTTGTATAACTCTGTTGCTTTGTTTTTGAGTTTCTCCTCATCCATTCCCCATGGATCAACTTTGGGGGAGTTGGGAATTTTTGGAGGTATTTTGTTACTTTTTTATCTCTCTTTTCAAAATTATTATTATTATTTTAAAGGTAGTAAAATACAGCAGAACAAGACAGAACAAAGCCAATTGAGACAGTGTAGTGAAAGTGATACACAACCTCACAGCAGATTACCAAGATAACAGTAATATGTACAATAGTATATCTCATTTTTTTCACAATAGTTGTTCTTTCAATCAGGTACAGCAAAATGGAAGTAAATACTGAACTTATAAAAACAGAAGATTGAATAAAGCAATACCGTTAATCAGAACAGAGCAAAACAGTGATAAGTATATTTGCCTTCAAAGAGATGGTATAAGGTAATTCTGCTTATTTGCTATATTGCATGCATGGATCCACCCAAAAAATACTCAGATCTCCAAGAAATACTTTGCTAATGGGGTGGGGGGATGGATGGATGGATGTCTTATTCTAAGCCCGCACCCTTGAAGGCTCACAGCCACTTACCAGAGCGGTGAGCTGGCTGCTTGTTTTCCCAAATTTTCTGATTTCTTCTGAGAACCCAGCTAGACTGCACGCAGAGTAATTAATTTCCTTCAAATATTTGTTATGGTCATGTGACTTGGTTTTGGGCAATGAAATGTGATTGCAATGCTACATTCCAGAGTTTTACTCCTAAAACTTCCTGTGCAAAATCTGTGGTCTGTTTCAATCCACAAGTTGGAAAGAACATTGAGTACCTAGAGGAGAATGGAGAATGGCTTATTTTCTCATTGCTGGGAAAAACTGTCTGACACCCACAAGTCAAAGAAGGAAAGATTTGTTTGGCTCATTTTGTAGAAATATCAGTCCATAGTCTTTGGATCCAAGGCATGGTGACATGACAGAGTGGCAGGATGGAAGAGAAACAGTCCATGTCATGGCAGGAAGGAAGAAACAGGGCTTTTTTTCTTCTTTTCTTTCTTATTCTGTCAAGGCTACTGGTTGATCCACCTCCACCTAGCGTGGTCTTCCTTCTTCAGTAAATCCATCACCTATACCATGAATTGTGTTAAATCAATAAGAGAACTAATTCAGTATCACACACTCCTGATTAAGTCACTTCCCAAAAGACATTCTTATGAACATATGAGATCTTGGAAGGACATCTAGATATAAAGTATTGCATTCTACCCCTCAAAATGGCCCTCAAAATACTTGTGTGCATCTCTTTATGAAAATGTATTTGCCAAAGTCCTAACAGTTTCAGCAGTAAGGCTGCACAGTGTGGGGCAGCTGGAACGGTAGCCAGGTAATCTTCTATCTTGACACTAGAGGTCTGGATTGCCTGGATTTATAAGCATTATGAACACAATCCTCAGGGGCCACTGCCAGGCAGGAACATTAGGTAGCCTAGGGCTTTCTTCTCAAAGCAAAGTCTTTCACTTTTTCAATTTTGAGGCTTTAAAAGTTAGAGTCCTACCTTTTAACCAGTTCTACAGGTTTTTATGATGCCTTCAGGCCATCTTTTCTATTGTCTTGTTCCAAAGTAGTTGGCTTTTTAATGCTTATCATTTTCAGCAACAGAGTTCTCCTCTGCTCCAATTTTCAGGCTGTGACTTTACCACAACTTCTTTTTTGGCCAAGCACAAAACTTTTCAAATCATTCTGCTGCACACCTTCCTCTTGATTCACAAGGTAAAGCTGGGTAAATCCCCCAACATTAGCCATGCCACTGCCTCACTGTCAGTCTCTCACAACATCGTTCCCCATGATCAGAAGGCAGACAAGTTTTCTGCCAAACCATAACACACATGGCCTGGAGGCCAATTGCTAATGGTGTCTTTATTTCCAATGGAAACTTCCTGAGCCTAGTCTTGACTAACTGCATTTCTATTAAGTATTATAGTCTGTGCTCTGCTCAGAATCACCTATCAAGTTCAGTTCTCAATATTCTAGGGGTGTTTTTCCGGTCGACTTCTTCAAACCTTTCCAAACTACTCCTGAAAACCATTGCCACAGGCTTCTGAACCATAAGGTCAGTTAGGGTCACAGAAACACCCTTCTCTTCTTCAGAACCAAAATATGTCTTAGTTACTTTCTCATTGCTGACACAAAATATCAAACACTCACAAGTTACAAGAGAAAAGGTTTATTTTGTCTTATAGTTTGTAGAGGTTTCAGTCTATGTCAGCTGGCTTCAAGGCAGGGTGGAATGGCAGAAGGGCATGACAGTGGACAAACAGTTCATAGCATGGCACATAGCATGGCAGCTATAAAGCAGCATCTTTATTTCTTCCCTTTTTATTCGAACCAGGCTGCTTAAAATAATGAAAAACTTTCTAAGCCCAGAAAAACAATGATAGGGACAAAAAATTCTCCCTAGAACTTTGCCCAAAATAAATGCCAGTTCCTGAATTTACAAAAGCCCCTTGACACAAATCTTAGCTGACTGACAAACTTACTTTTAGATTTGAATTTGAGTTGTTCTTTTGTTTATTGATATGCTTAAAACATTTCTTGTGCTTTGTGAATTGCAGTTACAGAGACAAATTGTTATGCTGCTTCAGTACAGACAAGGTCATTTGATTTGTTGGAAGTCAGTCAAATTTACAATGTAACATTTCAAAAAACACAGAGGCACTATGGAATCCAAGCATCTGCAACTGAGTTTGTTAAAGACAAAAATAAGCAAGTAGGACAGAGAGGAGCATATGGAAAAAGATGTTATGTATTAAGAGATGTATTTTGATGTGAAAAGACTTTGTATGATGAAGGGTTCTGATAGTGATGAAACTAGAAGGCTCAAATATGTTGAAAGCAGGTTCATGGAGGGCATAGTATATAGAAAACATGTTCTCTTCTTGGTTTGGTTGAGACCAGGCTGTTCCTTCCAAAAGCTCCTTGTTATTCAAAGAAGATTAGGAGGCAATAGCCCTATGTCTCATTATTGTTTCTTCTCTAGGCCTCAATGCTCCTCTTGCCTTTTACTGATGCTGTCAGACAAATGATATAACTCTTATTTCTGAGATTAATATTAAACATGTGCTTTTCTACGTGACTAACTAACTGAGACACATATATTGGCTAATAACAACAACAACAAAAAACACAAGACATATCTGCCTCCTTGGACAATTCCAGCCTAGTATATAACACCCATTACTGCTAACTTTGTTGTATATTACACATATTTATATCTCCCAAATGTACAGATTTTCAAAAATACAACCAAATAAAGTCTCACCACACTAGTGACTTCCAGACTAAACTTAGCTATGATGTAGACCTTTTCATTCAAATTTCTGGCTTCCTTTTACTTGTGTTTCAGCTATTGTTGATAAAGTACATGTGAATCCAACATAGACAGCCAATCAAAAACTACACATACTTTTTCAAGGTCACAGTGCTTAAGGACGCTCAAACACTGTACAGTCCAAACAAAGACATGGAAAATATGTCTATAAATGGATACAATCTTCTCAGACAACACCAGTACCACCAATAGTAGGTATTGTGTTCCCTTTCATCTCCAATGGTATATGACCTATATGGGATGACCAAAATTTGTGGTGAACTTTCTGTTGGTCCGTGAATCTCTGTTGTTCATCTTGCTTATCACCTAATACTAGAAAGTTGGAGGCCCATGATTTGATGGTATTAGTATCTAATTCTACTTAAAACTATACTTAGGCTTTTAATTACTATTGCAACCCACCTTCATGAAATCCTAGGCTTGATGCACCTTTGATATACCTCAATTAAGGCATATACTTTTTCCTATTAAATCCCTCTAGTTGCTAGCTATTCCATTTTCCCATAGAATTATCAGCAGTTATCAACATATAGATAAACTCACATGGATTTATCATGATAGTTCTTGCCATGTTATGATCTGCATTTCCTTTTCTATATAGTGTAGCCCTCATTAATCAGGAACCCAAGATAACGGAATAAAATTCCTCTAATCATTGTTACACATACTTTAGAGCACTTAATTTTCCCACTAAGGCCACCTGGTTAACTTCTTATGTTAGAAGAATAATATCTCTAGACAGAATATTACATATGTTATATAATCAGAAAATTAGTCAAAAACTTACTCCCCACCAATTTCACTTGAGAATGGCTGAGAAATTCTACTCTTGAACAAATTACTTCGACACTTGAACATATTACACAAAAACATTTTCTAGGCATTCGTATTGCAACTATTATTGTAGTTACTACCTTGACTGTGACAGCTGTATCTACAGTAGTCACCTTGACTCGCTCAATCCAAGCTATTCAAATCATGAATGGCTATTACCAAAAAATTTCCTCAAAATTATTGACACAAATTAATATTCTTAAAGAAAAGCTATAAAGATTTGATGCCCTTGAGGTAGCTGTCAGCTGGTTTGGTTAAAACGAACAAGCCCTGTGGACACACATTTGACTTAATTATGACACTGAGTATCATTCAATTTACATTACCCCTATTCCTTTTACTCATTTTGAATCTTGGAAAAAGGTTAAAAACTTACTTTATGGTGCCTTTCATACAAATATGGATGGAAATATTACTAATCTCCAAGGCTGGGTTCAGGCCCAACTTCCAAATCTTCAAATGGAGGTTCACAACATTACTTTGGATCATCTCAATTATACTGCATACTGGCTAAATTCTAAACATTGGTTCTCTGGTCTCAGCCTTCATATTTAGATTCTTACAGCTACTGAAATAACCTTTTTGTTCTTTCTTGAAGTCCTAAGAATATTCTGTATGCTGTTCCAATAGTTCCTCCATACAGAAGTCATGATGACCTTCCTGCATAAAGCTCAGTACCCCTCTATCCTGTACTTTCCTCCCTTTCCTCAATCTAAATTATAGAACAGAAAAGGGGAAGTTTTTGCGAGACACTGGCTAAAGGAGTAATTCAACCTGAGTACACTAAAGAAGGATCAATGGGGAACAAGAGTTCCTATGCTCCTGGAATGCATGCTTAGAGTGTAGAGAAGAAATTGCAGGATGACAGTCAGCAGAACTAAGAGCAATTCACTTCAAAGATGTTTGCTTTAACCAATGTATTCTGTCTGTCCCAATAAGATTGGCTAATCCAGGTCAGCATGTGTCAAGTAACAAGCCATCCCATTCTGGCCCTGTTCCCAAAACTCCTACACAATATGATGCTAAATGATTTTATTCTACATTTTTCTGTTACTGTCCTTTAATTACAAATAAATAACTAGGAGATTTTAGCTGGTTGTTCTTTCCCTAAGGCTTTTTAATGCCCAAGAGTCAGCCCTTTTGAGTTCTTGGTAATTGATTATTTTACTTATCCATATATAATCATATGACTGAGTAATCTTTCATGTCTGAGTAATCTTTCATTCTCTACACAGCCATGGCCACACACAATGAGATATTTGTTTAGTAGTTTACTTATGCCTTACATATATATTAACTTCCATCTTCCTACTCAGAGGCAAGTGTTCTAATATATTGGATGTGATACCTTTGTTTGGGTTCTTTTTACAATTTTTATATTCAGGAATTTATATAGTAATGTGGATCCCACCATTTTTTCTTACTAAGCAGTATTTTGTAAAACATTCACCTATGGTGCTCTGTGTACATATGGTCTTCTTTCTACTTTTGCATAATGTAGTATAGTGTTCATCCATTTAAATTTAGTTCTTGATTTTCCCAGAAATTAAATCTAGACTGCTTCTTACTCCCTTACCTCAAAAACTGTGATGAATGTCTTCATGTATATTCTCTCATGAATCTATATGCAAAGTATCCTGGAATACATATACAAAAGAAATAGCAGCATCATAATATCACACCACAGAGTATATGTATATTTAAGTATTACAAGATTGCTTTTTGGAATAGTGCTTCCTGTCTAAACTTTAATCATTTGTGATCTTCTATCTCAGCATATTAAATGATTGTCATGTCCTAGTTTATTTTGCTACCAAATAAGAATAAATGAATTTCATGTTAATTAGTAATTATTTGATTAATAATGAATTTAAACATCTCTCTATATATTTATAAGTATTTTGTTTTATTTTTCTCCAAGTGTACTCTGTATATTTTATCAGCTTGAGAGAGTACATTTCTGTCTTCCATTTTTATAAGTACCTTTCGTATATTAGTTATTAATGTTTCTTAATGATATTGACAATAACTTTGTCTTCTATTCATTCTGTTCATAGTGCTCTTTATTAGGTAGGAATTTTTATGCAATCAAATTTATCAATCTGTTCCCTTGTGGTGTCTGCTTCTGATGTGTGTGCGTGTGTGTGTATGTGCGTGTGTGTGTGTTTGTGTGTGTGTGTGTGGTAGTTGCAGAGATCAAAAATGGGATACTGCACATGCTAAGCAGGATCTCTAGCATGACTTCTACTACTTTTGGGGTATTTGTAAGGAATTGCTATACAATTTTAGGTCAAAAATACATTCCCATTTATTTGCTACTAACTTCATAATTTTAGCTTTCCTATTTAAATATTACATCCACTGGAGTCAATATTTATACTTGGTGCTAGGTAAGGGTCCAGTTTTTACTTTTATTTTTGAATTGGTGAGCCAGGCTTTGTAATATTATGTACTGAATAGTCCATACTTTCTCCAATGACTTGTGTTGCCAATTTTATAGTATATTAAGTATATTCTGATTTATTTAACCCTGTCTATAAACCTTTCTACTCATTTATCTTCTGCATATTTTCTTAATATGATATGTCAGCAAAATAACTCATCAAATTATTTTTGTACATATCTACATTCTCAGCCTTCCTTGTGCTTAGATTGGGGTCATATGATTATATATGGATAAGTAAAATAAGCAAAAGTGCTATGAATGACTTCTGGGACAAGGAGTTATAAACTTTTCCAAACACATTTTAAAAATATTATCCTGTTGTTTATCTCATTTGAATTGAATTTTCATTAAATTAGATGCTTTTTTAATTTTTAAAATTTTGGGTAATAACAGCACATCTAGCTCCACTTGGAGGGATTGTGCCCTGATCATGGCCACTGCCTAACTCCAAGCCTGCTCTGCATTTTGTTCCCCCTTGGAATAGGACAGGAGAGAACCTAAATAACCAACTTGGTCATGCATGATGTCAATGCCTGGGGAGAGAAAGAAAATCTAGACAAGGCTGGCAGCTCCAGGGAGAAAGAACAAACCAGGCCAGCAGCATCAGTCTTAAGAAAAGCTGATGAGCCAGGTGTGGAGGTGTATGCCTCAGTTCCAGCACTGGGAAGTTGAGGTAGGAGAATCACTGCAAGTTCAAGGCCAGCCTAAGTTACATAGTTAGTTCAAGTGCAGTCCGCACTACATAGCAATAAATACCCTGTGTCAAAATATGTACAGAAAAAGAAAAACTAATGGTTATTGTAAAATGTAAAAACAAGTGAAGTTTTATTCTGAAAATAACTCCTTCCATATAGCAGGCTACAGATAGAGAAGAAGTCCAGTGCAATGTCCACTGTATTTCAGAGGCTTTAACCAGGAACCATTTTACAACTCAGCCAAAGGACAATCACAAAACAACTTTACTTCAGAGTTTCTCTGTTACCCTACCAAAAAGACTGGGATTTATGTGGCTACAAGAGACAGTTGTAGAGAAGGCCTGTGCTCTAGACAAAATTCACTGAGAAGTTCATACCCAGGCCTTGAAGGACATAGAACCCTGTTCTTCATGATGAGAAGCGAGGCTCAGTGTGTGAGTTTCAAAGTGGCTGAATTTGAAGGTGTTAACATTAAGTTCAGCGGTCTGCTTGTATCACTGCCCTGCTATCTATACCTAGCACAGAAAGCAGGTATCTGACTGATTTCCTTATCTAGAAATGTGAGCAAGGATATGCATCAACTTGCATGTTAACCATAGCCTGGGGTCTGTGCACAGATGGGCCCCATAAACTCACAGACCATAAAAATAGGCAGACAAAGTCATGACTTGCTGGATTCTAAGACTGTGAGTCCTGGAAATAAACCATTGAACCTCGACTTAGTACAATTGTCTTACATATTTTGTATGATTTTTGGGCTATGACTCTGTGTTTTAGTCTGTATAAATGATAACTAACTTTATAAGTTCTTCTAAAATATATAAATGAATCTGATTCTGGCAAAATAAGAAGGGAATGGAGGGAAGAGGAAAAAGAGAAATAAAATGTGCTATTTACATGTACCACTTCCCTCCAATGAATGTAATCATTATGTATTGCAAACATGGACTTATAAAAGTCAAAAAAGAGAGGAAAAACAAAACTGCAGAGGAACATTTGGGCCTCTTTTTTTCATTGACTTTTTTTTTTGGATTTGGTTATTTTCTTTTTCTTTTAAAATTTTTCTAGTTATATTGTTCTATTTTTATTTTTTCTTCTTGTTCCTTACTCTTTTGTGCTACATTTATCTACTTTTATTAATTTTATTTTACTCCATAGTACGATGCTTTATCTCATTTTCTGTTCTTATCGTTGGTTCATTGTTTTTCAAATTTTACTTCTTTCATTCTTCCATTCTCCACTCTCTCTATCTGTACTACTGCATCCATTAAGTTTATCAGTCTTTAGATATTTAGATAACTCTAAGCTATTATTGTTGAATTATTTTAAAAAAATATTGGGGAATGCTTACTACTGCATATTTGCTGTACATAATGATTATGTTCATTAAGTCTCAAATTTATGTTTCTCTGTTGTGTATAAATGCCATGTTTTATTTATTTTTCAGTTGATGGATGTAGTTTTGAAAGTATGATCATTTTAACTATATTTCTCATGCCTACCTGGAACACGGGATATCTTTCCATTTTTTTGGTCCTTTTTATCTTTTTTTTTACAGAGTACTATAAATTTTTTGTTATAGAAATCTTGGTTAGATTAATCCTTAGGTATTTAATTTTTCTTTGTACTATTTTGAATGGTACTGTTGTCTTAAATTCTTTTTGATGAGTTCATTATTGGTGTACATGAATGGTATCAACTTTTTATGCTGAATTTGTAACCTGCTACATTGCTTAATTAGTTTATTTGTTTTTGTTTTTTGAGACAGGTTCTCTTTATATAGGTCAGATTGGACTTGAACTCACTATGTGGCCCAGGAGGGCCTCAAGCTCACAGTGATACCCCTGCCCAATCCTCCTGAGTGTTGTAATTACAAGTATGTACCACTACTTCAAACCTATATTGCTGAATTTGGTTATTAATTATTGAAGCTATTGGGTAGACTTTTGGGGTCCTATTACTTGGATAATCATATTATTTAATCCTCTCCTGTACATATTCATTTTATTGTTTTCTCTTTCTTTGTTTTGCCTGTGTTTAGTACTAGTTTGAACAGGAGTGGTGACAGTGGATATTTTTGTCTTGCTCCTAATTTTAGAGAAAAAGCTTTCACCTTTTCCTCATTTGGTATGATGTTGGTTGTAGGTTTTCCATAAATGACTTTTACCAGATTAAGATAAGGTCCTCTTATTGCCTATTATTCTCATGTTGTTTAAAAATGTGAATGGATGTTGGATTTTATGAAATCCTTATCTGTCCCTATTGAGAAGACAGTGTGATTTTGGCCCTTGCTTCTATTTATGTTCTGTATTACATTTGTGTTTCTGGATATGCTGAACTAGTTTTGTATCTTTGGGAAACCTTCTATGATGTGTTCTTTTTGGTGATTTGTTGCATTGTGTTTGCCAGTTTCTTGTTTGAGAGTTTTACATATGTATTTCATTAAAGAGACTGACATATAACCTCCTTTTTTGTTTGGATGCTTGTCTATTTTTTAAATAAGGATAGTACTAGCTTCCAGGAATGGATTTGGAAGTACTCTTTCCTTTTTAATTTTATTACAGTATTTGTGGAGTATCAGCATTAGATATTTCCTGAAATTCTTGTAGAATTCATTAGTGAAGCCATCAGAGCCCAGACTTTTATTCATTGGTAGTTTTTTTTTTAAAATTACTGCTTAATTTTATTGCAGTTATTTTATTATTCCATAATTTATGTATTTTTGGTTCAGTCTTGATAATTCATATGTCGTCTAACCATAATTTGAATCCTCAGTTTTTTGGAGTACAGATTTTCAAAGTAATTGCTAGTAAAATTTTGGCTTTATAGGATTTCTGTGTGATTTCAACTTTTTATATTCTGATGACTTTACTTTGGGTCTTTTCCTTCCTTTTATTTGGAAAGATTGGCTAAGATTTTGTGTATTTTGTTTATTCTTTTAAAGGACTGGCTGTTTGACTTATTGATTCTTTGATTGTTTTCAATTCTCAATTTTATTGATTTCTTCTCTAGCCTTTATAATTTGCTCCCTTGTGCTGTCTTTTGAATGTTCTTGTTTCTGTAAGTCTTCAGGTGACTCAGTAGATTATTTACTTTGTCTCATTCTGTTTTTCTGGTGAATATATTCACAGCTATAAACTATTATGATTGTTTTCATTGTGTCCCAGGGTTTCTGGTATGTCATTTTGGCATTATCATTTGATGCTAGGTCTTTCTAATTTTCTACATAATTTCTCCCATTGCTTATTCAAGAATGAATTTTTATAACTTCCATACATTTATGTAATTCTTGTGGTTTCTTTTGAATATGATTTCTGTTTTCATTGTTATATGATTTTATAATATGAATGAGATAATTTTAGCTCTTTTGCCTTTATTTAAGCATGCTTCACTGGCTAGTATGTGGTTTAATTTGATGAAATTTTCATGTGTGCTGAGAAGGATGTGTATTCTGTTGTTGGTGGAATACTCTGTAAATAGGTACTAGGTTTGAGAGTTTAGTTTGACTCTGATATTTTTTTGGCAAATTTTATTTAGTTCATGTGTCTATTTGTATGGTGGTATATTGAACTATCTCACTATAATTGTGTTAATGGTTATGCAATATTTTGTGTCCAGTGGTATTCTTTATGCAAGTGAACATATCTGTGTTTTGCATATATTTGTTTATAATTGTTGTCTTTTCCTGTTGGGTGGTTTCATTAAGCAGTACATTGTCACTTTCTTTGACTCATCTGATCAATTTTGGCTTGACGTTCACTTTGTCTGAAAACAGGATAAATCTGTTATGGTTTGTATCTAGATGTCTCCCCAAAACCTCATATGCTCATAGGTGGGGCTTTAGTGAGCTTGCTGGACCCAGGGTGTGTGACACTAGGATTTAGGGTGTGCAGCACTAAATTAGTCCATTGATTAGGGTTGATATAGTTATGCATGGTGTTGTATGGATTGACTAAAGACAGAAGCCAACACTGGATGTGGATGGCAACAACCAAAAAGCTTGTAACTTGGATGGGTAAAAACATGGACGGCAAGCTGTTGCTGCTGCTGCCTGCTTCTTTCTGCTTACCACACCATGAATTGTTTCTACTCTGTGATACTCCTCTGCTATGTCACCCTGCCTTCAATCCAGCTAACTATGGTGGACTGAAAACTCTACTACCTGTTATGTGAACTAAACCTTTCCTCCTTTAACAGGTGGCTGTGAGGTACTTTGTCCCAGAAATGGGAAAAGTATATTACAAACCAACTATTTATATAAAGTTAATATCTATCAAATGCATAATTATACCTGTACTAAGAATACAACAATATTCAACAGTAATAGCATAGAGTTAACTGACTATGTAAGGATTCATAAAGCTTAATAATTATACTATTAAAAGTAGAGTGAGTAGAGAACCAGAGTATGACTAAAGTAAATTTTGTATAGCTAACCAATGGAAAATGAGAAAAAGGAGACAAAAGGGGGATAAATTATCATTGTGAATTAAAATAAAATTGACTGTATTAGATAACAGTAAATAATGTAAACAAGAAAAAGCAGAAAGAAGCACAGAGAGCAAAATAAAGAAAAAATAGGAGGGGAAATATTTAAAAGGAGAAAACAAACAAACAAACAAAAATCCATCCCCCAAAGGAGAAAAGAAAAAAGGCAACACCCTCCACACATAAAAACTCAATTTATCTGTATTTTTTAATGTATGGCTCATTTCCAAGAACTGGTGATTTTGAATACATCAGGTCACAATTTTGCCTCCTAGTTGTTTGTGTGGTTTTATGAGATGTCACCAATTCTCCAGAAACTCTTTTTTTACTATGTCCCAGACTGTGGCAACTGTTCAAGCCAGGGAATGACCTTGCCCAGGTTGAAAGATGAGAAAAGCAATAAAAGCCTTCATGTCTACTGGATGTAGGCAGTGGGGCTAGAGTTAAGGCACACTGTTAGATGAATTCCAAAACTGTCTGACCCAGCTGCCTGTGAAAGCAGCATATGTTTGACCTGGCTTCTCGCCAGGGAGGTTGGGGCCTGTTTCTTTCCAGGCTTGAGCTTAAACTTCTCATGAGGCCTATATCTAAACTGCATCTTATCTGCAGCTGTGTCCCATGACTGTCTCTCATCCATTCAGTGTGGGAAACTAACATGGAAACCCTGAAGATCAGTTGTTCTGTGGTTCAGTATTAAACATCTTATTTCTTCCCCAAATGCCAACTGATTAAACATTCTCCTATTATATGGTGGGCATTGCACTGGTTTTCTTCTCCAAGTCTAGCATGGCATGAAGGAGCCAAATGTGGAATAAAGCCTCATGCTTTTTTATACTTTACAATAACTGTGGGCTTTTCTTGGGTCTAATGCTGTGGTTAAGTCTAAATATCTCTCTGGATCTGCAAACCCTCCAATATTACATTCTTTTTCCAGGTACTGGCCCCGTTACAATCGTGTTAGTCAAGTGGTTGGCATATCTGCTGCCCTGGACTGAAGAATACAAAATGCAGAACTGACCTGGAGTTGGTGGATAGCCATGGCTAAGATGTGAAATCTATGGATGCAGAGTTGGTTGCAGGCCATCACATGGCTCCACTTGGCCTGCAGGGGCATCTTTGCATTTTCTGAGGCCTTTTTCAGTCTTCTTTTTTAGAGTACTGTTGTTGTCATAGTAGAGGTCTTTCATTTGCTTGAGTAATTTTATATGCTCGATCTTTTTGATACTATAGTGACTTCTATAGTTTACCTGATTTCTTTCTTAAATGAGTTCATTATGGCTCCGAAGATACACTATTGATTACTGTGTGCTGACTTTTACCCTGCTACATTGCTGAATTTGGTTATTAATTCTGAGATGTTTTGGTGGATTTTTGGTATCTTCAATGTAAAGTATCATGTTTGCTGTGAATGAGGGTAATTGAATTTTTCATTTCCTACACATACGCCTTTTATTATTTTTCTTTTGTCTGATTTTTTGGCTAATATTTTGCTGACTAAATAGAATATGTGTGGTGATAATACACATCTTTGTTTTATTCCTGAATTTAGATGGAAAGGTTTCAACTTTCTCCCATTCAATATGATTTTGGGGAGTAGGTTTGTCATAAGTGACTTTTATCCGATAGTACTTATATATTTATTATCTGCAGGCTTTTTAAAAATGATGAATTCATATTGGCTTTATTTTTGTGAGTACAATTTTGCAGTACATAACATTACATTCACTGTAGAGAATTGATACATAACACATAATACATTTCAGTTTTTCCTCCTTTACCCTCACCCCTTTTATTTTCCAGCATCAGATTAATTTATCGTGTTCAACTTTATAAAATTAATTATCATATATACAGATTGAAAAGCATACTAATAGGCTAAAGAAAATATAAAACATGTGATACAATCATATTAATTAAAAGTACACTTTTAGGTACATTGTCCACACTGGGTTAAAATAACTTTTGTTCTCTCTCTTTTTTCTTATAATTTGTCTCTTATTTCATGTTTTATGTGTTTAGCATTTCATATAAGAGGAAACATGAAATATTTAAGCTTGTGTGTCTGAGTTACTTAATGCAACATTACTGTCTTAAAGTATATCTATATTCCCCAAAAGACTCAAGTTCACATTCTTTATGGCACAGTAGTAATCTATTGTGTAAAAATAAGACATTTTCCTTATCCATTTGTGTATTGCTGGACATATAGGCTGTTTCCAAGCTTTAGTTATAAATATGGGTATGCATACTGAATTTTGGATTTCATCAAAGAGTTTTTGTGCACCTATGAAGATGGCCATATGATTTTTCCTTGTTTGTATGCTATATTTCATTTATTGATTTATGTATGTTGACACATCCTTGCATGCTTGGAATCACTCTCATTTCGTCATGATGTATAATCTTTTTGGTGATTTGCTGCATTCTCTTCACCAGCTTTCCACTGAGAATTTCTGTGTTTATGTTCATTAAAGCAATTGATTTATAGTTCTGTTTTTTGGTTGCATCTTTGTCTGATTTGGGAGTCAGAGTAATGCTAGTTTCTAGGAATGACTGTATTCTTTATCTTTCAATTTCTCTAACATTTTGAAGAGTGTTAGCATTATTTCTTCCCAGAAGTTCTTGTGGAATTTAGCAGGAAATCTCTCTTGTCCTGAAAGTTTTTTTATTGGTAGGTTTATTACTATTGTTTTAATTTCATTGCCTTTTAATGTATTATTCAGGCATTTTTATTAATCTTCTTTTCTCAGGTTTGTTAACTCATGTTAATTAAGGAATCTATACATGTCTTTGGGATTCTCTGCTATATTGGGATATGAGTTTTCTAAGTTGAAGATGGATTTTAACATTTTCCACTGTGATTTAACCATTTTCATCTTTTATTTCTGGTATTTGCGTCATTTTCTAACTTTTTTGGGAAGATTGGATGGAGTTTGTCGATTTTGCTCACTATTTTGGATCTTCAATTCATTGATTAAAATAATGATTATAACAATTTTTTATTCTCATTTTAATTAACTAATTTTTTATTTTAAAGAGAAAAAAACAGAAAAGAAGCAAACAAAGAAAAACAAAAGCAAAATGACAAAAAAACAACAACCAACAATAGTAATGTAGGATTTCAAACCAAGATGATTGGAATTTAACAATGGTTGTTATATTGCATATTGTTATCTTCAAAATAGATGCTCAGGTTACCAGATATAGGCATGCATAATTGATCAAACAATACAGTTTCCTTTTGAGCAGTTTCTGACCCTTTTACTATATCTTTGTAACTTTTGGATCTTATTTACTCTTTCAGATTCTTAATTAGTGAGACAATACAGTGTTTAGACATGCAAGTCTGACTTATTTCACTTAAGAGTATGATTTCTAGTTGCATTCACTTATCTATTAAAAACCTCAAATTTATCATTCTTTATGGCTAAATAGTATTCCATTGTATAAAAATACCACATCTTTATTTTAAAGAAAAACAAAAGACAGAAAGAGGGTAGAAATAATAAATAATTTCAAAAAAATTAGAAATCACTAGTTGATAATTACACATACATGCTATCCTTTAGAAGGCCTTCTTTTCTTCTCTTTTAAAATTTTTTTTATTATTTTAAGAGAGAAGGAAAAGAAAATTTTAAAAAGAAAAAAAAATAAGAAAAGTAGAATACAGAGTTCAAAAAGGTTAACATCATAAAATCGCTAGTTGATACATTACATATTGTTAACAATACTTGTTAAAGTTACAAAGTCAAAGCATAACAAGTAGCTAGACAATCAAACATTGACAGTACAAACTTTTCTGTTCAGTGTTGTGACAAAAGCTCAGTAATATGGTAATCTATTTACACACTATACATACCATTATATCCTTTAGAGGATTTTCCTTCCCTTTCACTTTTATAATATCTATTATATTTTTATGTCTATTATACTTTTTGGGTACCATTATTCTGTCCTTTCTTATTGTTTTTTACACTACAGAGACAATGTGGTATCTATTAATGTGAGTCTTGTTTATTTCACTAATGAGGATATTCTCAAGTTGCCCCCATTAAACAATAAAGGCCTCAAGATCATCCTTTTGTATAGCTGTGTAGTATTCCATTGTATAAAAATACTACATTTTTTCCATCCACTCTGTGGTTGATGGGAATTTTGTTTGTTTCCAAGATTTAGCTATCACAAATTGTGCTGCTATGAATATAGGTGCCCATATATATCTGTGACATGACCTTTTCAATTTTTACTGGGAAAATACCCAGGAGGGGAATAGCTGGATTGAATGGTACTTCTAATGTTAGATTTTTGAGTAATCTCCATACTGACCTCCACAGTGGTTGCACTAGTCTGCATTCCCACCAACAGAGGAGAAGTGTTCCTTTCCCCCCGCAGCCTCACTAACATTTGTTATCAGTTGTTTTCTTGATGGCAGCAATTCTTTCTGGAATGAGGTGAAATCTCAATGCTATTTTAATTTGCATTTCTCGAATAACCAGTGATGATGAACATTTCTTCATATAGTTATTTTCCATTTGTATATCTTCTTCTGAGAACTGTGTCTTCATCTCCAATGCCCATTTTTGGAAAGGGTCTTTGAATTTGGGGGACTTGATGTTTTTCAGCTATTTATATGTTCTGGATATAAGTACTTTGTCTGAGGGATTGTTGGCTAAAATTCTTTCTGCTCTGTCAGTTTTCTTTTCACTTTGTTGGTGATTTATTTTAAGGTACAAAATCATTTAATAATATGAGATCCCAGTTGTTTATCCTTTGAAGTATTTCCCATGCAGCTTGCATTTTATTCATGAATTTTCTCCCTATCCATATGCCTCCAAGTTTTTTACATAGTTTGTCTTCCAGTAAATTCAGTGTTTTAATATTTAGATCTTTGATCCATTTTGATTTTAGTTTAGTGTATGGTGATAGGCATGGGTCTATTTTCAGTGTTTGGCTTGTGAAAAGCCAATTTTTCTAGCACCATTTATTACAGAGGCTATCTTTTTCAGTGAACATGTTTAATCTCTTTGTCAAATATAAAGTGGCTGAAAGCCAAGCCTGGTGGCTCATGCCTGTAATTCCAGCACTCAGGAGACTGAGGCAGGGGGAGGATCACTGCAAGTTAGAGACCAGTCTGGACTACAAAGTGAGCTCAAGACCAGCCCAAACTGCATAGTGAGACCCTGTCTCAAAAAGACAAAAATAAATAAATAAATAAATAAAGTGGCTGAGTGCCTTTGTAGTAGTACTTTTATCTTATAATCTGTTCCATTGATCCTCAGGTCTACTTCTTTGCCAGTACTATGCTGATTTTATGACTGTGGCTTTGTAGTATAGTTTCAAGCCAGAAATTGAGATGTTTCCTGTCTTGCCTTTTTGTTGCCCAGAAACACCTTTGCTATTCTAGGTTTCTTCGGTTTCCAAATGAATTTTAGGAGTGTTTTCTATAGAACTGTAATGTATGTTGGTGATATTTTGATTGGGATTGCATTAAATCTGTATATTAGTTTGGGTGTATGGCCATTTTTACAATGTTGGTTCTTCCTAACCAAGAGCATATTCTAATATTCTCTTCAATCTTCATTTTTAGAGTAGTATTCTTTTCAGCATATAGGTCTTTTACATTCTTGGTTAGGTTGATTCCTAGGTACTTCATTTTTTAAGATGCTATTGTGAAAGGCAATATTTCCATAATGTCTCTCTTGGTGAGTTTTTTGTGTACAGGAATGCTACTGAGTTTTGAATTTTGACCTTGTATCCAGCTATACTGCTGAATTTGTTCATTACCTATAGTAGTATTTTTTATTTTAAAGAGAATAAAACAAAAGAGGACAGATCATAGCAGATCAGAACAGAACAATGTAAGCAACACAAAACTTCACAACAAGACAGTTGGATATTAACAGTATCTATCATAATGATATATATTAACAGTATATATCATAAGTTGAAATAGTTGAGCATAGCTTTACACACAATAATATCAAACAACAAAATAGAATAAAACCACTCAAGAGAATGAAAGTATTACAAGGCATTCTGAACCAAATAAGAGAAGATGAACAATGGCTAGTATAATATCTCATTTTCCATAAAAATTTTGTTTATACTATCATACATATTAAAATTCAATAATACACAACATGATAGAAGAAATGGAAATAGGAGAAAAAAAGGATGGTAGGACTTCAAAGCAAGATGATATTAAACCAGTTATGCCTGCCATATTGTCTTTTCTTTAAGTAACTATTCATACCATCATACATAATAAGATCAAACAAAACAGAATAAGGCCTAGCAAGCTGCCAGCTCACCAGGGTGAGAACTATCAGAGATTCCTAAGCTCTGCATCATGTTGGAACTTTGGGCGCTGGGAGAACAGGCAGCCTACTCACTGCCCTGGTAAGCAGCTGGGGGCCTAGCAAGCTGCTGGTGCACCAGGGAGAGAACTATCAGCAATTCCTGAGCTCTGTATCATGTTGGAACTTTGGGCACTGGGAGAACAGGTGGCATACTTGCTACCCTGGTATACAGCTGGGAGCCTGCCAGTGCACAGGCTAAGAATCAGACATTGATCCATACCCCCACCCCCACTGCATTAGCAAGTTGGCATGGGTAGTCTGAGTATCTCTTGGGAGGATGAATGTATGCAGTGTGGCAAGTAAGGGGGATTTCCTTCTACAATCTCTTTGAAGCAAATATTTTTATCACTGTTTTACTCAGTTTTGATTAATGGGACTGCTTTATTCAATATTCTGTTTTTATAATTTCGATATTTCCTTCCTTTTTCCTCTACCTGATTGAAAGAACAGCTAATGTGTACAGAATGGGATGTACTATTGTGCCCATTGCTGGTGTCCTGGTGACCTGCTGGGAAGTTCTGTGGTAGTTTTACTTCACTGTGGTCACATGGGTTTGTTCTGTATTGTTCTGCTGTATTTTGCTACCTTAAAAAAAAAAACCCGTAGATAACAAAATAACAAAATACCTCCAAAAATCCCCCAACTCCACCAAAGCTGATCCATGGAGCATGGATGAGGAGAAACTCAAAAACAAGGCAACAGAATTATATAAGGTAATTAAAAAGTAAATAACAACAAAACAAGTCAGGCACTTTGTAGTCTCACCGTTTGAATGTCCACTTTGTATGCTTTAATTTTGTAACTTTAACAACTATGTCTAAGAAAGTAATATGTAATTTATCAACTAGTGGTTTCTTACCTCTCATTTTTTTCCTGAAATTCTGTATTGTTTTTACCCCTTTTTCTGTTCTGCTTTTTTTCTCTTTAAATAAAATTTAAAAATAAATAAAGTTTCATATACAAAAAAACCAGAATAAAACCATTCCAACCAATGAATGAAATCATATGACTGCAAAGCAGTATAATGGTGAACCATGATTACCATAAAATCTTATGTACTCTTACCATTTCTTACATTAGGGAAACTATATGGTATTTATACATGTGAGTTTAATTTATTTCACTTATCAGTATGGACTCAAGTTGCATCCATTTATTTATAAATATCTCAATGTGATCATTCTTTATAGCTGAGTAGTACTCTATTGTATAAAAGTACCACATTTTTTTTATCCATTCTTCAGTTGATGGGCACTTAGGTTGTTTCCAAGATCTGGCTATTACAAAGTGTGATGCTATAAACATGGGTGCACATATATCACTGTGGTAAGATGTTTTCAGTTCTTCTGGGAATATGCCTAGGAGTGGAATAGCTGAGTCAAATGGGACTTCCAATCCCAGCTTTTTGAGGAATCTCCAGATTGACCTCCACAGTGGTTACACCAGTCTACACTCCCACCAAAGGTCCAGAAGAGTTCCCTTTTCCTCATAGCCTCTCCAGCATTTGTTGTTGGTAGTTTTGTTGATCTTGACCATTCTTTCCAGAATGAGATGGAATCTCAGTGTGGTTTTAATTTACATTTCTCTAATGACCAATGATGGTGAATATTTTTTCATGTATTTATTTCCCATTCGTATTTCTTCATCTGAGAACTGTGTGCTCATCTCAGATGCTCATTTTTGGATTGGGTCTTTGAATTTCAGGGGTCTGATTTTTTTTTAATTCTTTATAAGTTCTAGACAGAAGTCCTTTTTCTGAGGGACGGTTTGCCAAGATATTTCCCCAGTTTTTGGGTTTTATTTTCACTATGCTGGAGATTTCTTTCAACCTGCAGAAACTTTTTAATAGGATGTGATCCCAGATATTGATTCTGGGAAGTATTTCCCATGCAGTTTGGTTCTTGTTTATGAAATCTCTACCTAACCCTATGTCTTCAAGATTTTTACCTACTTTGTCTTCCAACAGATTTAGTGTTTCTGTTTTAATATTTAGATCTTTGATCCATTTATATTTTAGTATAATACATGGTGATAGGTATGGGTCTAATTTTAGTTTTTGGCATATGGATAGCCAGTTTTTCCAGCACTATTTATTAAAGAACCTTTCATTCTTCCAGTGAAAATGTTTGGCCCCTTTATAAAACATAAGGTGGTTGAATGTGTTTGTAGTTGTGTTTGTATCTTCTAATCTATTCCATTGATCTTCAGGTCTGTTTTTATGCCACTACCATGTTGATTTTATTAAAGTAGCTTTGTAGTATAACTTCAAGTCAGGAAATGTGATGTCTCCTGCCTTGTCTTTGTTGCTTAGAATTGCCTTTGCTATTCTAGGTTTCTTCTGGTTCCAGATGAATTTTAGGAGTGATTTCTCTAGATCAATGAGGTATGTTAGTGGTATTTTCATTGGGATTGCATTGAATCTGTAAAACAATTTTGGGAGAATGGCCATCTTCAAAATATTTATACTTCCTATCCATGAACAAGGGATGCTTTACCATTTTCTGAGGTCCTTTTTAATTTCTTTTTTCAGGGTATTATTATTTTCCCTGTAAAACTCCTTTACTTTTTTCATTAGATTAATTCATAAGTATTTCATTTTTTGATGCTAGTGTGAAGGATGTGACTTCTCTGAATTGTCTCTCAGTGATTTTGTTGTTAGTGTATAGGAAATGCTATTGATTTTTGAGTATTGACTTTTTATCCAGTTACATTGCTGAATTTATTTATTATATCTAGGAGTTTTTTGATGGAGTTTTGGGGGTCTTCTATGTAAAGTATCATGTCATCTGCAAATAATGATAGTGTAATTTCTGTTTTTCCTATCTTTACTCATTTTATTTCTCTCTCTTGTCTAATGGCTCTGGCTAGTATTTCCAGTACTATGTTGAATAGGAGAGGTTATAAGGGACATCCTTGTGTTGTGCCTGATTTCAAGGTAAAAGCTTTCAGTTTTTGGCCATTTAATATGATACTGGCTGTTGGTTTGCCATAGATGGCCTTTATCATGTTGAGGTAAAGACAATCTCTTCCAATTCTCTGTAAGGTTTTTATCATGAATTGGTGTTGGATCTTATCAAAAGCTTTTTCTACATCTATAGAAATGATCATGTAATTCTTTCTTTTGGCCCTATTGATATGGTGGGTTACATTTATTGATTTGAACCATCCCTGCATGCCTGGGGTGAATCCCACTTGGTCATGGTGTATAATCTTCTTGATGATTTGCTTCATCCTGTTTGCCAAAATTTTATTGAGAATTTTTTCATCTATGTTCATTAAGGACATTGGCCTATAGTTCTCTTTTTTAGTTAGGTCTTTCTCAGGTTTTGGTACTAGCATGATATTTGCTTCTGGGAATGACTTAGGGAGAATTGCTTCCCTTTCAATATCATTGAAGAGTTTCAGGTGTGTTGGCATTAAGTCTTTTTTGTATTTCTTGTAGAATTCCACAGTGAATCCATCTGGGCCTGGGCTCTCATTTGTTGGTAGGGACTTGACTACATTTTCAATTTGATTAATAGAAATTGGATTATTCAACAGTGTTACATCTTCTTGATCCAGCTTTTATGGTTTATATGTTTCTAGGAATCTGTCCATTTCTTCTGTGTTATCAAACCTATGAGAGTAGATCTTTTTGAAAAAGGTGTTAATGATCTTCTGTATTTTCACAGAGCCAGTAGTGATTTCACCTGTCTTATTCTGTATTGCATGAATTTTATTCTTTTCTTTCCATTTTTTAAATTAGGATGTCTAGGTGCTTGTCAATTTTATTTATTCTTTCAAAAAAACAAATCTTTAATTCATTGATTCTTTGTATTGTTTTCTTAGTCTCTATTGCAGTAATTTCTGCTCTGGTCCTTATAATTTACTCCTTTCTTTTGACTTTGGGCTTGGCTTGCTCTTCTTTTTCTAGATGTTTGAGGTTTAGTATCAGGTTGCTTATTTGTATTCATTCACTTTTCCTAATGTGGGAACTCAGTGCAATAAATTTTCCTCTGAGGGCTGCTTTCATTGCATCCCACAGTTTCTGGTGAGTTGTATTTGCATTTTCATTTCCATGTACATATTGAGTAATTTCTTCTTTAATTTCCTCTGTAAGCCACTGATTACTCAAGAGTGTATTATTCAATTTCCATATGTTTGTGGGGTTTTTGCAGTTTTTTTATCATTAATTTCTAGTTTCATTGTGCTATGATCTGATAACATGCATGTGATGACTTCAATTCTTTTGCATCTACTTAAATACATTCTGTGGCTAGTATACGGTCTATTTTAAAGAATGTCTCATGTACTGCTGAGATGAATGTATATTCTGATGTTGTTGGATGGAACATTCTGAATATGTCTATTATGTCCATTTGTTCACAGGTGTGATTCAGTTCTGTTATTTCTTTGCTGATTTTCTGTCTAGCTGATCTTTCCCTTTGTGTCAATGCTGTGTTAAGGTCTCCTGTTATAATTGTGTCATTGCCTATTTGCTTTTTAATTTCTGTTAATACTTGCTTTGTGTAGCTCAGTGCTCTGGAATCTGGTGCATATATATTTAAGTTTTTATCTCTTCCTTTTGAAGTTTTCCCCTAACTAGTATGTAGTTTCCTTCTGTATCTCTTTGGTCATTCTTGGTTTGAAGTGCACATGGTCTGCAAAAAGAATAGCTACTCCTGCTTTTTTTGAGTTCCTGTTGCATGGAGTATTGTTTTCCATCATTTGACTTTCAGTCTATGAGTTTCCTTTGGGTTAGATGGGTTTCTTGTAGACAGCATATGGTTGGTCATTGTTTCCTGATCCATTCTGCTGGTTTGTTTCTTTTAATTGGTGAATTGAGGACATTTACATTAATAGTTATAACTGTTATGTATTGGTTTATTGTTGACATGTTATTTTTCTGATGTTGTATCTTTACCTTTCCATTCTGTTTGTCTGTCTTGCTTAGTGTTTTTTTCCTTTGTGGCAGTGAATATATAGAATGTCTTTCAGTATTCTTTGTAGGGTTGGTTTGGTGATCATGAAGTTCTTCAGGTGTTCTTTGTCATGGGAGTATCTTATTTCTGCATCCATTTTGAAGGACAATTTTGCAGGGTACATCAGTCTGGGTTGAAAGTCGTTTTCCTTTAGGATCTGAAACACTTCACTCCATGCTCTTCTTGACTTCATTTTTTGTGTTGAGAAGTCTGCTGTGATTCTGATAGGTTTTCCTTTATAGGTGATCTGTTTTTTCTCTCTAACAGCTTTTAATATTTTATTCTTATGTTGGATTTCTTAGATGGTGATTATTATATGTTTGGGTGTAGTTTTGTTTTGGTTATAGCTATTTGGAGTTTTATATTCTTCACTAATCTCTATGTCAGTTTCCATACTCATGTTTGGGAAGTTTTAAGCTATTGCTTCTGTAAATAGCCTCTTGATATCATTTGTGTTGTCCCCTTATTTTTCATTTATCCCTATTAATCTTATGTTGTTTTTCTTTGCATCATCTTGCAGCTGTTGAATTGTTATTTCCTGATTTCTTGTTATTGTTAGAAGATCTTTCCATTCCTGTTCACTAGCTGCAATCTTATCTTCAAGGTCTGAAATTCCATCTTCACTTTCTTTGAGGCTGTTTTTGCAACTTTTGATAGAATTTTTGACTTCCTGTATATCTCTTTGAATCTGTTTCATGTATTCTGTTTGTTTCTTATACTGTTCATTCAAGGATTCTATCATTTTGCTTTGTTCCTCTATTTTTTTAACTGTGTTTTCTTTAGATGCATTCACTATTTCTTTCACTTTTTTTTCATTTCTTCTTTTACCTGGGAGATTATTTCTGGTTTGAGTTCCTTCATAACTTCCCATACTTGCTTTTTTATTTCAGTTGTTATCATTTCAGGCATTTCAGGTGCATGGCTAGTATTTTCTTCTATGTACATGGCTCCTAAGCTTTCTTGGGATAGGCTGGAGGTTTAAGATTGCATTTTGGTCTTTCATTTTGTCATTTTCCTATATTTCTATGTTTCCAGCAATGTTCTAAAGCTTTCCTTGGATATGCTGGAAATCACCTCCTGTGCCCTCTGCTGCTGGGACTTATTCAGGTTTGGCTCCCCTTGCACAGCAGGCCTGGCTCCCCTGGTTGAATGAAGGTCGCAGTACATGGTCTACTCAAGCTGGGGAACTTCTGGAGCCTAGTCCACTGTCCTATGGGGCACCCAGCCCCTGGGGTCTATCGTCCCAAATGCTTACCAGGCCAGAACCAGCGAGCTGGAACTCACCTTGTGGTGGTGCAGGTCTGGATACCCTTGTGGCAGGCATGGTTCCCCTGGTTGAATCCTTGATAGCCTTTTAATGGAGTTATTGTGGTCTTCTATGTAGAGTATCATGTCATCTGCAAATAATGATAATTTAACTTCTTCTTTTCCTATTTTTATGCTTTTTATTTCTCCCTCTTGTCTGATTGCTCTGGCTAATATTTCCAGAATTATATTGAATAGGAGTGGGGATAGTGAACATCTTTCTCTTGCTCTTGATTTTAGAGTGAAGGCTTTCAATTTTTGGCCATTTAGTATAATGTTGGTAGTAGGTTTGTCATAGGTGGCCTTTATGAGATTGAGGTAAATACTTTCTATTTCAAGTTTCTGTAGGGTTTTTATCATGAAAAGGTGTTGGACTTTATCAAAAGCTTTTTCTGCATCTGTTGAGATGATCATGTGATTTTTTTTGGCTCTGTTGATGTGGTGTGTTACATTTACTGATTTGCATATGTTGAACCATCCCTGCATTCCTGGAATAAATCTCACTTGTTCCTGGTGTGTAATCTTGTTAATGATTTGCTGCATTCTATTTGCCAATATTTTATTGAGAACCTTTGCATCAATGTTCATTAATGAGATTGGTCTGTAGTTCTCCTTTTTGGTTGGATCTTTCTCTGGTTTTGGTATCAAAGTGATACTTGCTTCCAAGAATGATTTATGGAGGACTGCTTCCTTTTCAATTTCATTGAAGACTTTAAGGAGTATTGGCATTAAATCTTCTCTAAACTTTTTATAGAATTCAGCCATTAATCCATTAGGACCTGAGCTTTTCTTTGTTCATAAATTTTTAATTACATCTTGATTTCAGTAGTTGATATTCAGAATGAATTTCTTATGCGTAACATGTAATTTGATATTTTAAAAAAAAGAATCAGTTCAGTCACTATGCATTTTAATTGGAGTATTTAATACATTTACTGTTAAAGTAATTAATTATAACTAAGGTCTTACACAGTCATTTTTTAGTTTTCATAATTTTTAGTTTTGTTTTAGTCCTTTTCTTCTTTCCTCCTCTTTTATACTCTTCCTTAGTTAGTAAGTGAATTATCATAGTAGTGTTTTTTGATATTTCCCTATTAATTTTGGTTTAACAATTGAATATTTTTGTTTCATGGTTATTGTGAAGTTTACAAAACATCTTTTTAATCATAGCAGATTAGTTTGAAATGGTAGCAATTTAACATGACCACAAAAGTAAAAACAAAAACAAAAGAAGAGCAAATATACTAAGATATATCTCCAGTTGTGTTACATTCTTCCCCACAATTAAAGTTTTGATATTTAATTTTAAATCTTTGTATTTTTCTTATCACTTAACATTGTCATTGTTCTTATTTTGTTTTATTTTTCTAAATTTTATTTTACAGAGAATAAAACAAAAGAGGACAGATATAAGAAGATCAGAACAGAACAATGCAAGCAACACCACACCTCACAACAGACACTGGATATCACTTTTAGCTACCATAATATCTCTTTCTTTGAAATAGTTGAGCATAGCTTCACACACAATAATATCAAACATAATAAAATAGAATAAAACCACTCAAGAGTATGAAAGTATTACAAGGCATTCTGAACCAAATAACAGAAGATGAACAATGGCTACTATAATATCTAGTTTTCCATAAAAAATTTGTTTATACCATCATACATATTAAAATCCAATAATACACAACAAGATAGAACCAATGGAAATAGAACAAAAGCATGTCAGGACTTCAAAGCAAGATGATATTAAACCAACAATGGCTGCCATAATGTGTTCTTTTCTTCATAGTGGCTG
The DNA here is from genome assembly GCA_004027455.1 of Hydrochoerus hydrochaeris. NCBI lineage: Eukaryota > Metazoa > Chordata > Mammalia > Rodentia > Hydrochaeridae > Hydrochoerus > Hydrochoerus hydrochaeris. Next base: position 60,943 of record PVLA01001848.1, read on the forward strand.
TTCATACCATCACACATAATAAGGTCAAACAAAGGAGAAAAAATAACATTCCAACCAATGAATGAAAACATTAAAAGTCTTCAAAGCAACATAATGGGGAACCATGATTACCATAAAATCTTATGTACTCTTACCATTTCTTACACTCGAGAGACTATATGAAATTTATACATGTGAGTTTGATTTATTTTGCTTATGAGTATGGTCTCAAGTTGCATCCATTTATTTATAAATATCTCAATGTGATCATTCTTTATAGCTGAGTAGTACTCTATTGTATAAAAGTACCACATTTTTTTATCCATTCCTCAGTTGATGGGCACTTAGGTTGTTTCCAAGATCTGGCTATTACAAAGTGTGATGCTATAAACATGGGTGCACATATATCACTGTGGTAAGATGTTTTCAGTTCTTCTGGGAATATGCCTAGGAGTGGAATAGCTGAGTCAAATGGGACTTCCAATCCCAGCTTTTTGAGGAATCTCCAGATTGACCTCCACAGTAGTTGCACCAGTCTACACTCTCACCAACAGTCCAGAAGTGTTCCCTTTTCCTCACAGCCTCTCCAGCATTTGTTATTGGTAGTTTTGTTGATCTTGACCATTCTTTCCAGAATGAGATGGAATCTCAGTGTGGTTTTAATTTGCATTTCTCTAATGACCAATGATGGTGAATATTTTTTCATGTATTTATTTCCCATTCGTATTTCTTCATCTGAGAACTGTGTGCTCATCTCAGATGCTCATTTTTGGATTGGGTCTTTGAATTTCAGGGGTCTGATTTTTTTTTAATTCTTTATAAGTTCTAGACAGAAGTCCTTTTTCTGAGGGACGGTTTGCCAAGATATTTTCCCAGTTTTTGGGTTTTATTTTCACTATGCTGGAGATTTCTTTCAACCTGCAGAAACTTTTTAATAAGATGTGATCCCAGATATTGATTCTGGGAAGTATTTCCCATGCAGTTTGGTTTTTGTTCATGAATTCTTTACCTATCCCTATGTCTTCTAGATTTTTACCTACTTTGTCTTCCAACAGATTTAGTGTTTCTGTTTTAATATTTAGATCTTTGATCCATTTAATTTTCAGTTTAGTACATGGTGATAGGCATGGGTCTAATTTTAGTTTTCAGCATATGTATAGCCAGTTTTTCCATCACCATTTATTAAATAGACTATGGTTCTTCTAGTGAACATGTTTGGCCCCTTTATTTTGTTTTCATAACAAAGTTATGAATGGTTTTCATTACATGCTTTCCTGCACTTAGTTTTAGTAATTGCTTTTACTACTAAGTTTTATACCTTTTTATTTATTTATTTTTTGTTACTCGTGATGTCTCTTTTAGTTTAAAGAATTTCCTTTATCATTTTTGGTAGAACAGCTTTTTTGGAGATAATATTGTTTCAGTTTTTTATTTATCCTGGTAAATATTTATATTTACTTTATTTCTAAAGGATACTTTTGCAGGATACTGTATTCTTGGATGACAGTTAAAAGTTTATGCCACTGTCTTCTGACCTAAAAGAATTCTACTGTGTAATCAGCTGTTAGGTGAATTGAGGAAGCCTTATGTAATTCTTTTCTCTTACATTCATGAGGCTCTTCCCTATGTTTAACCAGTGAGAGTTCAGCCATAAGATGTCTTGGGGCAGAGTTGTTTAAATTAAATTTGTTTGAGAATTTTCACCATTCTATAAAGATATTTGTATCCTTAGCTAGGTTTGGAGATTTTGTTCATTTTGTTGAAAAGCTTCCTACATCTTCTGCATCCTCAAGTACTCCTTAGACCCAAATAACGTAAATATTTGTTGTCATAATACTGTCCCAAGATTCCTATTCCAACATTCATAATTGTTCTTTTTTCTTCTCTAACTGTATATTTTCAAATAGCCTGTATTGGGCTTACTGACATTTTTCTGTCCTTTGGTCTATCATGCATTCATGTTTTATTGTCACTAGGGTTTTTTTTCAGTTTAAGAATTTGCCTGATTTTTAAAATTGCTTCCATCTCATTATAAAGTCTCTGTTAAAGTTTTAAAGTGTTTTTTCAATTTCATTGATTTTTCTTAAAACAATTGTTTTAAATGAGAGGTTTTACATACTGATTAGTCCCCGGTCAGTTTTTGGCACCTTATTTTGAGGGTTAGGCAAAACTATGACTTCTTGATAGTTTTTGATACTTACAGACATATAGAGTCAACTGGGCATTGAAATATTAAGTACTTTTTTTATAGACTTCCTTACTGTTTTTTTAAAAATTGTCTGTCTTTCCACAGATTTTGAGCAGGCTACATGTTTTCTCTGAATGTGTAGTCACTTTCACTGTTTCATCACTACATAGTTCCCTGGTCTGCATTTGATGAGAGTCCATTGTTGGTATGTAGTCACTGTTTTAATACTATAAAACAATCATAACCCAAGTTTATCCCAAATACTCTGTTGGTGTATTGTTTAGGAAGAGTCAGAGAAGTAACTTGGAGAGTAGTCTGTCTCTGCAAGTTTTTCTCTGAGGCCAGGGTAGGCCAAAATGTTTGATCTACACTTGTTGAGTTGCGGTCAGATGCTACAGAATTCTGCCCAACTCTGGGAAGATTCAACATGAATGAATCAGTCCTAGACTCTTAAGTCACATCCGTGGTCACCTGAGCTGTCAAGTTGTATCACACTGTGATCCATAGTCACCAGGTTCAGCATAACAATTGGTTAAGACAAAGGTCCACCCATCTATGGGCTACTTACAGCTGAAGTAGACTTGTGGTACAAGATCACTGCAATGAGCCATAGATAATGCTACCTGGAATAAAAGTCAGATATACTGGGGCTGTGTGTCTTCCCCTGACATAAGCAGTTCCAGAAGCTCTATTGCTAAGTACACCAGGGTATGGGGGCCATTAGGATCTGCCCAGTATTAAGTTTCACTAATGCAGCAGTACTTTCCAAGATAAATACTTATGCTTACTACCTGTTCTACTACCAGTTAACAGAGTATTGCAGCATTCTATATTGCCCAAAATAGGGGTGGTGTCATGGAATGCAGAAAAATGACTTCTTAGGTTGATAATAAGCTGACTTGTGCCTGAATCACTCTAATATTAGAATGGATGCAACTTTAATTCAGGTGTGTCCTGTAGGGCACAGATCTTCATCTGATTCAGAAGCTCTTTTTGTTAGGGACCTTCAGAACCTCTTTTTGAGTATGGGAGCTTCTGCTTTTTACTTCTGTGTGGTGTTATTATGACACTCCTGGAACTTGGCTCTGAGACAACGCCCTATGCTCTTTTTTAGGCTGCTCTATAGAAACCTTGCTCTTTGCTTTGATGCATGAGGTTGGAAAAGGGATGGTGGACATAATCTCTTTGCCACCTGGTCTATCACAAGTTGAGCAATTTAGTCTGAAGGTGTTGGCCTGCCTTTGGGGATCATGTAACTCTGCCCAGCACTAGTTTTCATTGTGACAGGCCTGGTACTGTGGTTGTACTCTGTGACCTGCACTCAATTTTACCTCTCTTCCGAAAGTGGAAGATACCTATCTCTGCTGTGGACTGCCTGGAGTTGGGGGAGAGGGCTTATGTAGAGAGCTCATCTTTCTTACTTTCTTCAATGCATCTTTTCCATTTGATGTATTAAAAACAGGCATTATTGTTTTTCATCTGATTATATTAGTTCTTGTATAGGCAGGCAGGTGCACAAATAGCCATTTGTCTGTGGAGAAAAGTTATTGAAGTATTTTTCTCAGTCACCATTTTGCTCGGAACCCTGTTGTCCTTTGGTATTCATTTTGCTGAAATTATAAATGATATAGTTTTCTCAATTTCATTTTTGGATCATTTAATGCAAGTGCATAGAAAGACAAATGACATTTGTATACATCTTACATTCTGCAGATCCTATAGATATTTTTAATTTAAAGAGAAAAAAACATGTAAAGGGTAGAGATAATACAGAATTTCAAAAAAAAAGATAAACAGTAAGAAATCACTAGTTGATAAATTTCATATTGTCCACTTAGAAATACTGGTTCAAGTTACAAAATTAAAGCATACAATGTAGATATTCGAACAGTGAGACTGTAAACAGCTATGCATGCATGAGTCTCTACATGTATTTCTATCCTTTCCATATTAGAGGGAAAAACAAAACATAGCAAGACAAAACAAAACATATTCCTACAAAGACACGAAACCAAAAAGTTGTATAAAACCACAGTACAAGGTGATCTACAATGATTTCTGTGTTGTTTCTCATTATCTTCAACAGAACTGTCTATATCATCAGGCATAATTGAATATAGCAGTATAATTGAATATAGTAGTACATGACAATATTAGTAAAAATAAAACATTGTAGACAGTATAAAACTTCAAAGGCAGGTAATAATCAAACTAGAGTGGATATTCTAGTGATTCTTCCCATCTTCAGTGCAATTTCCTATACTCTCAGACTTGATGCTATCAGTCATAACAGCTTTGAATAAAATCTGTCAATACAAAACAGTGACCTAACAAACCAGATTCGATTATGATCAGTCATGGTAAAACAGTGTAGGTTTTACAGAGCTTTAGATTAAGTTAATAGGAAATTAAGGATGATTACTGTACTATATCCTGCTATTTTTGGGATAATTGTCTGTGCCCTCAAACCTAGTACAGGTAGAATGACTGGCACAGAATATAATACATCTGCACAGAATGGTGTGAGTAATGTGGGTTTTAAATCCTGGTGCACTATTAACAATATAGTGTATCAAGGCCATCTATGTTATAGATTCTAGCCATCCTTCTCTGCCTCATTTCTGCTATGCTATTTTCTGCCTTTGTCTGTCTACTTTTCTCTTTCATTCTACTGCCTACCCAGCTCACTGGGGCCTTTCTGCCACTGTTCATAAAATCCTCGAATTTTTTTTCCTCTCTCTAGAATGTCCTTCAGTATTCTCTGTAGGGTTGGATTGGGGGTCACAAATTCCACCAGTTCCTCTTTTTCATGGAAGTATCTTGTTTCTCCATTAATTTCTAGTGACAGCTTTGCAGGGTACATAAATCTGGGCTGGAGGTTATTTTTTTTCAGGGCTTGGAATACTTCACTCCAAGCTCTTCTTGATCTGATTGTTTGTGTTGAGAAGTCTGCCATGATCTTGATGGGCTTAACTTTATAGGTAATCAGTTTCTTTTCTCTGATGGCTTTTAATATTCTGTTTTTATATTGAATTTCTAGTATCTTGATTATTATATGTCTGGGTGTAGCTCTGTTTTGGTTGTAGCTGCTTGGAGTTCTGTATGCCTCATATAACTGAATGTTATTTTCTTTTCCCATGCTTGGGAAGTTTTCCTTAATTATTTCCAGGAATAGCCTTTGTAATTCACCTGTTTGTATTCCTGCTTCTTTGTTCAAATTTCTTATTCTTAAATTATAGTTTCTCTTTTTGTCTTCTAGCTTTTGTATTGTTATTGCCTCCTTCATTGTTATTTTTAAGATATCTTTCCTTTCATGATCACACATTGCAAACTTGTCTTCAAGTTTTGGTAGGCTATCCTTAGTTTCTTTTAGGTAGTTTTGCCAGCTTTCAATGGAGTTTTTAATTTCCTGGTAATCTCTTTGGATCTGCTTCATGTATTCTATATTTTCTTCATATTCTTTTTTGAATGTTTCTCTCATTTTTTGTGTTCCTCCCTTCTTCCATCTATGTCTTCCTGAGAGATGCTTAGCATTTCTTTTATTACTCTACTCATATCTTGCTTTACCTGATTTAATATTTCAGTTTTGAGCTTGTCTACAAGGTCCCAAAGATATCTCTTAATGTCTATTGAAGTCATGTCTGATGTTGCATGTTTGCTGCCCTCAGTCTCCCTTGTTTTTCCCTCTCCTGGATCAGTGCTCTCAGGGTTCTGGGCTGGGGGTCTCCTCTTGCCTCTCTCTCCTGTTGTGGTCTTGGCCTCCTCCACATAAGTGTACAGTGGAGGTCCCAGACCCCTTTTCTGTCAGACATGGTTCCTCCAAAGCACATTGGCAAGGGACTTTCACTGTCACCTGCCTGCTCTTGTCACTGAGGTGTAAGCAGGGGCTTCGTATGCTTGCCCTTCCCCACCAGACCAGCCAAACTTCAGGGGCCTTCACCAGGTTAATGCATGCTAGGCACAGGAAATCGATTTGGGATGGCTTACTGGGTCCTGGCCAGGGGTGTGACCCAGTCCAAGCAAATCCCATTAATCTGCTCTGGGGAGGGAGAAACCAACTGAAGTAACTGTTCCTTCCAGTTCAGGCTCCTCCTGCCCGATTCCAACATGTCACCCATTTGGTAGCACCCTTCCCATGGGTTGGGTCTCATTCCCAGCACTGACTGTGGATTAATGAAGGTCCCTTCACCGGCTCCACTCTCCTTTGGGCTCACCAACCGCCGACTTAGCTGTGACTCCTGTGAGTGGCAGCGAGAACAAGTTTGGGCAGCTCTGCCAGCCAGTGCAGACTTGGCAGGTCACAGTGAAAATGCTGTGTCCAGTAATTTTAGGTGTTCCAATTTTACCTCTGAGACTGCATGTTTGACGAGCTTTTTTATGCTTTAATTTCTTCCTGTGTCAAGAGGATCCATCTTCCTCTGTGTGGATCTCTCCAGGATGTTTTATTCTGGCATATGAGTTGTTTCTCCCAGGAGGCTTTGTATTTTGTTGCTCACTGATTGGCCATCTTTAGCTCCTCCCTATAGATCTTACTTGCTGAAAATTTTAACCATGTCTAATATTTTCTTAGTGGATTGCATAGCACTTGTCATACACATACTCATGTCAGTTGAACATTATACTGTTTCAGAAATTGTTTAACGAATATCAGCATAAAATTAAGATACACTTATAGGACTCTAATGTTTAGGGAAAGAGCAAAAAAAATCAATCTTTTTCCTAGTTGCCTGCAAGTTCCACTTATGCACTCACTTTGTCTCCCAGCTCACCTGCTTCCTTAATATTCCCAGAACTCACTTCTGAGACCACTCAGGTTTCATCCTATATTGCATAAAAAAACATTACAATTTTTTGCTGCTCCTGGAAGAGGGTGAGCATACAGATGCAGCTTAATATGGGTACTGGGATGTCTAACACACTCTGTATGTCATCAAGTTTGGCATCTCTCCCAATCACCTTGTCATTGATGATGGACAGAATGTAGGAAAATAACTCAGATAACTAATAAAATGAAAAAATGTACAATAATAATGATAATCCTAAACTCACTGTCCTCAGTAAGTAGATTCATTCCATATTCTGATTGCACTCAGCTCTCAAATTTCTTGTCTGGTATCCTGTACCCCTCCCACAAGATCCACGGTTAGTCAGTGCTGTGGTCAGGGGAAAAAAACCTGAAATTCTGACCATAGAGTTCACATTCTTAGAAACTAGGCCAGACTGCTCCTTAGATTTACCTGTTGGCCTTCCACAACAATGACAATACTCCAAAAACTGTACCACCACATTCATATACCACTTTCCCTTGGTTGGAAAGGCTGTTACTACCCACAGCATAGCACTTAAAATTGCTCACAAGGGTAATGATGAACATTGAGTGAAGACACAAACATATTCCTGAGACTTTCCTTCCATTTCAAGGGTAACAAATTATACCTTATAATTTTTTAACTCCCTTATAATTGCACATGCTTTTACTCACTCTCATAATATTCTCCATTCAGAGTCTTACACTGAAGGGGACTGAACCCAAACAGTTCACTTAGAATCAGGAAGGTGTGATGGGAATTGGAAAGGCAACAGGAGAAAATATTGACCCCCAGTATGGGTCGCCTCTCACATTTTGAACTATTGAAAACTACTTCAGAAGTTTATCTGGTCAATGTCTTTCATATACCCAAGAAACAGGTATTAACTACCCCATTTTACAAATGAAATGGAGAGGTCAAGTAACTGTCCTAAGGTCATAGAGTAAGAGTGTGGGAGAGGAGTCATCAAGCTCCATAGCCTATGTCTCAAACACCTGAGCCATGGGGCCAACAGGCATGGACCTAGGTCAGACCAAAATGGTTTCTAAGCAGTGTGAAGATAGGAGAAAATGGAGGGAAGACTGTTAAGGAAAGAACAGAATCCTGGAGGCTGGAAGACTTCTGAGAAGGTACCCACACAGGTGAAAGAGTAGGTGGGGATCTGGACAAGGGATTCTATTGATATTCATCTTCCGTGAACATTCCATTAACAGAAAATCAAAGCATCATTTCCTGAAAGGAAATACAGGAGGTTGGGATTCTGCTTAACCTCTTACTCATCTCCAAATCATGGTCCTGGCTCAGGGAGGAAGCAGGTACTCAACATTTGAAACTACATGTCCAGTATAAAAGAACTGAGGTCATCTTGAACTTTGGACAACACACAGAGGAAGTCCAAAATATTGGATTTTGTGCATTTCATAAGTTTAATTTTCTTGAAAAGGAGGGTAAGGGGAGTATGTAACATACAAGTTTATTTTTAGGAGCATTTCTGTTAATTGATTATTTATTTTATTTTTCTAAATTTTATTGTGGTTAACAAATTCTTACAAACCTATAATGTGTTGTTATCCAGTGTTGGTTTTCAAGGATATTACACATTTTCATTTCTGAATTATAATGAGCTTTTAGAAGGAGTATCATAATAAGCACAACAGAGACTGCCAATTCAAAGTCCAAATTTATTTATTTTCATATATTAGTCAATTATAATTAAGCAAGAGAACATTAAAATCTTGTTAAAATTATTAACAGACAAGAATGACTTTAATAGTGGTCCATATATCTGCTAGAAGAATTGCACAGAAGGAATTGTAATTCCACTTTTAAAAAACTGCAAACTTCACAGAAAAAGACAGGAAAGAAAATTTTCTAGGTAAGGCAGAAGTTTGATGGAAAAGTTTTCTACTGGAGTCAAGGGGTTATGGTTCATCACAGTGCCAAATTTTATGTTTAAACTATATCAGGGTAGAAGTTTTGAATGTTAAAAATGGGGTGTATAGTTAATATCAGTTGATAAATTTGGGCTAATAAGTTTCTAAACTACAGGGACTCCTAAACCTATGTACACCTAGTGGTGGACTAGGATGATAGGTCAGTGGCAAAGCACTTGTTTAGCATGCAAAATGCCCTGGGTTTGGTCCTTACTATACAGAGAGACAGAGAGAGAGAGAGAGAGAGAGAGAGAGAGAGAGAGAGAGAGAGAGAGAGAGAGAGACAGAGAGAGAGACAGAGACACACAGAGAGACAGACGCAGAGAGATATAGACAGGGACAGACAAACAGATATATAGAGAGAATTTCAAAATCAAGGCATTGAGCTGGATGTGGTGGTTCATGCATGTGATCCCAGCACTGGAGAGGCTGAGGCAGAAGGATCCCTACAAGTTCGAGGCAGGCCTGGGCTACATAGTGAGTTCCTGGCCAGCCTGAAATATAGTGAGACTGTGTCAAAAAAATAAACTGGAAAGTGAAGATGTCTGCACTTTGAGTTGCTAGGACAAGGTCATTGCTTCTCATGAGTTTGGCAGGGCTCCATGAGAAGTGTACATAGCTCAGAGAACGGATGCACAGAGTGACTTTGACTTGCTCTGATATAGACAATTCCTCTTTTGCTGTTCATGTAACCACCAATGCATGATATTTTTTTGAAGTTAAATGTTCTTCCTGTTCTGGATCTCCCCTTAAAATTCTCTGTAAACACCCTCTTCTGTTGATTGTATAAGTAAATGCACTGCAGTTGTTGAGCAGTCCTTTCTCCCATCAGGAGAGACCTCAGCTTTCTGCATCTTGACTCTAGTCATTTCTTCATTCATCAATGTTCCTCTCCATCCAGAGCTTCAAGAGCTGCAGTGGATATGGCAATTCACTGCACAAAATCAAGGCATTGAATTAAACTGCAATTTACATTATGTGTTACAGACCAAGAGATTCTTTCCCTCACTGTTTCAATATTTATTGCTACATAATAATCACCTTAAAATTTAAAGGCTTAGGACAATGAGCAATTTATGTATTACAATTCTATAAGTGACTGTATCCAGCTGAATAAACCTTCCACACCATAGGATGCTGGCCAGGGTGTGATCTGATCAACTGGGTTGGAGTATCCAATATGACCACTCAGATGTCTGATACCTCTTGAGTCCCACTGGGAAGCTAGGCTCAACTGAGGTACTGAAATGACTGAATCTCTCTCTCTCAATCTCTCTTTCTGCCCCTTCCCCTTCCCCATCTCCATGTCTGTCTGTATGTCTGTCATCTCAGGGCCACCTCCTCTATGATGGGCCTTTCCTCTTTCTCTTTCTATGACTTCTATACATGGCCTCTTCTAGATTTTTTACATGACATGATGCTATGTCAGGCTACCAAAAGTGAAAAAGAACCTTCTAGGAATTCTTATCTACCAGGAAAATAAACTATTAATAAAATAAAGTATTAAATTATTATATATTTGGTGTTTACAATAAATATAAACATTTTTAATATCACTTTTGTTTAAAATCTAAAAAGTAACAGCATAAAATAAATCCTATATGAAATAAGAGAAATATAAAAATAAAACTCTACAACAAAAATAACCTTTAATTCAATTATGACAGCTAAAGCAGTCTTCACATGCAAAATCAGTGTTCCATAAAAAAGTATCACTTAGAGTGACAGCACATATATTTTGTTTTCTTGTCTTTCTTTGTAGATATACCTGACATCTCACAGATCTTGCTATTTTGTTAAGAAGTTCTTGTGATGTTCACCTGTCTGTTCACCTTTCTGTTCCAGAATTCTTTTATGGAGTTCTGTGGGCAGATACATACTGTTATTATTCTATTATAATTGATCTTTTACCAATTTCAGTTCCAATTTTTCTGTTACAAGTAATTTTCAACATTGAAATGCAATATTGGTATTCCATCCAATAGGTTTCACTCCAGGAAGAACCTAATGACATTCTGTAATCTAGTTTGAACATGACCATTTTGTAACATTTGGATTCATCAAAATACTCATTTACATTATTGTTTTTTCTCATCTGAATCAAGATCCTCACTTTCTACTTGTCCATCTGTTATTTCTGGCTCCATCTCACTATCATAGTTTCTTTGGGATATATGATCCACTTCATAAAATTAATGTGTAAAGTAGTTTGCATCTTTGTCCCACAGAGTGTCTTTATCTAATAGGAAGTTCACTACAGGCTCTGCAGATCTGCCTTCAAAATTGAGTTATAAGCCAGGTGTAGTGGGGCACATGCCTATCATCTCAGTAATTTGGGAAACTGAGACAAAAGATTTGCAAGTTTAAGGTCAGCCTGGACAACTTAGTGAGACTAACTCAAAAGGAAATGGGTTGAGGATGTAGCTCAATGGTTAGAAGGAGGAGAGAAAAGGTATTCTCTACCCTAAAAATATCTGCAAGACAATAGTTTACTCCCTGTAATATTCTGCTCCCATACCATCTTCTTGACTAAAGCACCCTTGGGATGAGACACCATGTGCTGTTCTTGAAAGAAGACAGTAGTTAGATAGGGATAGACTCAGCTAGTGAACTTATTTTTTATATAGCTATGGGCAAGTCATATGCTCTCAATGAGGTCTACTTTACTCATCTACAAAACAGGAATGATACTCAAATGTGAGGGTAATATCAAGCCCTTAAGCACTTAGTAATGGCAGTGATTATCCTAAATGAGTGCTATTTCCAGCAAGGGCTGTCAGCAAGATTCTCTTCAATGGAGCAGCCTGGAGCTATATCTGCAAAAGGAGTAAAGAAATAGACCTAAGAACGTGGAAATGGAATCATACAGTATGTACTATTTTTCATAAGGCTTCTTTCACTCTGCTCAATATGTTGAAATCATCTATGCCTTAGATGTATTAGTAGTGGTTGAATTCCACTATATAAACTCATCACAGCATACTCAGTCCTTTTGTCGGTAAAAATCTATGCTATTTCAGTTTTTGCCTAACATAAATACAGCTGCTGAGAATATTCTAGAGCAAGTCTTTGCCAGGTCTGTGGTCCTTTGCTCTCCGCCTGAGATGTCTTTTAGGGGTCTTGCTTTCATTTCTCTCAAATTGCCAGGTCATAAAAACAGCACATCGTCTATCACCAGTAGCCAAATTACTCGATGGATCACTTTCAATCTCTTCCTAAAGTTGTGAGTGAATTTTTCTGTGACACTGTACTGAATTGGGCTAATTTCTACAGGAAAAAATCAGAAAAATAATTTAATAAAATAAATTATAAATACACAAAATATAACACACAGAGTAAGGTGGATAAAACTCACCTGTTGCTAATTTATCACACATGCATACAGCTTGCTGTTCATGACACAAGTGGGTGAAAGCAAAGACTGCTTCCTGTCTTCCCAGCTCGGTAACATAATAAAATGGGTTAGGAAGTTAATTGTAGGATCTGCAGATCTGCCTTCAAAATCCTGTTGCAAGGATATTCTCTCTGAGGCCTGCTTTTCTCATCCACAAAACAGGAATGATACTCAACTTTCAGGATAATGCCAGACCCTTAAGGATGGTAGGAGACCCTATAACTTTGGGAAATTCTATGAACGGGTGATACACAGTGGGGTTACATAACAAAAAAAGGTAATTTTTTTATTTTAAAATTATGATTTGGCATTTCACCCAACCTTATACATTTAAGCAGTTTCCTCTGCATATGTGTAGAGAAGAGGAAGGGCAAAGATCATGGTTTGTCATACCCTGACCCTTGACCCCTATGATAGCCCCTTTCATACACTCAGTTGGCCCAGTCTTCTGCATTTCACACTCACAGGAATCCTTCAGCATCTTCACATTCCTGCTATACTTGAAGTACTCACACAAGCTACTAAGAGAAAAAGAGGAGCAAGAGATGGTGGTTCAGTGTGGATGTTTCCAGGAGCTTCCCTGTGTCTGATGGGCAGCCACACAGTACCAGACCAGAGCCTGATCTTTAACACTCATGAGTCTGAGTCCTCAAGGTTAAATGGAATGGTCAGGGAGAAATAGGCCTCACGTGGGATAAGCATTGAGGAGACCCTGCATATGCCCATAATCATAGATCAAGTAATACATGCAGAGGAGCAAAGGAGGCAGGTTGTCTCTGTGATGTGCACCCCAAATGAAACTTGGAAAGTCCTAGGATCACATCTGTGCTAATCCTTTCTCCCAACCCCTTTCTCATGGTCCCAGAGCAACTTACTTCTCAGGAATTGTGGAATCGTGTGCATGTGTGTGTGCTTATACACGTTTTCCAAGAAAATTATTTATCCTTTCCTCAGGAAAAAATCTGACTGTATCTGAAGCAGGGAACAGAGATACACCCTCAAAGATACATCAATGGTTCTCTTAACATAGTTCATATTACTCTAGTTATTGTTCTTGTTGCTGAGACAAAATAGCTGACATCTAAAGTTAAAGGAGGAAAGGTTTAAGTTAGCTCACAGCTTATAGAGGTTTCAGTCCATATCCAACTAGTCCTAAAGCAGGGTGGTGTAGTAGAGGGGTACTGTAAAGGAGAAAAAGTCTTTGGTTTAGCAAGCAGAAGGCAGTAAGCAGCAAGCAGCCAGCAGCAAGCCTCCCTTTCCAGGTTGCAACTGTTTTGGGTAGTGCCACCCAAACCCAGGGTTGGGCTTCCTATTATACACATCCACAACTATGCTAATCCAGTTTAATTGTCACACATCCTTAATCCAAGTATCACATACCATAGATTCAGCCACCTCTGAAAAACCCCACCTATGAGTGCATGAGTCTTTGGGAAGACATCTAGTTACAAGTCATAATACATAGCATGAGCTAACACTGTGGTAGGAAAATTAAAGGCCAACATATTCCAAGGAACCAATTGCATAATCCCCCAAGAGTGAATTTATCTGCTAGATCAGGTATGAGAAATTTATCTCAGAGTTTGCACAATCAGGGTGATATCTTTGGAAGAGGACAGAACTGTGCTGGACTTTCTAAAAAGTGGAACAAAACTGATTAAGTACAGGGGCACGTGGGCTCACCTAGATACCAGCCTTTTTCTAGGAAGCTACCCTAATCTTGCTGTCACTTAGGCTTCCCTGCTCTTAAGAACTATCTAATACCAATAGCTGGGAGACAATCTCTCTCAAACAAACTGAAACGTTTCAGCCATTGAACTTTTTCTGTAAACAATCAGCAAGCTGTACTTCTTTTGCTGGTGTAGCTGTATTTCCTTTAATGACAGATGGGACAGATGAAACAGCCTCCTAAACTCCCCCCTGCTTCCACCCTTTGCCTTAACAACACTTGGTTTGAAACATCCAGAATGAACTTTTCCTTTTTCCAGTCAAATGTTTTGAGGACAGTAGAAGACTCTACCTAAACTTGGTCCTTCTATAACAAAAGTTGTAGTGATAAATTGGAATAATAAATCAATACCTGAAATTTCCTAACATTTGCAGATTTTCCAGTTCTCTTCATGCTAATGATTTTGGGTTTGATGCTATCATAGTAAGGGAATGTACTCTGTATGATTTCAGTTGTTTTAAATTTGTCACATTTTGTTTGATGGCCTAGAAGATGCTCTATCTTTGTGATTACTACAAAGCACAAAGAAAATTCAGTGTATTTAGCTGTTGAGTGCAATTTATACATTGTTATGGTTTGTGTCTAGATGTTCCCCCAAAGGCTCATGCAGTCATAGGTGAGGATTGTAAAAGGTGGCTGAATCTAGAGTATGTGAGGCTGGAATTAAGTATACATGATTACTAAATCAGACAACTGATTGGTTAGGCATAGTTTTCATTGTGAAAATCCCACCCTATGTGTGCATGAGACCTGCCCTAAGGGCATGTAACCTGGGTAGTATATAACTGACGTAAAAAGGCTGGTATCAACCCTTGACACTTACAGATGCTTTACTACTTTGCTGCTTTTCTGCCTTCTGCCTGTCATGAACTGTTTCTCTTCTCTGCTGCCCCTCTGACATGCTATCCTGCTTTGGAGCCAGTCAAATATGAACTGAAACATCTAAAAACTGTTAATCAAAATAAACCTTTACTCCTTTAACTATAGGTTGTGGATATTTTGTCTCGGCAACAAGAAAAGTAAGTATGACAGATACCATCATTGTATCATATTATTCAGATCTTCTATATACTAGCTGATGTTCAGTCCAGTAATTCTAGAAAATAGGGTGTCCAAGGTTTTAAGTTTCCCTGTGGCTTCACCTCCATCAGCATTTGCTTTATATATTTTGAGACCTTTATTATTTAATATATATACTTGGGATCCTTACGTCTTCTTGGTGAATTGATCCTTTTGTCATTAAGTAGTGCATCTATTTATCTACCATTAATTTTCATTGTTTTGAGATCTAGCTTATTGACTACTATAGCCTCAAATATGTTTTGGTCATATGTCATCTATATCACCCTGAATTCACACATAGTAGTTGTGTTTTTTTTAACTCACATCCTTTCTATCAACATGTCTAATTCACCAGGTTACAATGTTTGGAAGTTCGCTGTTGTTGTTGTTTTGATTTTGTAACATATACAAAATTATGTCTCCCATAGGAAGAAACGTTAGAGGTGTTTTTTTAAACAAAAGTTGACTTAAACTATGTATCAGCAGAAGTAAATAATATTATTTTAGGAGGTATAGGGGTTAAGGTAAATTAGACCATCAGAAACCTACTTCTTCTTGGGATGTAACATTTAATGTTCTCTGTGTTTATGAATTACTCATTCTATGTATTAGTTACCCCACTTTGCCTGTAGGCACACTTGCAAATAAAAAAAGATTCACTCCTGATCCCTTTACAATGCATTTATGATGACCCTGCTGTCAGGAAATTCTTGTTACAACTTAAGATTTCTCCTACATAGGATAAGGAGCTGAAAACAAAATTAAAAGTGGAACATTTCTCCTACACATTCTACTCACTTGGTCTCAAAAATCTGGATGTGGCCTGGAGTATGGTGCTTTTCCTCACACTCCACATTCAATTAATCCAGAAATCTCTTGCCTCTCCTTCAAAGTATATCAGAGTCCAACTGCTTCTCACCTTCATGTCTACCACCCTGGGTGTCACTATCATCTGTCTCTTGGATTATACTGCCTTCCAACTGATGGCTAGTTTTAAACTTTCTTCCTTACCCTCTATTTTCAGCATAAGAGACAGAGTCATTTTTTAAAAAGCACAAGTTAAATATGGTCACTCCTCTGCTCAAAATCTTGTAACGCATTTGAAGTCCATCCATAAATTTTAAAAAAAGACATGAGTTCATATTGATACTCTAAATGAAAAACAGAAAATAACTGTTTGGGACATTTGGAGAATGCCAGGAAACTAGCTGGTTTTCATGAAAATTCATAAATTAAATGAAAACACTATTTATTCAACTGCAGAGTCACAAGACACATGGTCCCTGTGTGGAGAACAGAAAGATCCAAACATTTTTGAGAGCAGACATTATTTCAGGAATACATTCACTGAGGGGAAAGTACAAAAATGATCTAGCTACTGTGAAAATATGCAGATACAATCTCAAGCAAAACCCTCTGTTGGTAATCACACAGGACAGAGTACATATAATAAAAAGCCACAAAAGGATTCTATGAATGGAAACAATGTTGAAGACAAAACACACAGTAAGTGCTCACCTACTTACTGAATTTCTGCATGCCGACCTAATTCCTGACCTGTGCCTGTGTGGCCAGAATCAAAGGCAACAATAGGAATACTACAAAGAAGCTCACACATTTGGTCTGGGCTCTTCCTCAGGCTCCATCATGTATTAGCTTGATCCTCCCACATAGGTATGTACTACTACATATCCTTTATGATATCATATGTGTTCCTATCATCCTTCCTATGTCAATTTGCAGTTCGGCCTACCTCATTTCCATGCTGCTGAGTACATGGTGTCAACATTCCTGCTGAATGGGGTAAGAAGGAAACCACTACATGCCTGGTAGCAGCCCACAGTTGCTCAGTGTTGGGCAGACTCACTCTGTTTCCCTTGACCTGTTCACAGAAATTCCATAAGAATTGTATTCCTAGTCTCCTTTCAGATCCTGCGTATTTGGCTTACATTTCTTAGGTACATTTCCCACGATTTCTCAGCCCACCAAGCAATAAAATTGGAACTCTGTCCTCACCTATAGTTTTGCCTTCACACCCTGAGTGAACTTTCAGCTACTATGCCTTTTCTACCTTAACAGTGAACTTTCAGGACTCCTGGAAATATTTCTGGGAGCAGAGCATGGTTGACATTTTCTGCTACTTACTCCTGTTGATCTCTCAGATTAGATGGAGATAGCTGACTTGGACCAGAAAGGAGAAATCTATTAGGGTCACAGTGTTTCCAGATTAGTATTCACTTTAGGCTGGTAACGACAGGCACACAGCAATTATTTAACTAATGTTTGTGAAATAATTGCACCTGATGTAGAGTTGGGATCACCAACAAAACCACTTTTGATAATGCAACCATCTTAACCATTTCTATTTACAACTATTTATTTAGCCCACATGAATTCAAGCTACAGAATTGTTTCATAACCTGCTTGGAAAACTAGCATGAATTGAAATTTTATTTTGAAAAATTAACATTTTCCTCTAATGTACCTTTAGAAATAAAATGAAGTATTTTATTGTAGACTAATGCTAAAACTGTAGATTTGACAAGTGAGAAAAGGAAACTGTTGCAAATGGTAGTGACAGAGGTGAGAGGCATTCTCTAAATCCTGACACAATTTTACAGACATATGGTATATGTAGGAAGACAATTCTATGTCTGCCATTATGTATGCTTCATTCAGTTTCATGCAGACACACAGGATTATTCATGTCTAAAGACAGAAAATGTGTTTGTGTGTGTGTGTGTGTGTACATGATCATATATTTGTGTTTTATATTATGTGCTTTTAAAATTAGGTTACAGATACAAGTGTTTCAAAATGTTGGTAATGCACTGCCACACAAAACTTGATTTTACTGCATGTTTTCTTTTCGTGATCAATGATGCTCCTTGTTCTGAATGTGCTTTTTAGTGTTTTTAATTTTTTTCTTACATCTTGCTTTTTTATTTGATTATTTCTAATAAAGAAACTAATAGAGTTCTCTGTACAAAAAGTTTGCTGACTCTATATTCAGTACTTTTCTGCATACCTAATAAATCTAATAGTTTTGAGCAGGGAACAGTAAAGTGTTTCCCGTGGACAAAATCTGACCCATAGCTTCTTACTGTGTGTCTTGAAAGCTAAGAATGTTTATTTTATATTTGAGTGGTTGAAAAAGTGAAAAGAAAACTACAATTCCTGCATGTATGAAAATTCTTTGAAATTCATGTCGGTGTTCAGAAGTTTTCATTGGAAACCAGCTATATGGATGCTATATCTATGGAGTTTTGGGCTCTATAATGACAGAGTTGAAGAATTCCAACAGGTACCAAATGCTTGGTAAAGTCACAAATATTCATGATCTGGTACTTTCCAGGGCAACTCTAGATTAAAGCTAACATCTTTAGAGCAAACTCAGGACAAACATGGGAAATGGCTGGAGGGAAAGGATCCAATAGTTGCCAAATGAGACAATTAATCATATATTTCACAAATCACTTTAAATCTTCTATTGTAAAAGATCTATTCATAATGAAAATAGTATTTTGTATTGGTTGCAGTGGTTTTGTGTATACTATTTTTACACTCGACAAACCTGTTATCTATTTTTAATGATTGTAGTGTCTCTTGAAATTTTTATGAAGTTACTTTCATGGACTGCATTGCTTATTTCCATGTTTACATAAGTATTGATTTATATCTATATGTATACAGCCTTCTCTTATGTCTTACTGCACTGCTTGCTACAATGTGTAGTTTTCTGCACTAGGTTTGGCATGATGTTTAACAGAGATCTTCATAGGAGTCAGCTTTGACTTTTCCAATTATAAAGAGAGTGCCTCTAATCTTTTGCTACTGGGGGTGGGGCTTCATGTGGATTTCTGCTTTAATACTGGTGGTTTCTCCATGTTTACAGAAATACTGTTTATAGAAATATTGTTCTGTTTGTGGCTTACGAGGAGTTACTGTCATTGTGGTTTAATTCCAACTGACTAATTCACTGCATATCTATTTTATTGACCTGATAATTGTCCTTTCCTCCTCCCTTTGTTGAGATGATATGTTAAAGTATGTTATAGAAATCTTAAAATGCTAAACCAACCTAGTGTGGTTAGAATTAAACACAATTTAGTTATGTTGCAACATGTGTTTTATCCATGGTTGGATTTGTTTTATTATTTATTATTTATTTGTACACGTTTTCCATGTACATAACAAATTAATATTGGCTAGTGATGTTACCATCACATGTGTTCTTTGAGGAGTGCTTTTAGTAATATTAAGACTTTTCTATTCCTTCAGTCTTTTTTTTTGAAGGTAGTAGAAATACAACAAAACAAGACAGAACAAACCCAATTGAGACAGTGCAGTGAATTTGGACTACACAGCAGGTTACTGGGATAACAGTAATAGGTACCATAGTATATCTCATTATCTTTGCAACAGTTGTCTAGTCAATTAGGTAGAGCAAAATCAAACCAAAGACAGAACATTATAAAATCAATCAAAAGAGAATATTGAATAGAGTAAAGCAATTAATCATAATGAGACAAAACTAACAACATTTGCTTTCAAACAGAAGGTAGAGGAGACTCCCCCATATTTGCTATATTACATACAGTCATCCTCCTAAGAGATGCTCAGACTTCTGTCCCCACTTGCTAATGGGGGTAGGGGAGGGTTGGGATGTTTGATTCCAAGCCTGCCCACCAGTAGGCTTACAGGAGACACTATTGGGTCTTCTCCTGGCTCACGCTGGAGGAAGGTGCTTACCTGGAGGGCAGGCAAATTACTTCTTTGTGCAGCCTGTTTCTTCAGTCTTGAAAGTTATATTTTCTCCTGGGTTTTATCTATGTAAACTAAAATTACAAATTATG
The DNA here is from genome assembly GCA_004027455.1 of Hydrochoerus hydrochaeris. Taxonomy (NCBI): domain Eukaryota; kingdom Metazoa; phylum Chordata; class Mammalia; order Rodentia; family Hydrochaeridae; genus Hydrochoerus; species Hydrochoerus hydrochaeris. The sequence goes on from PVLA01001848.1 coordinate 80,893, forward strand.
AGGACTCTTTTTTCATCTTGTTTATTCAGTCTTTTGTGTAATTTCAAGCAGTCACCTTCTTCATAACCTAACAGTGGCTTTTCTGTGCATTCTCTAATTTTCTCCACCTAGATTGACAATGTTATTATCATTATCTTGTTTCTAAAATATATGTAGCATTTTTGTTGAACCATATCTCATTTTTTATCAATTTCAATTAATGTTTGCTCTTATTTTTGTTAGTTTTCCTTAACAGTATAGTTTGCACTTCTGTTTTTGTGAGTGTATGATCCCCTTATTATTGCTATGACTTCATAGCACATTTTTATATTGAAATATTTTTACTTTTCAATTTTTAAATTAGTTTTGATGGTACATTTTATATATACATAATTATTGTATTTATCATAGGAAATTTGTAGTTGTACATAATATATCTTGAATCTTGTTTTCCCCAATTCCTTCCCTCACTTCGACCTGTCTTCCCTCCTTATTTACAAAAGCTTTGTTTGCATTTTTCTTCTACTCTCAATTTTTTTCATTTTCCTTGATTCTTTTCCCTTGTCCCCTCCTTTGTTCCCCTTCCCATTTGAACATTTTCTTCCCATTTTCCAATATCTGTTATATATTTTGATCCTTATTTGACATTTTGGTTTCTCACATGAGAGAAACAGTGCAATGTTTGAGTATGTGAGTCTGATTTATCTCACTTAAAACTTCTTTATGGCAGAGCATACTCTATTGCCTTAAAAACATCATCTACTTTATTCACTCACCCACTGATGGGCATTTGGGCTGTTTCTAAGAGTTAGCTAATGTCTCTTATGCACTGTGCAGCTTTAAACTTGGGTGTGCATGCATCACTGTAATGCGATTATTTCAATTATTTTAGGTAGATATCAAGAAGGGGAATAGCTGGATCAAAAGAATTTCCAGCCTGAGTTTTTTTGAGGAATCTCCACACTGATTTCTAGAGAGGTTGCAACAATCTGCACTCCCACCAACAGTGAAGGGTTCCTTTTTCCCTATAACACACCAGCATTTGTGATTGGTTGGCTTCTTGATGACAGTCATTTATTGTAGTGTGGGATGGAATCTCAGTGTTGTAATTTTCATCTTTTGAATGACCAGTGGTGTTGAACATTTTTTCATATATTTATTTGCCATTTGTGTGTCTCCAAGTGAGAAGTGGGTATTCATTTCCAATGCCTATTTTTGGATTGAGTCTTTACATTTGGGGGATCTGAGTTTTTTGACTTCTTTATATATTCTAAGTATTAGTTTTTTCTTTGAGTAAGAGCTAGAAAAATGTTTTCTCACAGAGTGTTGCATTTTTATTGTTTGTGGTTTATTTCATGGCACAAAAGCTTTTAAATATGATGAAGTCTTAGTTGTTGATTCTTTGTAATATTTCCCATATGATTGTGGTTTTGTTCATAATATCATTGCCTACACCTATGTCTTCAAGAGTTCTACTTACTCTTTCTTCCAGCAGAGCCAGTGAGTCTGATTTAATATTTATTTAGTTTTAATATTTAGATCTTTGACACATTCAATTTTAGTTTAGTGCATGGTGAAAGATATGGATTACATTTTAAAAATAGGCATGTGTAGAGCCAGTTTTCAAAGCACCATTTATTAAAGAAGCTATCTGTCTTCCTATGAATGTGTTTGTCCCCCTTGTTAAAGGGAAGTATCTATTTTGGAATTGTTTCTACATCTCTATTCTATTCATTTGATCCTAGATTATGTTTTTTTTCTCCCATTACCATGATGGGTTGTTTTTAACATATAGTAGCCGTTAAGTATAATTTCAAGTCAGAAATGTAGTGCACCTTGCCTTGCATTTCTTGCTCAGAATTGCTTTTGTGATTCTAGGTCTCTTCTGATTACAAATGAATTTTAGGATTGTTTCTCCTAATTATGTGAAATATGTTATTTGTATTTTGATAAGGATTGAACTACATTTGTACAAAAGAATTGGAAATATGGCCATTTTTAAAATATTCACTCTTCCTACTCAAGAACAAAGGATATCTTCCTATTTTCTAATATCTTCTTTGATAGTCATTTTCAATGTAAAATTGTTTTACTTTCTTCATTAGAGTGACTCCTATTTATTTCATTTTTTTGGATGCTATTGTGAAAGATGGTGTTTCCCTAATTTGATATTTGATTGTTGACTTTGTATTTAGCTAGGCTGCTGAATTTGTTTATTAGATATAGATTTTTTGGTGCAGTTTTTGGGGTCTACTACATAGAGTACATTGTCATCTACAAATGCTAATTTAACTTTTTCCTTACTTATTAACATTCCTTTTATTTACTTCTTTTATCGTATTACTTTTGCTACTGTTTCCAGAACTATTTTGTATAAGATTGGTGAGAGTGTGCCTCCTTGTCTTGTTCCTAATTTTAGTGTGAAAGTTTTCAATTTTTAACCATTTAGTATGATGTTGGTTGTAATTTTGTCACATATGATTTTTATCAGGTAGGGATAAAAGAGTCCTAATTTTCTTCATTTTTTATCATGAATGGGTGTTAGACCTGTCAAATGATTTTTCTGCAACTAGTGAGATGATTATGTGGTTTTAGTCCTTGAATCTTTCAATACGGTGTATTACTTTTTTTTTTTTTTTACTTGTGCATGTTTCATCCCTGCATTTCTGGGATGAAAGTTTCTTGGTCAAAGTGTAAAATCTTGTTGATGATTTGCTGCATTCTGCTTGTTAGTATCTTGTTGAGGTGTTTTGCATCTATGTTCATTGGGAGATTGGCCTGTAGTTCTCCTTTTGGTTAGATCTTTCTCTGATTTTGGTATCAGGGCAATGTTTGCTTTCTGGAATGAATTTGGGTATATTACTTCCTTTTCAGTTTCATTAAAGGGTTTGAAAAGTGATGTTAGACCTTTTTAAAATTTATTGTAAAATTCAGAAATGAATCCATCAGGATCTGGACTTTTGTTGGTTGAATTTTAATTACATCTTTAATTTCATTGTCGGATGTGGGTTATTTAGAAAATTTATATCTTCTTGATTCATCTTTGGCTATTCATATGTACCTAGTAATCTATCCATTTTTTCTGGGTTTTCCATCTCATCAGGATAGAATTTCTTAAAGTAGGAATTGATGATCTTCTAAATTTCTGAGGGATTAATTATGGTTACATCCATTTCACTCTAAATTTCATGGTTTTAAGTCTTTTCTTTCATTTTTTTGATAAGATTGACAGGATTTATCAACTTTGTTTAGTCTTTTAAATATCCAACTCTTTGATGTATTGCTTCTTTGTATTGTTTTCTTAGTCTCAGTTGTATTCATTTCTGCTCTGACCTTTATAATTTGCTCCCCTGTATGACCTTTGAGTTTGACTTGGTCTTCTTTTACTGCAAAGATGAAGTTCAACATTAAGTCATTTATTTAAGCTTGGTCTTTTTCTGATATGGTAATTCATCACTATAAATTTCCATCAGGACTACCTTCATTGCATCTCATAAATTCTGGTATGTTTTATTAGCATCATCATTTAATGGTGAAAATTGCCTGATTTTTTCTTCAGTTTAATTTGTGACACATTGGTTGTTCAGGATGGTGTTAATTTTCATGTGTTTATGGAGTTTTTGTGGTTTCTTTTCTTACTGATTTCTAATTTCATTGCACAATGACCTTATGATATGCTCCAAATAATTTCAATTCCTTTGCATTTACTTAAGCATGTTCGATGACCTAGTATATATTTTCTTTTGGAGAACATTCTGTGTGCTGCTGAGAAGAATGTGTATTTTGATGATGTGGGGTGAAATACTTAAGAATTTCACTAAGTCCATTTGTTCAAATGTCTGCTTTCATTGTGATACTATTTTAAAATTTTTATTTAAAGAGAGGGGAAAATAAAGCAAAACAGACAAAAGGGTAGAAACAATACAGAATTTCAAAAAAAATGGAGAGTAAGAAATCACTAGTTGATACATTACATATTGTCTTCCTGGATGTAGTTGTTCATGTTACAAAATCAAAGCATACAAAGTGGACATTCAAACAATGAGGCTGCAAACAGCTCTGTTCTCTGATTTAACAAAAACTTAGTAATATAATTATCCTACACTCTTAAATATACATGCAGTTATATCCTTTAGAGCACTTGCTTTTCCTCCTTTTGTTTTTTAAGTCCATTATCTGTTTAGTTATATCATGTTTCAGGTTGCTCAGTACCTTACTGATGTGTTTTGTTGTTGTTATTTACTTTTTTATTTTTTCTCATTTATTATTATTTTTTCTTTTATTTATTTATTTTATTTTGAAGGTAGTAAAATACAGAACAAGACAAGACATAGCCAACTGAGGCAGTGCAGTGAAATTGGCACAGAACCACACAGCAGGCTCTGGGACAAAAGAAATAGGCACAATAGTACATCTGGTTTTTCTTCACAATAGTTCCTTCAATCAGGCAGACTAATATCGAAGGAAATACCAAAATTACAAGAACAGAATATTGAATAGAGCAATACCATTGATCAAAACAGAGCAAAACAGAAATAAAAATATTTGCCCTCAAAGAGATGGCAGAAGAAAATCCCCCTTATTTGCTATATCGCATATAGTCAAACTTGCAAGACATACTCAGATCTCCAGCTTTCACTTGCTGTGGGGGGAGATTATAGGGGGGATGAATGTTGATTCTTAGCCCGCACACAGGTAGGCTCACAGCCGCCCACCAGAGAGGTGAACTGGCTGCCTGTTTTCCCAGCGCCCCAAGGTCCAACATGGCTTGTCTCAGATCTCAGGAAATGCTGATATGGTTCTTGCCCTGGGGCAGCTCGCTGTGCCATAGCCACTTACCAGAGCGTCATGCTGGCAGCTGCCTGCTTTCTCAGCGCCCCCTATGATACTTCTTTATTGATTATTTTGTCTAGTTGATGTGCCTGTCTGTAACATTGAGGTATTGAGGTCCCCCATTAATATTAAATTAGTGCTTATTTGATTTTTTGTGTCTGTTAATTAATATTTCTTATATGTAATTGTGTGTGCTGGTATTTGTTGCAAATATATTTATGATTATTATTTCTGTCTCTTGTATTATTCCCTTTACAAGAATGTAGTGATCTTCTTTGTCTCTCTTAATCATTTTTGTTTGAAATACACTTGGTGCACAATATTTCAGCTTTTTGTGGCATTTTGTCATATGGAATACTGTATCCATCCTTTGACTGTCAGTATATAAATTTCTTTTTAATTATATGTTTCTTGTTTGCAGTATATTGTTGGATCTTGTTTTTGATTGATTTGGCTAGTCTGTTTCATCCAGAGCCTTTACACTGATGGTTATCACTTATAAATATTGACTTACTCTTCCCATATTGTTTTCCTGTTCCCTTGTGTTCCCATGATTACTTACTTGCCTTGCGTGGTGTATTCATTCTTTTGGGGTTGCTGGAGTTGTAGTTCCTATTTTCTTTTTCTACAGTGTCCTTCAGAACATTTTGGAGTGCTAGTTTGGTGTCATAAATTTCTTCATGTGTTTTTTGTCATGCAAGTATCTTAATTTTTCATCTTTTTTTGTGCCAGGAGTCAAAACTGAGGACCTTGCACTTTCCAGGCATGAACTTACTCCACTGAGCTATATCCCCATCCCCTTGCATCAATTTTGAAATATAGTTTTTCATGGTACATCAATCTGGGCTGGAGATTGTTTTCTTTTAAGACTTGAAATGCTTCAAGCTCTTCTTGACTGTAACTTTTGCATTCAGAAGTATGCTGTGTTTCTGATGTGTTTTCTTTTAGAGGTGTTTTGTTTCTCTTTGCTAACATCTTTTAATATTCTGTTGTTGTGTTGAATTTCTGGAACCTTGACTTTCCTTTGTGTAGTTTTTTTCCCCCTTGGTGTAGTTTTTTTTTTTTCTGATGGTGGCTAATTGGAGTTCTAATGCCTTAGTTAACTGTTGTCAAATTCTTTTGTCATACTTGGGAAGGTTTCTGCCATTATATCTGTAGTTTTTTATGTCATTTCTCCCATTTCCTGCTTTTTCATTCACTGTTCAATCTTACACTGTTCTTGTTTGCATCATCTATCAGGTTTTAGATTTATTTTTCATTCTTCCTTGCTATTTTTAAGAAATCTTTCTTTTCATGATCATTCATTTCAATCTTTTTTTCTATATCACACATTTTCTCCTCACATCGACTCATTTTTATATGTATACTTTCAATGGAATTTTTAATCCATCTCCTAGAAATATGTTTGAATCCATTCCATGTAATCCATTTCTTTTCTATGTTGGATGTTCATAGTTTCCACCATTTTCCTACACATTGCCATTTTTTTAAATCCTTACCTGCACTTGTGTTACTAACCATGGTTACATTATGGTTACCATCTCTGTACTCATCTGAGAATTCTTTTTTATTTTTATTCTTATGTATAGCCTCATTTATCTGTTTTTTTCACATCATCTCTTGCCACTTCAGGCAATCCAGGTGGGTAGTTTTTGAATTTTTGCACTGCCTGCTGCATTTGCCTTTGGAAAGCTGGAAGGTTGGAGTTACATCTTGTATATATGACTTCTCATTTTGTATTTTATTTTTAAATTTACTTCCTGGCTTGGTGTTTGTAAATTGTGTTTGCTTTATTGCTAGCACTGAGATATTATAGAAAATGAATACTTCTCTGAGATGTTTTCTAGGTGTAGCTGGCTTTTGGGTTTGAGTTTGTTGCAGGATCCCACCTCTTCAATTTATTGAGGATGAGAATTTGTTTCATATTTCGTCTAAACCCTGTCAATTTAGTCTAAGGCTCTTGCCTACAGTATTGTTTAAGACCCTCAGGCAATCTTATAAGGTCTTGACATGCCATGAATAACACCTGATTAGAACACTATGTCACCTTGGCTAAAGTAGTGCAATCAGTAATAACGGTATCATCAAGCATGGACTAGATAATAACAAACTGTTGTAGCTATTAATTTGTCACTTTGAACCATATGATCTAGATTTGTGACTATAGAACAAATTTAAAACAAACCAGAAAATTGGATGCAGTAAATATACCCTCAATATGGTGATTTTTACTCTCAGGGGAGAAAATTTGAAAGGGATGGGGCAGAAATAGAGAAATGCGAGAAGAAGAACAAGAGATTAAAATCAAGGCTAGAAGACATAGGAAGATTATGCAAACTTTGTGAAACTGGAGAAGACAGGAAGGAAAAGGATATAGAAGAAATAAAAGCAAGAACAGAAGAGAACAATAATAACAACAAAACTAGAAATATTGTTCATACTCTCATAAAAACAAGGGCAATCAATCAAGACAAAAGCAAAGCAAAACAAAACAATAAAAAGTGAAGAAAATGTCCACTTCAGAGTGTGTCTCTGCTGTCATTAACTTTAATATTTACTTTTGTAATACTTTGCCAAAGTAAGCCTTCTTCATTCTTTTCTTCTTTTGGCAATGTTTATTGAAATAGCCAATCTTTGAACTCATTTATGCTCTCTTCTGTTTGATCTGTCTTGCTATAGATGGCTCCCATTATGTTTTTAATATCACTTAGTGTGCTTTTCAACTCTAGGATTTCTGTTTTGCTTATTGATGTGCATTAAAATTGCTACTTTAAAATTTCCATCTGAGATCTTGCACAAGTTGGTTTTTATATTGTTGGTTTATGGCATCTTATTTTGATCCTTATGTGAGGTTGTAGTTCTCTGATATTTCTTGATGTTTGCTGGTCTATGAAGGTATTTGCACATTTAAGGATCAAGTCTTTATTTCAGTCTTTTTTTTTTTGGTACCAGGGACTGAACTCATGATTGTGGCTTGCAATGCAAGCACTTATGCCTCTGAGCTAAATCCCCAGCCTTATTTCAGTCTTTATGACTTGGCCTTTTTGTGAGTGTCATTCCATAAATTCTATACAAGTTGTTTATTTTCTTTGAGCCTGTAGTAACTTCTGCTCTTTATGAACCTGATGGTGTGTATGCACAAGGTTGCTAAGAATAAGTTTCTGTTTTCTCTCTGTTATAGCAAGAAACAGCAATCGAAGCCCATGTTTGTCCTAAATATATGTTCTGAGTGTTTATTGTTCAGAATGAACCGAGGTTATGCCAAAAAGGGAAATTTTATTCATACAAGCCTTTGCCTGGGGTTATAATAGGCCAAAATGGCTTGTTCACGGTCACCTGTGTTCAGGCATCATAGGATTCTGCCTACCTCCAGAGATAATCACAATTTAAGGGCCCACTCTGTGATTCTGTGACATGGCACCCAGCTTTCTTCTCTTTCCAGTGGACAGTTACTGTTTCTATGTTGTGGTCTACAGTTATGGAAAGAATGTGGTAGGTAGTCACATGGCAACCAATGACAGAATTCTTGGTCACACCTGGATCCTACAGCCAAGTGAGACCATCACAGCATGGTAGTAGGGATAAGGTCCCTTCTTCTATGAGTTCCCTCACTGCTGAGGTGAACCGTAGTGTGAGAACACTGCAACCAGCCACAGAAGGTGCTTGCATAAATTTCAATTGGATGGAACAATACCTCTAAATGACAACATGGTAGGTCCAGGGGCTTCATCTGAGGACGCTAGCCTTTGGACCTGGACTGTCAAGATCTTCCAATTAAGTTTCACCAGCCTGAGACTGAATTCCAAAAGAAAAATCCTGTGCTCAATTTCTTGGTCTACCCTCCTCCCTGTGCTATCTATTCAAGGCTAGAGAAATGGTGGTAGATAAAGTTCCTTGGCTTGTTAGGCTGATAACATGGACTGTACCTGAGTCTCATATCTGCAGGTCCTTTTACTGTCTCATGTATATGCACCAGACAAACAATGCTTGTCACAAGAGCTGGAAGTGTAATTCTGTCTCACTATGCAATCATATCTCTTGTAAGGTGTTCAGCTTCTGCTTTCCAAGAATTTCTCCAAGTATATAAAGTGACACATGGTAAAGACCAGTGTCCTGTAGTACATGTACAGAGGTCTTGACATTCCTCACATCTCTGCAATATGCAAGAAGAAACCAACTAATGAAATACACCAAATAAGCATGATTGAAATGGCTCATGTGTATTTTCACCAGAAAATTTTTAAAATGGAAAAGGAACACAGAAAGAACAGTGAGTTCTGCCTCTGTGATTGCTAATGTTCATATAATACCAGTGGATATCAATGATATCTCAGTGTATTCCACTCAGTTGGATTTTTTATGTTAGGGTTACAATAAATCCCCTTAGTTGATTTTTGAGTATCAGATCAAAATCACTTCCTCAAACACTTCTGCCCTTTGATTGAAGTTATTCTCTGTTACATTTTCCTATTATATTTTTTAGTGGTACTTAATTTTTGAGTGTATCAATCCCTCAGAATTTTTCTTTTCATGATTGCTAACTGCAAGCCTATCATCTATATATGAGGCCTTATTCTCACATTGACCCAATCTGCTGGGAATACATTCAATGGAATTTTTATTCTCCTGGATATCTGCTTAAATCTGCCTTACAGATTCCATTTCTTTCCTATGCTGAGCATACATGGCTTCCTCAATTTCCTTAAAATCATCTTTTTTTTGTCTGTATCTGCTCTAGCACTAATAAGCATGGTATTTACTTTTGACACCATCTCTTCAGATATCTGAGATATTATTTCTGATTTGATATTTTTCCCAAAGACTCATTTAAGTGATTTTTTGTTACTAATTCAGAACGATCAGGTAGGAATATTTTGTAATGTCCCACCACATAGCTCCCTGGTTTGCCTTTGGTGAACTAGAAGTCTGGGGCTGCATCTTGTTTAAGTGTTTTCTTTTCTTTTTTACGTTTAATTTCATGAGTAATGGTTGTAAATTACCTATGGTGGATTGTTTTCTTGCTAGTATTTAGAACCCTTAGGTAATGATTATTTCTCTGAGATATTTTCCAGGTGTATTTGTTTTTGCATTTTGAGTCTATTGAGAGAACCAGTCTCTTAAGTTTGTTGGAGATGAGAAGTTGCTGCTTGTTTGACCCAGTCCCTGGTTCTTTGTCACTGTGCCTTGGTATTTTCTGTGACTTCTATTCAATATCAATCATTGAATACCACAATGAACAGCTGTTTAGATCAATTATGTCACTTTTGGCTGTTGTGGTGCCAATAACTTTAAACACAGCCTAGAAAATGGCAAACTCAGCTAACTACTCATTTGCCACTTTTAACTGTATGTACTAGATTTGTAGTTATATTACAAAATTTAAAAAGCAGAAAAATAAATGCAGTTTACACATCCTTAATATGTCAATTTTGCCTGTATAGATTAAAATTTAAAATGGCTTAAGGAGAAAATAGAGAAGTGGAAGAAGAGGAAGATATTAGAAGTAAGGTTAGAGGACAAAGGGGGATCACACTAACTTTGGGAAACTGGTGCAGAAAATTCGAGGGAAAGAGAAGGAAGAGATAAAATGAAGAACAAAACAGAACCAGAACCACAAAGAGGCTAGAAACCACAATTACCCTCATATAAAAACAAGATCAAACAATGATGAAGAAGAAAAAGATGAAAACAAAAAACAAAATAGAAGACCAAATCCATCACTACCACAACAAAAAGAAATGAAAAAGATGGAAAGAAGGTCCACTTCCAAGTTTGTCTCTGTTTTAACTTGTAGACAGCCTGTGGAGACTGTCTTGATCCATGCTGATCTATTCCAGGAAGCCAGCGGTAGCTTTTTTGTGGGATAGTGGATAATCTCAGTAAGCCTGCACTTTCTGGCTAAAACCACACTCATTCTCGTTCTGCTGTCTGCTATCTGAGCACCTTTTGCAATTCTGATCCCAGGTGGGAGTTGCTAGATGGAGACAGCAGGAACTCTGTGTTCTGATCTCAGATATCCTGTTTCCAAATGACTCCAAGACCATCACTGTATTCAATGGAGGACAGAGTCCTCTGCACTCACTAACATCTAGTTCAGTCCTTTACATCTGGTGTTCCCTTCCACTGCAATGTTTCTCCTTGGTTTCCTCCAGGGTCACCAGCCTTCATGACCATGTGTTCACAGATTTGAGCCATTCTTCTGGAAGGAATTACCATCTTAGGGAGAACGTGCTGCCTGATACTTCCTTTCTCTTCTTCACTGAATTTTGTCTCTTCCCTCTCTCTGTAGGCTTTAATTCATGTCTCAGATCCTTCAGGGGACCCACTTCCCTCATTCCCTCATTCTTGTTCTCCTCATGATGCTATGTGCCAGAGTTTGGACAGCAACTCTTCAAGAGGCTCATTGCTGCTTACCCCGCCAACATCTTGGTCTCCCATTCACTGATTTATTTTTCACAATCTATTTCTTTTCAATTTTTTTCTTCATGTGTACATACCTATACTATTTACCTTTATGAATCTGTAAGTATTTAAATATATCTTACTATTGGTGAATACTGTTCTCTGGTGAAAGGGGGGTAAAATTGCTCTATTAAGGAGATATATACTGTGCAAAATTTTATCATTTATTGTAGTTTTTAAATAATTATAAATCTTATAACAGTGGTTAAAGGTGGGAAAGTATTAATTATTATAGTTTGTCATTTCCAGTTTGTGCTTGAAATCAATCTTCCTTATATGGCAACACCTAGGTTGTTTTGGGGTCATAAATAAAACTACAATTCAGTATCACAAAACTGGGTGGTAGGTAAAACAACCTGCAAACTTTCATCTGTAATAAAAAAAGAGGTTAAATCTTAGGATAGTCTCAAAGGCCAAAAGCCAGTTATGCCTAGAAGATATCTCTGAGGGTAGACATTACCTAAAGGGATTTCAGCACTATTAATAAAGATCCCACATAAGCATTTTACAAGCCTCAACACAGAAAACAGATTTTAAAAAGGAAAAAGAAATAAAATGAGAAAACACAAAAGCAAAATGAGCCCCAAACCCGCAACTCTGCCAAAGCAAATTTGGGGGAGGGGCACTGAGTTGAAAGAAATCAAAAGTCACCTAGTTAAATTTTCTGAAACAATAACAGTTGAAGTAACAAAAGCAAGTTAATTAGGTTCTTGAAAAATTCTATGCAGAAATAATTGAACAGATAATTAAATAGATAATAAAGGAATTGCTTAATGAATGAATAAGAGAGACAGACTAAAAAATAGAGGAGCTTAAGAAAGATAAGGAAGTCATGAATGCCCAACATAGAAAAAAGTGGAAATTGGTAAAAAAGAATCAAAGAGAAATCCAGGAGATTAAAATTTCTATTAAAATTATATTCAGCAGAGTCAATCAATGTGAGGATATGCCATGAAACCTAGAAGATAGGGTTGTTATTGGTGATCATCCAATAGAAGATTTCTTAAAAATAACCAGGCACCATAAAAATCAATCCAACAGAACTAGGGGATGCAAAAGACTAATACAAGATTAATTAGAATCATTAATATCAGAAGACAGAACAAAGTGCATAGAAAACCTGTTCATAAATGGAATAGCAGAACAATTTTGAAGTGTGCAAAAATAAATTGACACAAATAAATTAGGCACATAGAACTCCAAATATGCACAATCAGAAAAAACTACAAGTCATACAATACTCAAGATTCCAGAAATTTGACACAAGAACAAAATCTTAAACTTGTTAAAGAAATGAAACAAATAACCTATAAAGGCAAATCCACGGGAATTACAGCAGTCTTCTAAACAAAACCCCAAAATCAAAGAGATCTTTGACTGAAGCATTTCAAGCCCTAAAAGAAAACAAACTTCAAACCCATATTGAAGTAACCTGAAAAACTGATGTATAAATAAGATATTTCCATGATAAAGAACACATAAAATATTAATTACCATCAAACCAACACACATAATATTCTGAGGAATATCCTAGAAAAAGACAACTAGGACAACATTTCCAAGAATCCCAATAGAATAAATCCACCAGGCAAGATGACCAATTAAACAGAAGGTGAGTAAAGGAAGTCATTGACAGGAAAGTAATGAAATGTCAATGATAAGTAATATATGTCACTGACAACCATCCACATAAATAGTCTCAATTCACCAATCAAAAGAAACAGATTTGGAAAACATGTTAAGAGACAAGATTCAACAGTTGCATACAAGAAATATATCTAACTCAAAAATAAATTCATACTTTTAGTCTAAAGATGCAAAATATTTACTCCATGCACTTGGAAAAAGCAGAATAGATATTCTAGCTATTTAAGTTTCAGACAAAACTGATTTCAAGCCAACATTAATCAGAAGGCAAAAGACCACTATGTACTTGTTAAGGAAACAATCTAAGAGAAAGAGATAAAAATCATAATATGTATGAACCAAATATTTTATGTAACTAGCCACACCTAACTGCATAATAAAACACTAACTGATATGAAAATTCAGATAATCTTTAAGACAATTTTAATGGGGAATCTCAACATCCAAATGTGACAAATATATATGAACTAGAAAGCATCAACAAGGAAATATCAGAACTGAACTAAACCTTTAAACAATGCATTTAATAGATAAATACAGAATGTTCCACCCCACAAAAACAGAATATATTCTTCTGAGCAGCACTTGAAACTTTCTCCAAAGTATAACACACACTAGCCCACAGAACATGCATAAGTAAATGCAAATAAATTGAAATTGTCCCATTTATATTTTTAGACCATAATGCAGTTGGATCATTATCAGATCATAGTACAATTGAAAAATCAACAGCAAAAGAATCCATAGAAAATATATAAACACATGGAAATTCAATAATATCCACTTGAACATCCAATGGGTCACATGCGGAATTAAAGAAAAAATAGACTAGTTGTAAAACTAAATGATAATGTGAATATGACATACCAAAACTTATGGGACACAATGGAAACACTACTATAAGGGAAGTATACACTGGTGAATTTCCACTTTAGAAAAACTAAGCAAGCTCAAGTAAATAACCTAATGGCAAACCTCAAATTTATAGGAAGAAAAGATCAAGTTAAACCCAAATTTCACAAAAGAAAGGAAATTATAAACATCAGGGGAAAAATAATACAATTGACACTAAAAATGCAAAGATTCACTTAATCAAAGAGATGGTCTTCTTGAAGATTAAATAAAATAGAAAAATTCCTAGCTAACCTTATCAAAATGTGGAAAGAAAAGACCTAAATCCATGCAATTAGAAATGAAAAGAGAAAAATCACAATGGGCCCTGCAGAAATTTAGATCATTAGTACCTACTTTGAAAACATATAGTCTAATAATATGGAAAATTCAGAAGGAATTGATAAATACGTAGGAATTGTCAAAGCTGAATCAAGAAGATGTAAATTTCTAAATAATAAAATATCACTCAATAAAATTGAAATTGTAAACAAAACATTACAAGCAAGCAAAGGCCAGGGTCCTGATTGAATTACTGCTGAATTCTTCAAGAAATTTAGAGATCTAATGCCACCATTCTTCAAACTCTAAAAAAAAAATGAAAGGGAAACAATAATCCCAAAGTTATTTCAGGAAGCAAACATCACCTTGATAGTAAAATCAGAGAAAGACCCAATCACAAAAATAGAAATATAGGTCAATCCTTTTAATGAACATAGACACATAAATTCTCAATAAGATACTGGCAAACAAAATGCAGGAAGTCATCAATAAGATTATAAACCATAATCAAGTATGATTCAGTCCAGGGATGCAGCCATGGTTCCACATACAAAAATTAAAACTATAATACTCCATGTTAACAACCAAGAACAAAACCCACATGATCATCGCAATATATGCAGGAAAACATTTGAAAATATCCAACACTCATTCATGATAAAAACCCTGAAGAAAACTAAAATATAGTCTTTATCTCAATCTGATAAAAGTGATCTATGAAAAATTAAAAATGAACATCATAATAAATGGATGGTACCTGAAAGCTTTTACTCTAAAATGAGTAGCAAGACAAGGATGTCCACTAACTCTGCTCCTGTCTATATCGTTCTGGAAATATTAGCAAGAACAATTTAGACAAGAGAAAGAAGCAAAATGAATACAGATAGAAAAGGAAGAATTTAGTTTGTCATTATTACAAGATAATCTATACAGAAGATCCCAAAAACTCCACCAAATGACTCCTACAATTAATAGCCAAACAGGACACACCATCAACATCCTGAAGTCTATAGTGTTACAAATGACTTCCATGAGGACCCAAAAGCCTGTTCACGGAGATAATGGCAGAAACTTTCCTATGAATTGAACAATAATTTGACTTACAGATATGTGAGGCATATAAAACCCCAATTATATGTGATCAGAAAAAAGTAACATCAAGGCATATAAAAGAAAGAATTCCAGATATTTAACACAAGAATGAAATGATAAAAGATGTTAGAGAAAAGAGATGGAACACCCATAAGTAAAAACCTATCAGCAACACAGCAGTCTTGTCAACATACAACCTTAATTCAAGGAGAGCTTGGAATGAAATATTTCAAGCCCTAAAAGAAAACAAAGTCAAACTTCCTTCAATCTTACACCAGATTGATGTGCCCTGAAAAATTACCTTTCAAAACAGGTAGAGAAATAAGATACTTACATGACAAAGAACACCTGATCCACCAAACCAGTACTCCAAAAAGTTCTGAAGGATGATCTAGAAAAAAGACAACCATAAATCACAATAGAATTAATCTCTCAGTCAAGATAAACAATTAAACATATAGAAAAAAGGAGAGGCTAAACCAGAAAAGTAATTTGAAAGGATGTTAATATATATCAGTGACAACCATCAATGAAAATGATCTCAATTCACCAATCAAAAGAAAAAGATTAACCAAATTAATTGAAAAACAAGATAAAACAATGTACTGTCCACAAGAAAAAGTCAGCTCAAAAACAAATTCATGGCCTGAAAGTTACAGGATGGAAAAAAATATTCCATGTGACAAGAATCTGGAAAAAAGCAGGAAAATGCATTTGAAGAAAAAGAGGATTTCATGCCAAGACTGATTAGAAGAAAGTACTGCATACTTACTAAGTGAATCCAAGAGAAAGTGGTAATGAATCAGAAATATGCATTCACCAAATACATATGCAACCAATATTATAAAGACAAGTATCAATCGATATGAAAAATAAAATAAAAACAGATACAATTGTAATAGGGGACCTCAATATCCCACTGTGAAGAGGAAACACTTTAAATTAAAAAACTGGAAAGGAATATGAGATATGAGGTGAACATTTGACAATATGGATTAGTATGTATCTATAGGATGTTCCACCAGCAGCAACAGTGTACACATTCTTCTTTGCTACACAGTAGACTTTCTCCAAAGTAGAATGCATATTAGCTTATAGGATATTCTTCAGAAAATTTAAAAAAATAAATTGCCCCATGCATTTTATCTGACCATAGTGCAATGCAATTTGTAATCAATGATAAAGGAAACCACCAAAAATACACAAATGCATATGAATTAAATAAGACCTTCTTGAATAACCAAGGGATCACAGATGAAGTTAAAGAAGAAACTAGACCACTTTACAACTAAACAATAATGCAAAAATAACATACTGGAACTTATGGGATGCAATGAAATCTGTCCTATGGGGAAAATACATGGTGGTAAATTCCCACAGTAAAAAAAGCACAAAATATAAAAGAGTAAACTCAAATAAATAACCTAATGTTGAACCTTAAGCTTCTAGAAAAAGAACAAGTGAAGTCCAAACTTCATACAATGAAAGAAATTTAAAACAAAAGCAAAAATTAATGCAAGTAGGATTAAGAAAACAATACAAACATTCAATGAATTGAGGATTTGGTTTTTTGAAAGATTAAATAAAACAGACAAATGCTTAGCTAACCTTATCAAAAAAGTAAAGTCTCAAATCAATTGGATCAAGGATGAAAATGGTGACAATAGATCCTATACAAGTCTAGAAGATCATCAACACTTACTTTGAGCCCCTGTACTCAAATAAGATTGAATTCTAGACACATATGAATTGACAAAGCTGAGTTGAGATCTAAAACTGCAAAGTAGCCCAATGTCAGTCATTGAAATTAACGATACAATAAAAAAATCTTTGTAGATGGTGGGAGCATCAGTCATCCCTGCCCATACCCAGAGGACCTCAGCAGCTGGTGGGAGTGTCAGTCATATCTTCTCCCACCTGAAGTATCTCAGTGTGCTGTTGGGCATCTCTGCAAGCCCTTGTACCACCCAGGAAGATCTCAGTAGTCAAAGGGATTGTCAGCAACCCCTCTCCTCATTAGCAGACTTCAGATGCCCAACAGAAGACTCAGTGACCCATCCTCCCACCCAGAGAGCCTTAGTGCACAAAAGAGAGTGTGGGCATGACACCCCCAAAACTAGAGAACCTCAGTGGAGTGGCAGAAGTCTCAGCTATGCCTCTCCTCTTGGAGGGCAGGTAAGGGCATGGGTGAGACCTTCCCCTGCCTGAAGGAACTTGGTGAGTCAGAGAAAGCTCCAGTGAGGACTTTCCCCACCCAGAGGACCCCAGCTTGTTCTGTGAGACCTCCCATAACACAGTAGGGCCCCAGATGTGGCACACACTGTGGACAGGTGGAGCTGGTGGCCTGGAACACTCTGAGGCCACAGTTAAGAATATGAGCTAAGGTCAATCAGCCCAGAAAGAATCCAGGACTCATCCAACCAGCCCTACAGGAGGAATTCAGGTGACTGGTCCTCCTCTACACTGTTGGGCTTAGCAGCTGTGTGAATATCAGCTATACAAAACAAGCCCAAGAAAACATGATGGATAGTCAAGACAAGAAGGATTGAAAGATTGCAATATTAACCAAGAGATGAAAATGATAAAGTAAAAGAGCAAAATGCAATCTTAAACCCCAACTCATCTGGAACAAGTACAGGAGACATAAATGTAGAAGATATTAGAAGTCACACATCTGAAATTTATGAAAAGATAGGAAGTGAAGAAAAGAAACAAATCTATGATGCTATAGAGAAAATCAGATCAGAAATAATCTCTCGGGTAAAATAAAGAAATGGTTGCTTTAATGAAGAAATTGCTCAGCATAGCTAGAAAAGACAGATTTCTAAAAAGTATAGGAGTATAAGAAAATGATGAAAACCTTGAAATAACAATACAAGAAAGAAACAGAATATATGAAATAAATTCAAAGACATATCCAGGAAATTAAAATTCTGTTGAAACTGGTAAAATCACTTGAATAAAACTGGAGGTAGACTTTCAGACCTTGAAGACAGGACCACTGCAAGTGATCATAAAGAATTAAAAATAAGGGACCATGAAATAACAATTCTACAGGTCAATGACTGTGCAGAGAAGAACAATATAATAATGATAGGTGTCAATGATAATGTAGGAGTCAAAACAAATGACATATAATAAATTTTTTTCTAAAGTAACAGCAGAAAATTTCCCAAGCATGGAAACAGAATCTAATATAAAAAGATAAGTGAGTCATACAGAACTCTAAATAATCACAACCAAAATAAATCTATACCCAGACATATAATAAGCATGATCCCAGAAATTCAGCACAAAAGCAGAATACTAGAAGCTGTTAGAGAAAAGATCAGCTATCAAGAAAAGCCCATTAGAGTCATGGCTGACTTCTCAACAGAAAACCTCAAGTCAAGGAGAGCTTGGAGTGAAGTCTTTCAAGCCCTGAAAGAAAATAACTTCCAACCCACATTGATTTATCCTGCAAAATTATTGTTCAGAATTAATGGAGAAATAAGATTCTTCCATGACAAAGAACAACCAAAGAAATTCATATCCACATAATGAACCATAGATAGATCACTGAAAGATAATCTAGATAGAGATAAAAATTTTCAGAATTCCTACAATAACAGAAATAAACCACTGGACAGGGTAAGCATTTAAACAAAGGGAAAAAAGCAGGGAATCAACAACAGAAACATAGAATAACAATGATAAACCAATGCATATCATCAATGTAAATGGCCTCAATACACCAATTAAAAGAAACAGATTGACAGAATGGATCAGGAAACAATATCCAACAATATGCTATATACAAGAAACATAATTAACTCAGAAAGAAACTCATAGACAGAAAGTCAAATGTTGAAAAACAGTATTCCATGCAAAACAAATCCAGAAAAAAGCAGATAATGTGAAGTGGAAACCAAGAATGATCAAAACAGATAATGTCACTAAATACTTATTAGGGGAAAGTTCAAGAGAAAGAGATAATTATCATAAATATTTTTGCACCAAATATGGCAGCATCCAACTACATCAGAAAAGTATTAATAGATTCAAAAAATCATATACACAATAACACAAAAGGGTACCTTAATATCTCAGTTTCACAAAGAGATAGATAAATCAGAAAAAGACTCAGCAAAGAAGTAACAGAACTGAATCAAATGTGTAAACTTAGGGAGTAAATAGATGTTTACAAAGTGTTCCAATCAACAACAAGAAAATCCACATTTTTCTCAGTTGCACATGAAAGGTTTGCTAAAATAGACCATTTACTAGCCCATAGAAAGTGCTTAAGTAAATGCAAAGGAAATTAAAATTATCCCATGCATATTATCTGGCCATAATGTACTGAAACTAGAAAATAATGGCAAAAGAAACTGCAAAAACTACGTAAACACATGGAAACTAAATAATACCTTCCTGAACAACCAATGGGCAAACATAAAATTTAACAAACAATATTTACAAATAAATAAAAATGCAGCTACAACATACTGGAACCTGTGGGATGCAATGAATGTGGTCCTAAGAGAGAAAGATATAGCAGTGAATTCTAACATCAGGAAAACAGAATAAACACAAATAAACAACAGAATGCTTCACGTTAAGCATCTAGAAAAAGAATAGCAAATCAAAACCAAAGCTCATAGAAGGGAGGAAATTATAAATATCAGAGCAATAATTAACACAATTGAGACTAAGGAAACAATACAAAGAATTAATGAACCAGGGAGTTGAATCTTTGAAAGAATAAACAAAATTGGCAACCATCTAGCCAATCTTATCAAGAAAAGGAGAGAAGAAACTAAAATTGATGCATGAGGAATAAAAAGGGTGAAATTACCACAGATCCTGTGGAAATTCAGAAAATAATCTACACCTAATTTGACAATCTTTACTCACAAGCATGGGAAACATAAGAAATGTACCATTTCCTAGAAATGTATGAATTACCAAAGCTGAATCAAGAAGATATTAAAATTTTAAATAACCAGTATCAATTGAAAATGACATTAAAAATTAACTAACAAAGAAAAGTTCAAGTCCTGATGGATTCACAGTTGAATTCTATAAGAAATTTAGAGCTTTAACATCAATACCCCTCAAACTCTTTAATGAAATTGAAAGGGAAACACTTTCCCCTAACTCCTTCTTTGAAGGAAGTATTATGCTGATATCAATACCAGAGAAAGATCCAACCATAAAGGATCAGTGGAAGAGCTCAGAAGATGCAGACACAACTACAAAGATACTCAGTCACCTTATCTTTGACAAAGGGACCAAACATATTCAGTGGAAGAAAGATAGCCTTTTTAATTAATGGTGCTAGAAAAATTAGTCCTCCACATGCCAAAGACTAAAAATAGACCCATGTCTATCACTATGAACTAAACTCAAAATGGATCAAATCTCTAAATATTAAAGCAGAAACACTAAATCTACAAAGTAGATAGAAATATTGAAGACATAGTGGTAAGCAAAGAGTTCACGAACAAAATGCAAATTACAAGGGAATTACTTCAAAGAATCAACAACTGTTATGTGATCTTATTTAAATATTTTTGCACACCAAAGGAAACCACCAATTGAGTGAAAAGACAATCCATTGAATGGGACAAAATTGTAGTCAACTATCCCTCAGACAAAGGAGCTATATATAGAACATATAAAAAATTTAAAAAACAGGCCTTCCAAATTCAGACACCCAATTGAAGAATGGCCATATTAGATGAACACAGATTTCTCAGATGAAAAATTACAGATGGAAAATAAACATATAAAGAAATATTCAATATCACTTGTCATTTGAGAACTGAAAATTAAAACAACTTTGAAATTGCATCTTACTCCAGAAAGAATGGCTATCTTCAACAAATCAACCAATAACAAAGGCTAGTGGGGCTCTAGGGGAAAAGGAACCATTCTCTACTTTTAGTGGGAGTGTAGACTGGTACAACCATTGTGCAAATCAGTGTAGACTTTCCTTGAAAGCTAAGACTATAGTCCCCATTCCATCCAGCTCTTTCTCTTCTGGATATTTTTCCAGAAGAATTAAAAACTTCATTCCATGGTGATACAAGTGCACCCATGTTTAAACCAGCAGAATTTGAATAACAGAACTTTGGAAACAACAAAAATGCCCATCATGATCAAAACAACAATGAAACATAAAAATATGTGATAGTTTTGTACAATGAAGTACTACTCAGCTACAAAGGATAAACTGGAGGCTTTTATAGGTAAATGGATGCAACTTGAAGTCATACACATAAGTGAAATAAATAAGACTCAAAGTCGTAAATATTGTATTGTCTTTCTAGTGTAAAATTTGAAACAGTAAATAAAATCCAAAATGTACAATATATATTGTGAAAGTGAAACAGAAAGTAACCACTCAAAAGGAAAGAACAACGGGATAGTGGAGAGGAGAAAAAAGGTGAAAGATTACCTCTCTCTCTCTCTCTCTCTCTCCATATATATATATGATAGATAACTCTACTACTAATTTCTGTTAGTTCATCAGAAAGAATGGTTTTTGCTTTTACTATTGGGTTGTTTAATCATTTTTCATGCCTATATCTTGTAATTTGAACAACTACTTTGATTATAAAAATATGCAATCTATTAACCAGCATTAATCTAGTATTTTTTGAAATCATGTATCATTGTTTTTGTTATTTTTTAAAACATCTTTCAATAAAGTAAACTCAGGTCATAACTGACTCACTGCTGAATTCTACAAAAAATTTCAGGGAGGATCTAATGTCACTACTACTGAAAACTTTAAAGAACTTGAAAGGGAAGCAATATTCCCAAACTCATTCCTGGAAGCAAGCATTATCCTTATATGTAAATGGAAGCAAGCATTATCCTTATATGTAAACCAGGAAAGAATCCAATGTGAGCCAGGACCCCAGCTTTTTCCTCTGAGTCAGTGCCATTCATGGACTGCAGGAGAAGAGAACAAGAATTCATCAAGAAGCAAGACCTCCCTGTGAACCAGCATCATGCATGGGTTGCCACTGGTAGCGGGAACAGCCAGACCCCAGCCTTTTTCCATGAGTCAGTGACGTTTTTGGACTGCAGGGGAAGAGAACAAGAATTCATCAAGAAGCAAACCCTTCCTGTGAACCAGCACAATGCACAGGCCACCACCGGCAGGGAGAGAGCCAGACCAACAAGAAGTGCCAACACTCTCCCACCCCTACAGTAGGTGACCAGCTGATCCAGAGAAACACAGGCTGCAATGATAGCTCCTCAGGTGAAATTCAATTTGATAATTGTGGTGTTTGGTGTTTCACTGACTTTGTAGGTCTAGCTCCAGTGGTCTGATCTATTCAGAGGATAATGAAACTCAGTGTGGCATCTCTGGGGAAGCTCCTTCTGTGGGTGGTAGCCATTGTTAATTCCCTATTATCTTATTTTGAAGTGTATCATTTTCATTGGTTTGATGGGTTGGGGTTTATTTTGTTTTGTTTCATTTGATTTTGTTATGTCTGATGGCATGGGCAGCTATTTCAAAGATAGAAATATATATTATGGTAGCCATTTTGGATTTACTCTTATCCCATCATAAAGTCCTTTATTGCATTCATTTTTTGTTTTTATTGGTTCTATTGTTCTATTTTGTTTGATTTTTACTATGTCTGAAGGTAGCTCCAGGTATTTTGAAATCCACAAGAAGCATTATGGTAACCATTATTGATTTTGATTGTTTTGATTCCTATGTCCCTTACACGGATTTGTTTTGTTTGACCATATTCTGTTTTATTTTGCTTGGTTTTATTCTCTTTAAAGCAAAAATTAAAAAAAAACATTTTTAAAAAAGAATTAAACCAAAAGAAGAACTATAGATTAATCTCCATAATGAACATAGATTCAGAAATCTTCAGTGAGACACTGGAAAACAGAATGCAGCAAGTAGTCAAGAAGATTATACTCCATGATCAGGTACAATTTGTCCCAGAGATACAAGATCATTCAACATACAAAAATCAAAAATATAATACACTACATTAATAGAAGCAAAGGTGAATATCACATGATCACCTCAATAGATGCAAAAAAGTATTTGACAAAATGCAGCAGACATTTGTGGTAAAAAGCCTACAGATAATTGGAATTGAAAATTTTTACCTCAATCTGATAAAAGTCAACTATTAGATACAAGCAGTTGACATTATAATAAATAGTCAGAAACTGAAAGCTTTCATCATAAATCAGGAACAAGGTAAGGATGTCCACTGACACCACTGCTATTCAATATAGTTTGGAAACATTAGGCACAATAATTACATGAGAGAAAGAAATAACAGTAACATGGATAGGAAAGGAAAAATTTAAATTATCATTATTGTCTGAGAGCATTATTCTCTATATACAAGACCTCAAAAACTCTGTCCAAAGACTTCTAGAATTAGTAGTCAAATTCAGCAGTGTAGCAGGATAGGAAGTCAACACTCAAAAATCAACAATCTTCCTATACAGGAACTTTAAAAAACTCACAGAAAGATAAATTAGAGAAATCACAGCTTTCAAACAGTATCAAGAAAAAATTAATATGCTTAGTAATAAGTATAATGACAGAAGTGAAAGATATGGACACTTAAATCTACAGTACTCTTAAAAAGGAGATCAAAGAGAATATTGGAAAAAGGAAAAATATTCCCTGTTCTTTGATAAACACAGTCAATATAATGAAAATGACCATACTTCCAAAATTGTTATACATATTTAATTTAATTCCAATGAAAACATCAACAGCATACCTCATTGAGTTATAGAAAACAATCCTGAAATTCTTATGGAGCCATAAGGGACCTAGAATAGCAAAAATAATAAACAAAGATAAGGTAGGAGCTCAAAATCTCCAGTTTGAAGTCATATTACAAAGCTACCATGATAAAAACAGCATGGTACTGGCAAAAAGGAAAAAAAACAACAACACCACAAACAAAAAAACAAAAACCAGAACCAAGGACCAATGTAACAAATTAGAAGATGCAAAAACAGCTCCAAAAACACTCACTTACCTTACCTTTGTCAAGGCAGTCAAGCACTTTCACTGGAAACATTATAGACTCTTCAACAAATGGTGCTTGGAAAACTACCTTTCTATAAGCTGACAGTTGAACATAGGCCCGTGTCCCTCACCAAGCTCTAAACTAACATTGCAATCAATCAAAATCTAAATATTGAAACAAAAACACTTACTATGCTGGAAGATAGACTAGGTACATTTTTTGAAGACATAGAAATACACAAAGACTGTATAAGCAAAACCGTGATTGCACAGGAAATATTACAAAGAATCAACTAATAGAACCTCATCATATTGAAAAGCTTTTGCACATTAAGAAAAAGCACCAGCAGATTGAAGAAACAAGTGAAGAAATTGGGAAAATATTTTTACCCATGACTCCGCAACAAAGCACTAATATCTAGAATATATGAAGTACTCAAAAAATGAGACACCTCAAATTTAAAGACCCAATCCAAAAATTGAGATCCTAAATGAATAAGCATTTGTCAGATGAAGAAATATAAACAGCAAGTAAATATATGATAAAATGTTCAACATCACTGGTCATTTGAGAGATGCAAATTATAACAATGCAGATCCCATCTCATTCCAGAAAGAAGGGCTATTATCAAGAAAACAACCAGTAAAAAATTCTGTTGAGGGTATAGTAAAACAACTTTTCATTCTTGGTGGGAGTGTAAATTGGTACAACCAATCAATATGTAAATCATTATGGAGATTCTTCAGAAAAATGTAACTATAGGTTTCATTTGATCCAGCTATTCCACTTCTTGATAGGCTCCTGAAAGTGTTAAATGCATCATGCCATAGGGATACATACACATGTATTTTTACAGCAGTGCTATTTGTAATTGGGAAATCTTAGAAATGGTCTATATTTCCATTAGTGATGGATAAAGAACATGGATTTGTATATAATGGAGTACTACTCTGCCATAAAGAAGGAAGTATTTGAGTCTTTTTAGGTAATAAATGAAACTTGAGGCCATAATTTTAAGTGAAATTAATCAGATATGTATGTTTAAATGTTATATTGTTTCTCTTTTGTGAGAAACTGAAAGCATAAATAAGGAAAAAATGAATGATAGATACTGGGAGTTAGGAAAAATATTTCAAATGGGGAGGGAAAGAAGGGAAGGTCAAGGGGTAAAGGAAGGAAACAAAAAAAGATAACAGGAAAAATGGAAATAAGGAGGAGAAAATGTTTGAAGGGAAGGGAGGGAAATGGGGGGAAAAGAGGAATCAAGACACATTATATCTATGTAAAAATTTGCTATGATGAATGTGATCACTATGTATACCAAAAGTGTAACAAGAAAATTAATTAGGAAATTATTATAAACAAAAATCCCATAGCATTCTTGTATATGAAAGACATACTCACTGAGAGAAAAATTAGAGAAACAACAACTTTCACAATAGCATCAAGAAAAGTGAAATACTTAAGAACCAATCTAATAAAGGAAATAAAAGGATCTTTAAACTGAAAAATGTAGTAATCTGAAAAAGAGATCAAAAAGGATATCAGAAAATAAATATCCCCTTTTCTAGGATAGGGAGAACCAATATAGTGAAATGGCTATACTTTCAAAACCGTTATACAGAGAAATGCAAATTAAAACAACACCGAGTTTCCATTTTACTCCAGAATGAATGCAAATCATCAAGAAATCAAACAGTAATGACTTCTGACATGGCTACAATGAAAAAGGCACCCTTGTGCATTTTTGGTGGAAATATGAACTAGTATAGCCAGTGTGGAAATCATTAATGGAAGTTTTTCCAAAAAATTGAAAAGGCAATTTACATTTAACTCAGTTATTCCCCTTGTAATTATAGCCCCAAAAGAGCTAAACACATCATGTTACAGTGATACATGCAAACCAATGTTTATCACATCACTATTCATTAGTTAAATCCTGGAAGAACCTTGTATGGCCATTGACAGATGAATGGGCAAAAAGAAAGAAAGAAAGAGAGAGAGAAAGAAAGAAAGAAAGAAAGAAAGAAAGAAAGAAAGAAAGAAAGAAAGAAAGAAAGAAAGAAAGAAAGAATGTATCTCTACATAATGGAATATTATTTGGCCACAAGGAGGATATATTTGAGTTATTTTTTAGGAAAATCAATATATCTGGAAAACATAAGTTTAAGTGAAACAAATCAGACACAGAAATTTAAATAGGATATGTTGAGTAATGCAAAATACAAATAAAGAGAAAAATAACATTGATAAAAGTAATCAGGGAGACAGATGTTTTACAAATGGAAATGAATCTAAGAAACCAAGGGTGAAGGGAGGGGAAGGGAGAAAACAGATAAAAAGATTTAAAATGTGACATGTACATGTACCAAATATCCACAATGAATATAAATTTTATATATCACAAAAATGAATAAATAATAATAATAATATAATATAATATAATGATAATAGGGAAAGAGGACTTAGGGACAGGAGCTGTGGAGGGAGAATAAAAATAAACTTTGGAGAAGCTCAGGTCCTTGCTGTCACTGAAGATGGTTGCAGTTCTTTTGTTTGGAGCTTTAGTCCTTACGTTGAGTGTCACTTCCTGGCTCCAGTACAGATTCCTCAGCCTGGTGGCACATATCCTTCATCCCGCTGGCACAGACTTTCTAGTTTCTGTCACTGATCTCTGAGCCTTCCCAGTGCAGATCCATGTTATTGACTTGCATAAGAGATTGCTGTGGGATCCAGGCCTCCAGCCAGACTGATGGAGGACATTGCCATGGTCTCTAGGTCTTCACCTGGTCTTGTGCAAGGTATTACCATGAGATCCAGGCCCTCAGGTGGATTCTTTAGGTCCTTAGTGCATGGACAGATCTCCTGCACTGTTCTGCATTTGACTTTTTGGGTGAATATTATAAAATAATCTTATAAATTATGTCCTAAATTAAATCTATTCCCTTGTGAACCCTGACTGCAACAAGGGGAACACTGAATCCCTTACTGATTATACACAAAAAAATCTATATGATACAGCAGATTGTATTTCATTACTAAATTCAAAAGTAGAACTGATGAGAAAAGCCTTTCTACCTTCTGATTCCCCACTCAGATATGCATCCTGATTCACAGGGAACAGTTTTAACCTAAAGTCCTCTATTCGAAGCCTGAAATATAATGCTTTTTTCAGTTATTTATTTATTTATTGTAAGAAAAAGGAAAAGTGATCAGAAGTCCCCTGTATTGAATCCTTTATGGTACTCTACCAGAGTCCTGATGTTTGCCCTGAATCTAATCCTCTTTCAGGGAGTGATACCAATGAGGACTTCATTTCAGAAGCTCCTCATCTACATAGGATATCTGTTCACCAGCATTCACAATTAATATCTGTTTTTTTACTGCACTTGCTTTGTTCTTTTTTAGAATGTCTCAAATTCTTTTTTGCTTGAAAATATGAGAATTCAAGAAACACAAATCTGTGAAAGAGTCTCTTCTTCTTAGTTTTGAAGCTAGTGTTGGCTCTTTATAATTCAAACTACTTGAGCACTTATCCTTGGGGAGACATGTGGGTGTGCTTTCCAAATTCATTTTTGGAGAAAGAAAGTTTCCTGATTTATATTTCAAGAAGCAAGTGTACTTTGGTGATACCCTTCAGGCTACAGTGAGATGATGGAGGTGATGGAGATGATGGGCGATGGGTGTTGTACCAGTAGGAATTTCTGACTTTGAATCCTCCATCTCTTTTTTTAGCTGTGCATTTTAGAACTCCTTTAGATTGAGTCCTGGTGACAGGTCTAAACTGATGTGTTTGGATACAGGTCCCCTTTTTTCAGTTGTGGTTATTCAGTTATTTAAGAAAAAAAACTGGGTAGATTCTCTGAGATCCCCAAAAGGTTTATTAATGTTTTCTATACACTAACAGTGGCTTTTGATTTCACCTGTAGAGATGTCCATTTCATCCTGTATTCTTGGTTCATAGCTGTAAAAGTCAAAGGACTATAGAAGGTGCTAAGCAGGAAAATGATAAGCCCTTTGCAGCCTCACTTTCTAGTTACCAGGACACTGCTCTATTAATTGAGCCCCAAGCAGGGCCCAAGTGGGATTATAACACAGATTTTGGAGATACCAAAAAGAAGTTATACATCAAGGTTATTTTAGTGAAAAGGAATGCCCAAACCTGTGAACTATAAAAATCTTAGGTCTGTTATTCAAGGCCCTTATAAAAGTTCTGTTACTTTTCAGTTCCAACTTGAACAGGAACTCTGCAAATACAGTAATTTAGACCTGAGTCTAAGTAAAATCAAATTATCCTTGGACAGTTATTAGTCAGTTAGTTCTAGAAACTCTAACATGGTCTGCAAACAGGGATAAGGCAACTGGTAAATACAGAATATTCAGGTTTTTTTTAAAATTTTAAAAACAAACAAAAAGAATAAAAATGATGATACAGAATTTCAAAACAAAATAGTAAGAGATTAACACTGGTTAATATACTGCATATTGTTATCTTCAAAGTATTTGTTCAGATTACATAACCATGATAAAGCTTAAGACAAATGAGAGTTGAATAAGGATAAAAGACAGCCAAAATCCATGATCTTTTTAGGCTTGCAGTGTTTTAAACTCAGCCATCCTCCTCCCCCAGGAAATCCAACTGATAGATTATGGGTGTGAATAGATCATTGCCCAAAATTATGCCAGCAGTGCTGATCTGACAGACTAACCATTAACAAGGCTGTGTAGCACATGATTCACTGATAGCAGTTGGTTAATAAGAATGGTATTAGATGGGTAGGTAATGCCATAGTCAATCACACTCAGGTCACTGAAACAAGAGGACTAACTTCTAGGGTTTCTGCTCAGAGGCAGAATTTATTCCCTTCACCCAGGCTCTCCAATATGCCCAGGGAAAAAAAGGTCAATATATGTATCCTCTTGCTTCAGCCTCCTGAGTTCTGGGATTACAGGCATGTACCACCATACTTGACACTCTTTATAGGGATTAAAATCCACAATGTTGTAGGACAGGTCTATAAGATCATGTCCCATATGTGCTCTCTATAACCCACAGACTCTTTTTCCCCCATTGCTTGAATCAGTACAAAGTAGTGGATCCTCCCCTTGAGAACACAGGCAGAGAGACTTTTCCCATTATATCTATGTGAAAAGAATAAGCACATCCCCTGGGTGTGTTCAGATGCATTTGCTGAGTGGATAGAGAACTTCACTACCAGGTCAGAATGGGCCTTGAAGGTAGTAGGAGTCATCCTTTAAGAAGAAATCACTAAATTTGGGTTGCCTAAATTCCTAAGTTTATTCAGAGTGATAACAGGTGTTATTTTACAGACCAAATTATACAGGGAGTCACCAAAGCTCTGGGAATTAAGCACCATTTCCACTCTCCATGAAGGTTCCATTCAAGAAAAGTCAAATGAACCATTCAAATTCTGAAGTGAATCCTAGCCAAACGATTTCAAGAAATTCACCACTAAGTGGTTAGATATTTTTTTTTGTCTTAATGAAGCTTCAAGTAGCCCCTAAATATAAACTTAATCTCAGTCCATTTGGTATGCTTTATGGGAGACAATTTTTAAATTTTTTAAAATTTTGTAAAAAATTTTATTTAAAGAAAAAAGCCAGAAAAGGTAGAAATAATACATAGTTTCAAAAAAATAAACAGTAAGAAATCAGTATTTGACAAAAAAACAAAACAGAAAGCAAGGGAAGCAATAATACAAAATTCCCCCAAAAATGAGAAGACAAACTAAAATAAACACTAAAAAATTCACTAGTTGACAAATTACATACTGTTATCTTAGAAATACTTGTTCTAGTTACACACATTTTGGGTTTTAATACTCACACATTTCTTGTTACTTTTTTTAGTTAATAAATTACATATTGTCCTTTTAGAAATAGTTGTTCAAGTTACAAAATTAAAGCACACAAAGTGGACATTCAAACAGTGAGACTAAAAACAGTTCTGTTCAATGATCCAACAAAAACTCAGAAATATTGTTATCAATCCCACACACGTAAACATACATGCCAAATTTTTTTTTTAAATAAAGGGGGCTGGGACTTAGCTCAGTGGCATAAGCACCTGCCTTGAAAGCACACAGCTGTGAGTTTGATTCCCAGTACCAAAAAAATAAAAAAAAATTGAAAAAATAGGGCTGGGGATTAAGCTCAGCAGCATAAGTGCCTGCCTTGCAAGTGTGCAGTTGTAAGTTCAATTCCCAGTACCTATTAAAAAATACATGCTGTTATATCCTTTAGAGCACTTTCTTTTGCTCTCTTTTTTACAATAGGATTTCCACATTTTGGGTTTTATTACTCTTATAGTTCTTAACACTTTTTACACTAGAGACACAATGTGATATTTATAAATATGATTCTTATTTATTTCACCAATGAGGATAGCCTCAAATTGTCTCCATTTGCCTATGAAGGCCTCAAGATCATCTTTTTTATAGCTGAGTAATATTCCAGTGTATAAAAATACCACATCTTTTTCATCCATTCTGCAGTTGATGGGCATCTTGGTTGTTTACAAGATTTAGCTATTACAAATTGTGCTGCTATGAACATGGGTACACATGTATCACTGTGATTTGACCTTTTCAGTTCTTCTGGGAAAATACTCAGAAGGAGAATAGCTGAGTTGAATGGAACTTCCAATCCTAGACTTCTGAGAATTCTCCATACTGATTTCCATAGTGGTTTCACCAGTCTACACTCCCACCAACAGTGGAGTAGTGTTCCTTTATCCCCCGCAGCCTCACTAACATTTGTTATCAGTTGATTTCTTGATGGCAGCTATTCTTTCTGGAGTCAGATGAAATCTCAATGCTGTTTTAATTTGCATTTCTCGAATGACCAGTGATTATGAACATTTCTTCATGTATTTATTTGCCATTTGTATATCTTCATCTGAGAATTGTGTGTTCATCTCAGATGCCCATTTTTGGAGAGGGACTTTGAATTTGGGGGGCTTGATGTTTTTCAATTCTTT
This sequence comes from Hydrochoerus hydrochaeris, assembly GCA_004027455.1. Lineage (NCBI taxonomy): Eukaryota > Metazoa > Chordata > Mammalia > Rodentia > Hydrochaeridae > Hydrochoerus > Hydrochoerus hydrochaeris. Next base: position 112,093 of record PVLA01001848.1, read on the forward strand.
ATATGTTCTGGATATACGGGGAGATCCTTTTTGACACCTGACTTCCTTACTGACAGTGAAACTTCCCAGCTCCTTCAATATGTGACCCATCTGGGAACTTTCCACAGCCTCCCCAGGAATATGGAAGCAATATTCTTCCAGTGCCAGGGACTAGCAATATTCAACCCAACTTTTATCCTGGTGACCAGGTCAAGACCTGAAAACAAGGTGGATCCTAGGGCCAAATTACCCTCCAAGGCCCTTAAACAACCCTATTAAACACTCTTTCCACTATTAAGGTAGAGGGAATAAATAGTTGAATTTATCTTTCTAGTGAAAAACTCAAGCCACTTAAAACATCAGAAAATGAAAAGAGACAACATGAACTTCATACACCTGCAAAACAGTGGGTAACCTCAAGTCTCTTTTCATAAAAGGAAACACCAATCAACTTATACCAGATAAGCAAACTCACTTTCTTGTTTGCTACAAGGTCCTTGTCACAAAATATACTGTGGCCTCTTTTTCTTCTTGTTTCTTCCCCGACCCTCCTGGATGATTCAAAAAGGGCCTCTAGTACAGGTATGATGGCCCAAGCCTGAGATAAAAGCCTGTCTCTACATTCACAGCTTATGAAGAAACCCTGTGGGGAAATCTTAGCTCCCCTGAACTCAGTTCAGAGAAGATGAAAGTTCCTTTGTCCCCACTAAAATAGGGCCAGTACTACTACTCCACAGGAAGTAGCCATGAAAGATGAACCTTTTTCGTTCAGCATCCCTCAAAGAATTTCGGAGACCATGTGTCTCAGGAGATAATAATATTGGAGCCTGAGGAAATCACTCCCTTTCACCCATTTGAGCTCAATAACTACCCTAAAAAAGCCATCCTTCCCTAATCACTAACCTTTACACTCTTGAGTTCAGACACCACCTTAGGAGCATTCCATGTAACTTCCAACCAAATTACATGTCTGTCTGTCTGTCTGTCTGTCTCTATCTCTCTTCTCCTCTACCCCATGCCTCATTTATCTTTGTGGTGTTCAGTGTGAATTTTTTCATTCTGGTACCATTTTTTTGTTTGTGATCTTCAATAAACAGTTGATTTTCCTTCACCAATCAGTGTACATTTTGCAGTTCTTTGCTTGCTGTACACAAGAACATTGGATCTGTCTGTCAAGTCAGTCACACAGTAACAAAAGTCGTTTATAAATTGAAATTAAGTGATCTGAGGTGGTATAATTATGAATTTATAAATTCATTGTTGAATAAATTCAGCTGTTGTTAAAATAAATACCTCCCACAAAAAATAGCCTGAAATCTGTATCAACACAAGAAATTTTTCTTATTTGTTTCCCTTAATTTCTTCAGGGAAAATTTAACCTACCAAATTTCTTGTAGTAATTCATAATAAAGACCCAAATTACATAATGAAGATATAAAGGTACATAATGAAGAAACAAAATTTAAATTCAAAGGTCTAGAGTCACATATCATTTTTGTGAAATTAATTTGTAAATTTGTTTATACTAGGCTTCATTAAAGAAAACCTCCAAGAAAGCTTACAAAAGATAATGGCTTGATGAATAAATGCTGTTATATATTTAAGTAATATGTGTGATTTTATATGGTGTTTACATTTAAAATGATTTATTAAGTCATTTCCTTAACCATCTTCAAAATACTTCATCTATCTTTGGACTTATTCTGTCATTCTTGACACTATCTGAAGCAGTTCTGGAAGTCCTTTTTCCTGAGTGTCTTTAATTGCTCCATCATGTCTGCCTTAATGCCTGAATTGATTCAAAACCTTTACCTTTCATGGTCATTTTGAATTAGGAGAAGAGCTAGAAGTCAGTGTCAGACCTAGGGACTATGGTGGATGATTACACTCTGCAGTAATGAGCTTGAATTTCTATTGGATAACACTAAGCTGCAGCATTCTTCACATTATTGACCATGCCTTATATAAACATGAAACAACACCCACCATTGCTTGAGAAAGTGGAAAGAATGATGGTATAAACATGTTTGAAGCAAAGAGGAATAGTTTGAGGATGATGATAGGCAATTTGTCTTTTAGTAATAATTTTTTTAAAAAATTTGATCACCATATTTTCAATTATATTTTATATATACATATTTAAAGTGATGAAATTGTATGTAAACAAAAATAGTGTGGAAAGAAATATGAGTGAAGCTTTGAGATATGAAGGTAAGTTTTTATTAAACCTCATAAAGCATTAGACCCAACCCCATACACTTTAGCTGAATAACCAACCTTTAACCACTTCAGTATTCAGTACCTCTTGAGATACAAATCATGCATTTTATCTTTGGACCACTGTGACCACTAGAAAATGATTTTTTTCAAGGTTACTATCATGTACTTTAACATCTACTCATGGTCTCTCTACTTGATATTTTATTTTAACATTTTTGAGAGTTTAATACATGTAAAAATAACTCTGTAGACACACTATATTATTTAATCTTAAAATGACTCAGTGAATTGAGATTTTTAAGTCAGTATTCATGTTACAAACAAGGGAAAGTAAAGTTGACCTGGCCTCAGCATTTCTAAAATAAGTGTGAGAGTGGCTATTTAAATTCAGCATTTTAAAATTTGTGCCCAATGTGAGTACTACTTCATGTTATCTTCTCATAATGTACACAGTTTTTTCTCCCTCTCTTGCACCATTACTTACCTTGTCACTTGGTTGGCTGATCTTGGTTATTGAACAAGAGATAATATAGTGAAGTGCATTCAGGGACAGCTTCAGGGGTTAGTTCTTGACTTCAATGGATATGAGATGCATACACAGATAAGGCCAGGATTTCACCCTCTCTGGAATAAAAAATTAACTCTGCACCACTGAATTTAAAGTCTCTATCATCTCTATGGAAGAAAAATATTTTTTGAACTATATGCAAGGCAAATAAATTATTACTTTCTGAGTCATTTTAGATAGTGATTTGGGATATGCTAGAACTTGATAAGCTATAAATCTCATTTTTGCCTATAGCTCTTTTTGCATTTCTGGATTCACTTACTTCACAATGATTGGAAATTGAAGGAACTAATAAAGTTATTGCTTGTGTAAACCATTCCATAAATTAAGGAAAGGGATTACCTCAAATTTCTTGTTTCTACATTTTTTAGGGAGTTACAGTGTAGGTACACTTCATTTTCTCTAACAAATACACTTTATCTACATATCAAATAGTCAAGGTAAGATTGATACACAAATAATCTTTTGGAAAGAAGTGGACAGGTAGAGATCTCAGACAAACTGTTAGAAACAACAAAAGAGTAACTACCTAGAGACAGACCCATGTGAGCAAAACACTGAATGTAATTGTTTGGGTCCAGAGAGGTTGAGATCAGGAATGATATGAGTGATTGGCCAGAGAAGTTGAGTTTATATAGAATTTGGGGACAGTCATAATCCCACGGAATCTGGATAGAATTTTTGGGGTCAAAGTTCTAGGGATGATCAGGGCAGATGTGGTAATAGTGCTGGGATTTCTGACACCTGGAAGATTGTATGTTCAGTCTTACATTTTTTTTTGTGGCCATCTGTTCTGTTTGCTGAAGGTAACATGACCATTTTAGTGGCTCCTGCTTTTGTTTAGAATGGCCTGTTTTCTGAGAAGGTCCTGACCAGGTGTCTTGGTTACTTTTATTTCATTGTTGAAACAGAATACCAGATACCCAAAATGAAGGAAGGAAAGGTTTATTTAGCTTACAGTTTGTGGTGGTTTCAGTCCCTAATCAGCTGGCTGCAAGGCAGGGTGGCATGGTACCAGGGCAACACCTCAAGGCAGCAACCAGAACAAAAAGAACAGAAGAGCAAGCCTCTTTTCTTCCTTTTAGTGTAGGCACCCCTCCCAAGATGGGTATAGCAGCACTCGCAAAAATCTGTGTACCCTCTGCCTGCACAGGATAAGGATATTTACAAATAAGAACCATGGCTAGCTTCTGAGTCTCTCAGTTAAATTTCTAAACTTCTCAAGTTGACACAATGTATCAACCATGACAGCAGGTCAGGCATGACATTCCCATTTTTTGTTGTTATACACAGAAAGGGGTAAGAAAGTGGTTGATGTGTGACAAATAGGGTGTCATGGGCAACCTAACTTTAGAAGAAATTTTGGAGAACAAGAGCTATATAGAGAAAAATCTGAAGAGGTATGGCCCAAAGAGGAGGAGGATAATACATACAAGAGGTAAATTTAGTGGGAGAATCCGCAAGACCCATCCCAAAACATTATTCCAAGTGTTAAACAGGCACTGCAATTTTTGAATATTTTTCTGTTAGTATTTTGGCTGTATTATGTACAATGCTTGACCAGTTGATGTAACAGCAACATTATCCCCCAAGAAAGATGAATAGCCCAGCTATCTTTGCATTTAGAAGATCAGAACCTCTACAGTTTTGGAATGCCAGGGAGTTCATTTGGTTCTGTATGATGAGAATGGAGTCAGCTTTTTTCTTGAGGCTGTCAAAATGCTCTTGAGAGAGGTAGCAATAGTAGGTCAGAGAGGTAGATAAACATGCTATGCCTGTCCCTGTAGTAGCAGTGATGCTCACACCAATAAGAAGGGGTATTAGGCTCTGTGTTGTCAGACCTGGGCTTTAATGGGGACTAGCATTCTCTGATTTCCCAGGGCAATGTCTATTTTTGGTGAAGGTATGCCAATATGCAAGCATTGGTCTATTTAGTTGGGAAAACGCAAGTAAGTGTATCGGGTCCTGACCTAGATCCCCAATCTCCCAAACGAGTGTATGGTGGAGGCTTAAATAAAATGAAACAATTGGTATGATTTTAGGGCTCCAGGAGGGTCAAAACCCTTTAGTTGAGCCCAAGACTCCGAGAGCTAAGACAAAGATTTCTCTGGACTGCCCACATTTAATAGATCCAACAACAAGGGGTGGGGAAACTGATGAAAGAACAGGCAGGACAGACTCATAGATAAACATAGAAAGCCAATTAGTTAATTTTAAAGTCTACTCAGAGCCGCTTCATAGTTGTCTCCAACAAAGTGGAGGACCCACAGAGGAAGAAAATATCTTGTCTGGGTAAACGAAATTGGTGGTGGATGTTATACAGAGCTATATGGCTCTTATTTTATTCTATTCACACACTCAGAGCGACTGCTAGAGCAACTTCTGTCAGGTGCTAGAAGGGTTCTTTGTGCAGTATTTGATGAGTGTTTATTGTTCTGTTTACCCATTTTGGGAAAAATCTTTTGCTGTCTATTAGGAGCCATTGTGAAGAATGTTCAAAGTTAAGCAAGAAGAGGTGATTTGAGCAAGTGGGAGGGAGATTGATGACAAAGATATACATAGACTATGACATCTGATGTGGTATCCTATTATGGCAAGGAAGGAGAGGATCTGGATCTGGATCTGGGGACTGGAATCTGGGGATCAACTGGATACTCTCTGTAGGTATGGCTTGAGTATATTTGTGGAGAATGATGCCCAGATAAGTGATGGGTGGGGAACAGATTTAGACCTTAGAAAAAGAGAATCTAGATGCTGCAGTAATAAGTGGGTGTCTGTAAGAGTTACTTTTCTCTTGTTGCTGAGACAAAATATCTGACACTCAAAGGGAAAAGGAGAAAGATTTATTCAGCTCACAGTTTGTGGAGGTTTCAGTTCATAATTGACTGGCTCTAAGGCTGTGTGGAAAATAGCAGAAGGACAACAGTTCATGACAGCAGAAGACAGTAAAAACAAGAAGAGTAAAAAATGGGAAAATAAGCCTCTTTCTGTGCTTTTCATTTTATCCAAACTGTTAGGAGTGAGCTGGTTCTGGCCCAGTTAGTACACTGATTCAGTAATCACTCATCATTAATCCCAAGACCTATAATCCAAGTATTGCGCTATAAATCAATGACAAGGTCTAGATTCAATTGCTTCCAAAAAAGACTCATTTAAAAGTACATGTGGTATGGTGTGGTGGCACATGCCTGTAATCCTATCACTCAGAAGGCTGAAGCAGAAGGCTCAATCCAATTTTGAGGCTACCCTGGGCTATGAAGTGAGTTCAAGGCCAGCCTGAGCTGCATGGTGAAACCCTATCTCAAAAAAAGCAATATATAAATAAAATTGCATGAGGTTTTGGGGGTACTTCCACATACAAATCACAATAATGTCTTTAGGGGATGTCTCATAAGAGGGGCTGCAGAGAAGGAGGTCATCTACATACTGTGTGATTTGAGAGGAGAGGGGTAAAAGCAAAGTAAATTATGTGCAAGTTCCTGACTAAAGTAGTGGGGGCTGTCCCAGAAGCCCTAAATCAAGACAGTCTAGGTTAACTTCTGGGACTGTCCAGTGTCAGGATCTGTCCAGTTGAAGGGTAAGAGGATGGGTGCAAGGGCATTGTGAAAAAGTAATCTTTTAAATCTAAGACAAAGTACTGAGTAGCAGATGGAAGGACAGGGGACAAAAGTGTATATGGGTTAGGCAGCACGGTGTGTATGTGAAGGACAATCTGACTGATAGTGCAAAGATTGCACATTGTAAGAGTCATCTATTTTTTATAATGGGAGAAAGGGGATGTTGCAAGGGGAGCTGACAGGAGTTAAAAACTATATCACAGTAGTTGAAAAATAATAGGCTGTAGTCCTCACACAGCTGGATCAAGAATAGTAGGGTCAGGTAGGTGTGGTTAGACTTGAGAGGGATGTTAAATAGTTGCTGGAATGAAACCAGGGATGAGGTGGAAGTGTCCTAGACTCTAGGATTGAGATGAGGGGAAGTGATGGGAGCCTTGAGGTGGGGATAGGGAAGGTGTCATTAGGGTAGCTATAGGCATTGGTTGTGTCTTGGGGTAATCAGAGTAGCTGACAACTTGGCTAAGATGTATTGCCTTAAAAGGGGAACAGGGTAGGTAGGGATGACTAAAACTAAGTGTAGGAAAAGATGTTAACCCAATTAGCACCATGTTAAGGTAGTTTATAAAAGTCTAGAGACTTTCCTGTCAATACCTATAACAGTATTTAGGTATATAAATATAGGAATTCATATGGATGTAGGAATTTGCCCATTTCTTCTGCTTTTTAAATCTTGTCATAGTACAGACAAGATTACAAAATACATAGTGTTTTCTCATTGTTGAGTCAAAATAACTGACACTCAAAGTTAATGGGGAAAGTTTTATTTAACTCAGAATTTATAAAGGTTTGTCTATAATCTGCTGGTTAAAAGGTTAAAATTCTCTCACAGAGAGAATTTTCAGAGGAGAAAATGTTCATTGTGGCAGAATATAGCAAATCTAAAAGAGTGGTGACTACAGCTCTTTATGTCCCTTACATTTCTTATTTATTTATTTATTTATTTATTTATTTATTTATTTAAAGAGGGGGGAAATGGCAAAACACAAAAAAGGGTAGAAACAATACAGAATTTCAAAAAAATGGTAAGAAATCACTAGTTGATACATTACATATTGTCTTCTTGGATATAGCTGTTCAAGTTACAAAATTAAGGCATACGAAGTGGACAGTGAGGCTGCAAACAGTTCTGTTCACCGATCCAACAAAAACTTAGTAACATGGTTATCAATCCTACAGACTTAAATATACATGGAGTTATATCCTTTAGAGCACTTTCTTTTCCTCCTTTTGCTTTTTAAGTCCATTATCTGTTTCATTATATTATGTTTCAGGTTGCTCAATACCTTACTGATCTGTTTTGTTGTTGTTATTTACTTTTTTATTTTTCTTATTTATTTATTTATTTATTTTGAAGGTAGTAAAATACAGTAGAACAAGACAGGACAAAGCCAATTGAGGCAGGGCTGTGAAATTGGTACAGAACCTCACAGCAGGTTACCGGGATACCAGCAATAGGTACAATAGTATATCTGGTTTTCTTCACAATAGTTGTTCCTTCAAACAGGTGGAGCAATATTGAAGGAAATACCAAAATTATAAAAACAGAATACTGAATAGAGCAATACCATTGATCAGAACAGAGCAAAACAGAGATAAAAATATTTGCCCTCAAAGAGACGGCAGAAGAAAATCCCCCTTATTTGTTATATTGCATATAGTCAAACTCCCAAGAGATGCTCAGATCTCTGGCTCTCACTTGCTAGTGGGGGTAGGGGGGGAGGAATGGATCGATGGGGGGATGGATGTTTGATTCTTAGGCACCAGTAATTTCATAGCCGCCCACAAGAGCTGTGAGCTCGCTGCCTGTTTTCCCTGTGCCCCAAGTACCAACATGGTGTGGATCTCAGGAAATGCTGGTATGGTTCTCCCCCTGGGGTGGCCACAGCTTGGGAGGCCACAGCTTGGGAGGCCACAGCCACTTACCAGAGCAGCATGCTTGCTGCCTGTTTTCCCAGCACCCCCAAGTTCCAACATGGCATGGATCTCATCCCTTACATTTCATTAAGTGTAGTTAGCATAGTAGCACTCACACCCTTAATCTTAATGCCCTTGAGCCTAGAATTTCACCATGGATCAATCCCAATGTCACAAAATCTATATTCAGCCACACATGAAAAAGCCCCACTTATCACTTCCTGAAGCTTTGGATGGATATCTAGCCACAGTTATAACATTAACGTTATTGTTTAATTGTAGAAATTGTCTAATTTATTCTTTAATTTCATCTGTGACACATCATTTGTTCAGGAAGGTGTCATTTAATTGTATATATTTAGGTAGTTTTATGATTTATTTTAAAATTCATTTCCAATTTAATTCCACTGTATCTGCTAATATTTATTGGAGAATTTCAATACTTTGCATTTACTTGATCATGTTCTGTCAGCTACTGTGTGGACTGTTCTAGAGAAAGTTCCATGTGATAGTAAGAAAATATTTGTTTGATTATTGTTGGGCAGAATACTCTGTAGATTTGTATGAAATCCTTTTGTTGAAATGCTTGGCTGAGATATGATATTTTCTTATTGATTTTTACCTAGTTGATCTGTGTAATTGTGACAGTGAGATATTGTGGTTCCACATTACATTTCTATTAGTGCTTATTTGATTTTTATGTCTATTACTATTTGTTTCATATAGGTGAGTATACTGGCATTTTATGAATATATATTTATGATTGCTATGTCTTCCTCTTGTATTGTTTCCTTAACAAGTATGTAGTGATCTTTTTTGTCTCTTCTGATCGAGCGTGTCTTGAAATTGAATTTGTCTGAAAATAGAATACCTACCTTTGTTTTTTTCTGGGTTCATGTTTTATGGGGTTTAGTTTTCCACCCTTTGACTTTCAATGAATGAATTTATTTTTTATTTAAATGTATTTATTCCATGCAGCATATTGTTGGATGTTGTTTCTTGATACATTCTGCCAAACAGTTTCTTTTGATGGGTAAATTTAGAACACTTCCAATGATGTTTATCACTGATATATATTGATTTATCCTTGTAATGTTATTTTATTTTGCTGGTTCCCTTTCCCTTCTGTTTAATTTTTGCCTCAACCTAATGGGATTCATAGAAATTTCTGCATTCTCTTTTTCCAGAATATAATTCAGAACTTTTTGGAGTGCTGGCTATGTGGTGTTCAATTTATTTGAGTGTAATTTATCATGGTAATGCCTTATTTCTCCATCAATTTTGAATCATTGTTTTATGGGGAACATAATCTGAGCTGGAGGTTGTTTTCTTATAGGGCTTAAAATACTTAAGTTCTAGCTTTCCTTGATTTAAGAGTGTGTGGTGAGAATTCTGCTGGGTTTCTGATAAGTTTTCATACAGGTATTTTGTCTCTGTTATAACATCTTTTTTTTTAAATTTTATTTTACAGAGAATAAAGCAAAAGAGGACAGAACAATGCAGATCAGAACAGAACAATACAAGCAACAGAGCACTTCACAACAAGACAATTGGATATCAACAGTAGCTACCATAATATCTCTTTCTTTGAAATAGTTGAGCATAGATTCACAAACAATAATATCAAACATAGAAAAATAGAATAAAAGCATTCAAGAGAATGAAGCTATTACAAGGCATTCTGAACCAAATAACAGAAAATTAACAATGTTTATTATAATATCTCATTTTCCATAAAAATTGTTTATATTACTATATATATTAAAATCCAGTAAGACACAGCATGATAGAACCAACAGTAATAGAAGAACAAAAGCATGGTAAGACTTCAAAGCAAGATTATATTAAGTCAGCTATGCCTGCCATAATGTCTTGTTTTCTTCAAACTAGCTTTTCATACTATCACACATAATAAGGTCAAATAAAACAGAATGAAACCATAGCAACCAATGAAAGAAAACATTACAAGTCTTCAAAGCAATATAATGGGGATTCATGTTTACCATAGAATCTTATGTACTATTACCTTTTTTACACTAGAGAGACTATAAGTTATTTACACGTGTGAGTTTAATTTATTTTGCTTATGAGTGTGGTCTCAATTTGCATGCATTTATTTATAAATATCTCAATGTGATCATTCTTTATAGCTGAGTAGTACTCCATTGTATAAAAGTGCCACAATTTTTTTATCCATTCCTCAGTTGATGGGCACTTAGGTTGTTTCCAAGATCTTGCTATTACAAATTGTGCCGCTACAAACATGGGTGTGCATATATCACTGTGGTAAGATGTTTGCAGATCTTCTGGGAATATGCCTAAGAGTGGAATAGCTGGGTCAAATGGGACCTTCATCCCCAGCTTTTTGAGGAATCTCCAGACTGACCTCCACAATGGTTGCACCAGTCTACATTCCCACCAACAGTGCAGACTAGTTAATTTTTCCCCACAGACTCTCCAGCATTTGTTGATGGCAGTTTTGTTGATCCTGGCCATTCTTTCCGGAGTGGGATGGAATCTCAGTGTGGTTTTAATTTGCATTTCTCTAATGACCAATGATGATGAACATTTTTTTCATGTATTTATTTCCCATTCGTATTTCTTCATCTGAGAATTGTGTGTTCATTTTAGATGCCCATTTTTGGATTGGGTCTTTGAATTTCAGGGGTCTGATTTTTTTTTAATTCTTTACAAGTTCTACATAGAAGTCCTTTGACTGAGGGACAGTTCACTAAGATTTTTTTCCCAGTTTGTAGGTTTTCTTTCACTCTGCTGGAGATTTCTTTGGACATGCAAAAACTCTTTAATAAGATATGATCCCAGTTACTGATTCTGGGAATTATATTTTTTTAAATTCTTTACAAGTTCCAGGCAGAAGTCCTTTCTCTGAGAGACAGTTCACTAAGAATTTTTTCCAGTTTGTGGGTTTTCTTTTCACTATGCTGGAGATTTCTTTTGACATGAAGAAACTGTTTAATAAGATGTGATCCCAGTGGCTGGGGATTTAGCTCAGTGGCATAAGTGCTTGCCTTGCAAGCACAGGTCGTGAGTTTGATCCCCGGTATTGATAAAAAAAAAAAAAGATGTGATCCCAGTTATTGATTCTGGGAAGTATTTTCCATGCAGTTTGGTTCTTTTTCATGAATTCTCTACCTACCCCTATATCTTCAAGATATTTACCTACTTTTTTCCCAACAGATTTAGTGTTTCTGTTTTAATATTTAGATCTTTGATCCATTAGGTTTTCATTTAGTACATGATGATAGGCATGGGTTTAGTTCGAGGTTTTGGCATATGGATAGCCACTTTTTCCAGCACCATTTATTAAAGAGACTATCTTTATTCCAGTGAACATATTTGGCCCCTTTATCAAACATAAGGTGGTTGAGTGTGATCATAGTTGTATCTTCTAGTCTATTCCATTGATCTTCTGGTCTTTTTTTTATTCAAGTACAATGTTGATTTTATTATGGTAGCTTTGTAGTATAACTTGCCTCTTGCCTTGCCTTTGCTGCTTAGAATTGCCTTTGCTATTCTAGGTCTCTTCTGGTTGCAGGTGAATTTTAGGAGTGATTTCTCTACATCTATGAGGTATGTTATTGATATTTTTATTGGGATTGCACTGACTCTGTATAACAATTTTGAGAGAATGGTCATTTTCACAATATTTATTCTTCCTATCCATGAACAAGGAATGTCTTTCTGTTTTCTGAGCTTCTTTTTGATTTCTCTTTTCAGGGTAGTATAATTTTCCCTGTATGGCTCTTTTACTTCTTTCATTAGATTAATTCCTAAGTATTTCATTTTTTTGGATGCTAGTGTGAAGGATGTGGCTTCTCTTAATTCTCTCTTGGTGATTTTGCTGTTAGTGTATAAGAATGCTATTGATTTTTGACTATTGACTTTTTATCCATCTATATTGCTGAATTTATTTATTATATCTAGGAGTTTTTCGATGGAGTTTTGGGGGTCTTCTGTGTAGAATATCATGTCATCTGCAAATAATGATAGTGTAATTTCCCCTTTACCTATCTTTACTCCTTTTATTTCTCTCTCTTGTCTAATTGCTCTGGCCAGTATTTCCAATACTATGTTGAATAGCAGTGGTGTTCAGGGATATCCTTGTCTTTTGCCTGATTTCAAGGTACAGGTTTTCAGTTGTTGGCCATTTAATATGACACTGGATGTTGGTTTGTCATAGATGGCCTTTATCATATTCAAGTAGAGACCATCTATTCCAATTTTCTTGAAGGTTCTTATCATGAATGGATGTTGGATCTTATTAAAAGATTTTTCTGCATCTACAGAAAAGATCATGTGATTCTTATTTTTGGCTCTATTGATATGATAGATTACATTTATTGATTTAAGTATGTTGAACCATCCCTACATTCCTGGGATGAATCCCACTTGATCATTGTGTATAATCTTCTTGATAATTTGCTCCATCCTGTTTGCCAATATTTTAATGAGAATTTTTGCATCTATGTTCATTAGGCAGTTTGGCCTGTAGTCCTCTTTTTTAGTTGGGTCTTTCTCAGGTTTTGGTACTAGAGTAATATTTGCTTCCAGGAATGGCTTAGGAAGAATTGCTTCCCATTCAATTTCATTGAAGAGTTTTATGGAATGTCTGCATTAAGTCTTCTTTGTATTTCTTATAGAATTCTGCAGTGAGACCGTCTGGGCCTGGGCTCTTCTTTGTTGGTAAGGACTTAATTACATTTTCAATTTCATTAATAGATACTGTGTTATTCAGCAGTTTTACATCTTCCTGATCCAGTTTTGGTGGTTCATATGTTTCTAGGAATCTGTCCAATTCTTCTGTGTTATTGAACTTATGAGAGTAGAGGTTTTCAAAATGGGTGTTGATGATCTGTATTTCCACAGAGTCAGTAGTGATTTCACATTTTTCATTCCATATTGCATGAATTTGAGTCTTTTCTTTCCTTTTTAAAAATTAGGTTGGCTATTATTGGCTTATCAATTTTATTTATTCTTTGAAAGAACCAACTCTTTGATTCATTGATTCTTTGTGTTGTTTTCTTAATCTCCATTGCATTAATTTCTGCTCTGATCCTTATAATTTCCTCCCTTATTTTGGCTTCGGGCTTGAATTGCTCTTCTTTTTCTATATGTTTCAGGTGTAATATCAGGTTGCTTATTTGTGTTCGTTATGTTTTCCTAATGTGGGAACTCAGTGCAATAAATTTTCCTTTGAGTTCTGGTTTTTTGCTTCCCACAAATTCTGGTAAGTTGTATTTGTATTTTCCTTTGCTTGTAGATATTGTTCAATTTCTTCTTTTAATTCCTCTGTGACCCACTGATTATTCATGAGGGCATTATTCAATTTCCATGTGTTTGTGGGGGTTTTGCAGTTTTTTTATCATTAATTTTCAGTTTCGTGGCACTATAATCTGATAACATGCATGGGATAATTTCAATTCTTTTACACTTACTTAAATATATTCTGTGGGCTAATATATGGTCTATTTTAGAGAATGAACATGTACTTCTGAGAAGAATGTATATTCTGATGTTGTTGGATGGGACACTCTGTATATGTCTATCAAGTCCATTTGTTCACAGGTATAATTCAATTTTGTTATTTCTTTGCTGATTTTCTGCCTAGTTGATCTATCCCTTTGTGTCAATGGTGTGTTAACATCTCCTATTATAATTGTGTTATTGCCTATTTGATTTTTCATTTATGTTAATACTTGCTTTTCATAGCTGGGTGCTCTGGAATTTGGTGCAAATATATTTAAGATTGTTATCTCTTCCTCTTGAAGTTTTCCCCTAAGTAGTGTGTAGTGACCTTCTTATCTCTCATTCTTGGTTTGAAGATTACATTGTCTGCAAACAGAATAGCTACCCTTGCTCTTTTTTTTGAGTTCTTGTTGCATGAAGTATTGTTTTCCTTCTTTGGACTTTCAGTGTATAAGTTTCCTTTTGGGTTAGATGGGTTTCTTGTAGATAGCATATGGTTGGACATTGTTTCTTGATCCATTCTGCCAGTCTGTTTCTTTAACTGGTGAATTGAGGACATTTACATTAATAGTTATAATTGTAATATATTGGTTTATTGTTGACATGTTATCTTTTTGCTGTTGTATCTTTACCTTTCCATTCTGTTTAATTGTCTGTCTTGTTTAGTAGTTTTTCCTATGTGCATCTATAATGTCTTTGAGTAATCTTTGCAGGGTTAGTGATCATGAAGTTCTTCAGCTGTTCTTTATCATGGAAGTATTGTATTTCTCCATCCATTTTGAAGGACAGTTTTGCAGGGTACAGCAGTCTGGTAGTCGTTTTCCTTTAGGATCTAAAATATTTCACTCCATGTACTTCTTGACTTCACTGTTTGTGTTGAGAAGTCTGCTGTGATTCTGATAGGTTTTCCTTTATAGGTGATCCATCTTTTCTAACAGCTTTTAATATTCTGTTCTTATGTTGGATTTCTGGGATGGTGATTATTATATGTCTGGGTATAGTTTTATTTTGGTTATGGCTGTTTGGAGTTCTATATGCTTTACTAATTTGAATGTCAGTTTCCATTTGTGTGTTTGGGAAATTTTCAGCTACTACTTCTGTAAATAGCCTCTTGATACCATTCGTGTTGTCCCTTTCTTTTTCATTTATCCCTATTAATCTTATGGTTTTTTTCTTTGCATCATCTTGCAACTATTGAATTGTTATTTCCTGATTCTTTGTTATTTTTAAAAGATCTTTCCTGTTCATGTGCTGCAGTTTATCATCAAGATCTGAAATTCTACCTTCACTTTCGTTGAGGCAGTTTTGGCAACTTACAATAGAATTTTTTTCCTGTATATCTCTTTGAACCTGCTTCTTGTATTCTGTTTATTTCTTATACTGTTCATTCAGGGATTCTATCTGTTTGCATTCTTCCTCTAATTTTTTAGCAGTGTCTTCTTTAGATGCATTCACTATTTCTTTCACTACTTTTATAATTTCTTCTTTTACCTGGGAGATTATTTCTAATTTGAGGCCCTTTATAGCTTCCTGTGCTTGCTTCTTTATTTCAATTGACATCATTTCTAGTATTTCAGGTGTATGACTAGTATTTTCTCCTATGTATGTGGCTCCCAGGCTTTCTTGGGATGGGAGATTTGAGACTGCATTTTGGTCTTTCATTGTTTTGTCATTTTCCCATATTTCTGTGTTTCAAGTGATGTTCCAAAACTTTCCCTGAACATGTTGGAAGTCACCTCCTGTGACCTCTGCTCTGGGACTCTCAGGCCTTGGTTCCCCTGGTTGAAGTCACTGGGTGTGTTCCACTCAAGCCTGTGAAAGTGATCAAGGCTAGTCCTGTGTCCTCAGGGGCTAGGTGGGCACCCCTGCACCTGGAGTGAAGTCCCAAACTCCCTGGAGTCAATGCCTGAGAGCTGGAACTTCCCTTGCCACCACACAAGCTGGAATTCAGCTTGTAGCCACTTGGGCCTACCTCGCCTCTCACCACCAGCTTGTTCCCCTAG
Source organism: Hydrochoerus hydrochaeris (assembly GCA_004027455.1). NCBI lineage: Eukaryota > Metazoa > Chordata > Mammalia > Rodentia > Hydrochaeridae > Hydrochoerus > Hydrochoerus hydrochaeris. Next base: position 127,881 of record PVLA01001848.1, read on the forward strand.
TTGGGTAAAGGTTGCTGGGCATTGCTGTAACATCTTTTAATATTCTGTTTTTGTATTGAATTTCTGGAATCTTTTTATTTAATTTTAAAGAGAATAAAACAAAAGAGGACAGAACAAAGTAAATCAGAACAGAACAATGTAAACAACACAGCACTTCATAAGACAACCAGATATGAACAGTAGCTAACATAATGTCTCTTTTTTTGAAGTAGTTGAGCATATCTTCACATACAATAATATCAAACATAATAAAATATTATAAAATCATTCACAGGAATGAATGTATTACAGGACATTCAAAACCAAATAACGGAAATGCACAATGGCTTCTTTAATATCTCATTTTCCATAAAAAATTTGTTTATACTATCACACATATTAAAATCCAGTAAGACATAACATGAAAAAACCAATGGAAAAAGAAGAACAAAAGCATGTTAGGACTTCAAAGCAAGGTGAATTTCTGGAATCTTTAGTATTCATGCATTGGTGATTATTTTTTTCTGATCATGTCTATTTATAATTTGTACGCCTCACTTATCTGTATGTCAAATTCTTTTTCCACACTTGGGAATTTTCTGCCATTGTTTCTGTGAGGAGGTTTTTTTAATGCCTTTTGTGGTATCTTCTGATTTTTCATTGATTCTGGTCAATTTTCTGTTATGCTTATTTACATTGTCTCACAGTTCTTAGATTGAATTTTCATATTCCCTTGCTATTTTTTAGAAGTCTTTCATTTTATGATCAGTAACCACAAACTTTTCTACTGGGTCTGATATTTCATCCTCACATTAATTGATTCTGCTGTGGATTTCTTAATCTCTTGGCATCTATTTAAATCTATTTTTTTTAAATTTCTATTTAAAGAGAAAAAAAGCACAGAAAGGGTAGACATAATACAGAATTTAAGAAAAAAGATAAACAATAAGAAATCACTTGTTGATAAATTACATATTGTCCTCTTAGAAATAGTTGTTCAAGTTACAAAATTAAAGCATACAAAGTAGATTGTCAAACAGTGAGAGTGTAAACAGCTACTCATACATGAGTCTCTACATGTATTTCTATTCTTTCTGTATTAGAGGGAAAAACAAAACTTAGAAAGACAAAACAAAACAAATTCCTATAAAAACATGAGAACAAAAAGTCATATAAAACCACAATACAAGGCGATCTACAATGATTGCTATACTGTTTCTTATTATCTTCAATAGAATTGCCTATATCATTAGGCATAAATGAATATACCAATATAATTGAATAGAGCAGTACATAACAATATTAGTAAAAAATAAAACATTGCAGACAATATAAAACTTCAAAGGCAGGTAATAATCAAACCAGAGTGGATATTCTAGTGAATCTTGTCATCTTAAGTGCAGTTGCCTATACTCTCAGACTTGATACTATCAATCATAACAGCTTTGAATAAAATCTATCAATTCAAATCAGTGATCCAACAAACCAGATTTGATCACAATTAGTCATGGTAAAACAGTGTAGGTTTTACAGAGTTTTAGAATGACTTAATAGGAAATTAAGGATAATTACTGTACTATATCCTGTTATTTTCGGGATTACTGTTTGTACCCTCAAATCTAGTACAGGAAGAATGACTGGAACAGAATATAATACATCTAAGTAGAATAGTGTGAGTAATGTGGCTTTTTAAATCCTGGTGCACTATTAAAAAAATGTATCAAGGCCATCTATGTTAGAGATTATAGCCAACCTTCTCTACCTCATTTCTGCTATGCAATTTTTCTGCCTGTTTGTCTACTTTTCTCCTTCATTCTACTGCCTGCCCCACTCATTGAGGCCTTTCTGCCACTGTTCCTAAAACCCTGTTATTTTTTTCTCTCTTTCTAGAATGCCCTTCAGTATTCTCAGTAGGATTGGATTGATGGTCACAAACTTGCCCAGTTCCTCTTTGTCCTGGAAGCATCTTGTTTCTCTATTAATTTCTAGTGACAGTTTTGCAGGGTACATCAATCTGGGCTGAAGGCCACCTTCCTTCAGGACATGGAAGACTTCACTCCAAGCTCTTCTTGATCTGATGGTCTATGTCGAGAAGGCAGCCATGATCCTGATGGGCTTACATTTATAGGTAATTATTTCTTTTCTCTGACAGCTTTTAATATTCTGTTTTTATATTGAATTTCTGGTATCTTGATTATTATATGTTTGGGTGTAGCTCTGTTTTGGTTGTAGGTGGCTGGGGTTCTGTATGCCTCACATAACCAAATGTCATTTTCTTTTCCCATGCTTGGGAAGTTTTCTTTAATTATTTCTGTGAATAGCCTTTGTAATTCACCTGTATGTATTCCTGCTTCTTCATTCACATTTCTTATTCTTAAATTGTAGATTCTCTTGTCATCTTCTAGCCTTTCTATTGTTGTTGCCTGTTTCCTTGTTATTTTTAAGAGATGTTTCTTTTCATCATCACACATTGCAAACTTGTCTTCAAGGTTTGATAGTCTATCCTTAGTTTCTTTTAAGGAGTTTTTCCAGCTTTCAATGGAGTTTTTAATTTCCTGGTAGTCTCTTTGAATCTGCTTCATGTATTCTATATTTTGTTTATATTCTTTATTGAATGTTTCTCTCCTTTTTTTGTGTTCCTCCCTTCTACCATCTATATCTTCCTGAGAGATGCCCCCTGAGAGCATTTCTTGTATTACTCTACTCATATCTTGCTTTACCTGATTTAATATTTCAGTTTTGAGCTCGTCTACAAGGTCCCAAAGATATCTTTTAATGTCCATTGAAGCCTTGCCTGCTGTTGCATGTTTGCTGCCTTCAGTCACCCTTGTTTTTCCCTCTCCTGGATCAGTGCTCTCAGGGTTCTGGGCTGGGGGCCTCTTCCTGCCTCTCTCTCCTGTCATGGTCCTGGCTTCCTCCACACAGGTCACATTGCAGGTCCCAGCCCCCTTTCCTGTTGGCGATGCCTTCTCTGAAGCACGCTGGCGAGGGAACTCTGCCATCTCCTGACTGCTTTTATCATTGAGGTGTTTGCAGCAGCTGCCTAAGCCTGCCCCTCCCCACCAGGCCAACCAAGCTGCAGAGGCCTTCCACCAGTTAGTGCTTGCTAGGCACAGGGAATCGATTTGAGACAGCTCATTGGGTCCCATCCAGGGGTGCAGCTCAGTCCAAGCAAATCCCATGGATCTGCTTTGGGGAGGGAGGAACCAAATGAAGTCACTGTTGCTCCCATTTCAGACTCCTCCTGCCAGATTCCAACATGTTGACCACTTGATCACGCCCTTCCCATGGGAAGGGGGGTGTCCCAATCCCAGCACTGACTGTGGATTAATGAAAGTCCCTTTGCTGGCTCCACTCTCTGTCGGGCTCACCAACCCCCAACTTTAGCGCTGCTCTGCTTCCCTTGAGTAGTGGTGGGAATGAGTTTGTGTGGCTCTGCTAACCATGTCAGATTCAGGCTGGTGCAAATTCAGTCTGCTGCAAAATTGGCAGATCAAAGTGAAAACACTGTGTCCCATAATTTTTAGCTGTTCTAGTTGTAGTCCCAAAGTATTTGACCAGCTTTTTTATGTTTTAATTTCTTCCTGTGTCAAGAGGATCCATCTCCCTCTGTCTGAGTCTCTCCAGAGTGTTTTATTCTGGCATATGAGTTGTTTCTCCCAGGAGGCTCTGTATTTTGTTACTCACTGATCGGCCATCTTATCTTCAAGTCTATTTAAATCTATTTTATGCCATCCATTTATTTTCTATATTTGGCATTCATGGTTTCCAACATTCTCCTAAGCTCCTCAGTTTTTAAAAATGTGCATCTCTGGATTCACTGACCATCTCTTTAACCATGGTCCTTGTCTCTTTAGTTATCTGAGGAATTATTTCTGCTTTGTTTTTTTATTAGAGCCTTATAGATCTGATTTATTACTTCTGCTGTTACAGTTTCAAAAATTTTTCCTAGGTAGATTTTGATTTCTTTCACTTTACTGCTGCCTGGAATTGCCTTTGGCAATTATGAAGTCTGTGGTTTCATCTTGCCTACATGTTTTCTCATCGCTTATTTTTAAAAATATTTTTCTGCATTGATACTTGTAAAATGCTTATGTTAGAGACATTTGTTACAAGTATGAAGACATCCTTAGGAAATTGATACTTTTCAGAGGTTCTTCTGGTTTCAGTGGGCTTTTGATTTTGAGTCTGTTCTGAGATTGTACCTCATAAATTTATTAGGAATGAGATCTTGCTGCATATTTGCCTAGGTGCCAGTTTTTTGGTGCTGGACTATGTTATTGTTTATGATCCTCAGACAATATCAATATTGGCATAAAAGAAAGAACAGTGATCACAACAACTATGTCACCTTGGCTAAAATAATAGTTTCAGTAATAATGGCATTAATCACATCATAGAAAATGACAGGGGTAACTGTTGTTTTGCTACCTGTAATCATAGTTAGAAGATTTATAGTTATATTACAAATTCTAAAAGAAAATAGAATACTATATATTGTAAGTCTCACCTCCATGGAGCACTGTCACCCTCTGAAGAGAACATTTAAGTGGATAAGAGGAAAAAAAATAGAGAAGTGGAAGAGAAAAAGATTAGAAGTACACCACTCTACAATCTTTTAATTTTGGTATTTTCAACTCCACAGAAGTCCAGGCTGATTTCGGCCTCCGGCTATGGGTTTGGGACCTGAGTTGTTTATCCTACAACACTTTGGGTGTCTTTTGACTGTCTGGTTTGCTTCCTTGGCCCTGTATATCTCCTACATCTATGCCTTACCCAGTTACTAGGAGCTCTGAGAGGAAGCCAACCCATGGCTGTTCAGTGCCCAAGGCTCAGTTGACTCCTCCTTAAAACTGAGCCTGGCTAACACTCTCTCCATCATGCCACTTGAACTGGAGTCACTCACCAGCTGTTGTAGTTCACAGCATTTACTGCTCTTTTCTACTGCTGTATTTCGCCTTGAAAGCTTCTGGAGTCACTTACCTTCACTATATCTCTATAGGTATGAGCCACTTCTGTCACACCACAGGTCATAAGTCAGGGGAAAGTGAAGTTTGTTACCTTCTTATTCTGCACTGAGGCCTGTCTCTTCAGTTTTTCCGAATGTTCCAATTCTCCCTTCAAACCCTTCCTGAGTGTTAAGAATGCACCTCCCACCTTCCTTTCTTTCCCAAATTGTTGCCAGTGTCTGGATTCTGAATTTCAGAGAGACTGATTTGTTGCTAATTACTCAATTTGTTGTATTCTATTGGCAATATTTTATTGAGGATATTTGAATCTGTGATCATTAACGAGATTGGTCAGTAGTTTTCTTTTAGTTGAGACATTATATGGTTTTTAAATCAGGGTAAATCTAGCTGCTAGGAATGACTTTGGCAGTACTTCCCTTTCTATTTCATTAAATAGATTGAGTTTTATTGGCATTAGCTCTTCCATGAAGTTCTTGTGAAATTCAGTAGTGATTTGATCAGATCCCAGACATTTATTACTTGGTAGATTTCTTATTATTGGTTTAATTTCACTACTTCTTTTTGGAATAGATATGTTTTTGTATCTTGTTCATTCTGTTATGGAAGTTTGTATTTATTTAGCAATACATGCTAAATTTTCAGTTTATTGGAGTACTGGTTTTCAGTGTAATGCCTAGAAATCTAGATTTCTGGATCTTTCATTGTGATTTCCCCATTTTCATTTCTAATTATATTTTATATCTTTCAAGTTTTGTAAGATTGGCTATGGTTTTGCCTATCTCGGCTTTTCTTTCAAAGATTCATCTCTTAATTGTAATTTATATTTTTTATGTTCTCAATTTCCTCTATTTCTATTCTGATATCCATAATTTTCTTCCTGTAATAGTTTTGGATTTGGATTGTGCTTGTATTTCTCGGACCTTGAGGTGAATCATTAGGTTATTTACCTTGGTTCATTGTTTTATTTACTATGGGCATTAACAGTTATAAACTTTGCTCTTAGGACTGCTTCCATTGTGTATCATAGGTTTTGGTATGTTGTTGCTGGCATTATCTGTTGTGTCTAGGCACTGTCTAATTTTTTCCTTGATTTTTTTTCTGTGACCCATTGATTATTCAAAGTTGCTTCCTTTAATCTCCACATGTTTGTGTGATTCCTGTGGCTTCATTTTTTTTGAAGACTCATTATTTTTAATTTAAAGAGAAACAAAAGCATGTAAAGGGTAGAGGTAATACAGAATTCCAAAAAAAAGATAAACAATAAGAAATCACTAGTTGATAAAATACATATTGTCCTCTTAGAAATAGTTGCTCAAGTTATAAAGTCAAAGCATACAAAGTAGATAGTCAAACAGTGAGAGTGTAAACAGCTACATATTCATGAATCTCTGCATGCATTTCTATACTTTCTGTATTAGAGGGAAAAACAAACTTTAGCAAGACAAAACAAAACAAATTCCTATAAAAATGTGAAACCAAAAAGTCGTATAAAACCACAGTACAAGGTGATCTACAATGATTACTGTGTTGCTTCTTATTATCTTCAATAGAATGTCTATAACATCAGGCATAATTGAATATAGCAGTATAATTGAGCATAGCAGTAAATAATAATAGTAGTAAAAATGAAACATTATAGACAGTATAAAACTTCAAAGACAGGTAATAATCAAACCAGAGTGCATATTCTAGTGGATCTTGTCATCTTAAGTGCAGTTGCCTATACTCACAGACTTGATACTATCAATCATAACAGCTTTGAATAAAATCTATCAATACAAAACCATGATCCAATAAACCAGATTTGATTACAATCAATCATGGTAAAACAGTGTAAGTTTTACAGAGCTTTAGATTGTTAATAGGAAATTAAGGATGATTACCATACTATATCCTGTTATTTTCAGGATTACTGTCTGTGCCCTCAAATCTAGTACAGGTAGAATGACTGGAACAGAATATAATACATCTAAGCAGAGTAGTGTGAGTAATGTGGGTTTTTAAATCCTGGTTCACTATTAACAATATAGCGTATCAAGGCCATCTATGTTAGAGTTTCTAGTTAGCCTTCTCTGCCTCATTTCTGCTATGCTACTTTTCTGCCTTTGTTTAGTTTTCTCCTTCATTCTACTGCCTGCCCCACTCAATGAGGCCTTTATTCCACTGTTCCTAAAATCCTGGTATCTTTTTCTCTCCCTATAGAATGTCCTTCAACATTCTCTGCAGGGTTGGATTGGTGGTCACAAACTCGCACAGTTCCTCTTTGTCATGGAAACATCTTGTTTCTCCATTAATTTCTAGTGACAATTTTGCAGGGTACATCAATGTGGGCTGAAGGCCACCTTCCTTCAGGACATGGAAGACTTCACTCCAAGCTCTTCTTGATCTGATAGTCTGTGTAGAGAAGTCAGCCGTGATTCTGATGGGCTTACCATTATAGGTAATCTGTTTTTCTCTGACAGCTTTTAATATTCTGTTTTTATATTGAATTTCTGGTATCTTGATTATTATATGTCTGGGTGTAGCTCTGTTTTGGTTGTAGGTACTTGGAGTTTTGTATGCCTCACACAACCGAATGTCATTTTCTTTTCCAATGCTTGGGAAGTTTTCCTTAATTATTTCCATGAATAGCCTTTGTAATTCACCTGTATGTATTCCTGCTTCTTCGTTCACATTTCTTATTCTTAAATTGTAGATTCTCTTGTCATCTTCTAGCCTTTCTATTGTTGTTGCCTGTTTCCTTGTTATTTTTAAGAGATCTTTCCTTTAATCATCACACACTGCCAACTTGTCTTCAAGTTTTGATAGTCTATCCTTAGTTTGTTTTAAGGAGTTTTTCCAGCTTTCAATGGAGTTTTCAATTTCCTGGTAGTCTCTTTGAATCTGCTTCATGTATTCTATATTTTGTTTATATTCTTTATTGAATGTTTCTCTACTTTTTTTGTGTTCCTCCCTTCTACCATCTGTATCTTCCTGAGATATGCTCCCTGAGAGCATTTCTTTTATTACTCTATTCATATCTTGCTTTACCTGATATAATGTTTCAGTTTTGAGCTCGTCTACAAGGTCCCGAAGATATCTTTTAATGTCCATTGAAGCCATTTCTGATGTTGTGTGTTTGCCGCCCTCAGTCTCCCTTGTTTTTCCTTCTGCTGGTTCAGTGTTCTCAGGGTTCTGGGCTGGGGGTTTCCTCCTGCCTCTCTCTCCTGTCATGGCCTTGGCTTCCTCCACACAGGTTATAGTGTAGATCCCATCCCCTTCCCTGTTGGACACTGTTCCTCTGAAGCACTCTGGCAATGGACCTCTGCCCTCTCCTGCCTGCCCCTCCCCACCAGGCCAACCAAACATCAGGGGCCTTTCACCCAGTTAGTGCATGCTAGGCATAGGGATTTGATTTGGAACATCTGATTGGGTCCTGGCCAGGGGCGCAGCCCATTCCTAGCTAATCCCATGAATCTGCTCTGGGGAGGGAGCAACCAACTGAAATCACTGTCACTTCCAGTTCAGGCTCCTCCTGCCCAATTCCAACATGTTGCCCATTTGGTTGCACCCTTTCCTTGCGGGAAGGACGCTTATTCCCAGCACTGACTGTGGATTAATGAAGGTCCCTTCGCTGGCTCCACTCTCTGTTAGGCTCACCCCAACTTCAGTGCTGCTGTGCATCCTGTGAGTGGCAGTGGGAACGAGTTTGGGCGGCTCTGCTTGCCAGCGCAGATTCAAACTGGTGCACACTTGGTGGGTCACTGTGAAAATGCTGTGTCCTGTAATTTTCAGCTGTTTCAGTTGTAGTCCCAAACTATTTGATGAGCTTTTTTATGTTTTAATTTCTTCCTGTGTCAAGAGGACCCATCTCCCTCTGTCTGGGTCTCTCCAGGGTGTTTTATTCTAGGATATGAATTGTTTCTCCCAGGAGGCTTTGTATTCTGTTGCTCACTGATTGGCCATCTTGTCTTCTCTCTTCCTGTGGCTTCTTTTGCCATTGATTTCAGTTTCACTGCACTCTTGCTTGGTAACATGCATGAGATCATTTTTATTCTTTTGTATTTTCTTAAGCATGCTTTATGGGCTAGGCTGGATGTGATCTATTTTGGAGAAATTTCCATGTATTGCTGAGAAGAAGTATATTATTGAGTGGAACACTTTGTAGATATTTGTTAAGACCATTTGTTTAAAGATGTGTTTCAACTTTTATATTTCTTTTTGGATTTTTTTTTCTAGGTCACATATATTTTTGATAGTGGAGAATTAAGGTTATCCATTACAATTCTGTTGAAGTTTATCCCATCTCTATTGCCAGCAGTTTTTCTTATGAATTTATATGTTAGCAGTGTTTAGTGCAAATGTATTTATAATTGTTATCTCTTCTTGTTGAATTTTTCCCTTAGCCAGTATGCTGTGACCTTCTTTGCTTCTGATCAGTTTTGACTTGAAGTTCACACTGCTGGGAATAAAATAGCTACTCCTGCTTGTTTTTGTGTTTCCATTACAAATAACATATTTCCCAAGTTTTAAATTTTTCGGACATGAATTTCCTTTTGGTTTAAATGTGCTTCTTCTATAAGCATACTGTTAGAGTTTGCTTCTTGACCCATTCTGCCAATCTATATCTTGATTGTGTAATTGAGATCATTCACATTTAAAGTTATTACTGAAAGATATTTGTAACTTCTTACTTTTTTGCTTAAGCAGTATTGTTATTTTCATATATAGGTTTTTGATCCATTTTTATTTATTATTACTATCATGTGAGAGATAAGGTTCTAGATTCATTCTTTGGCATATAGATTACCATTTTACCTGCACTGTTTGTGAAACAGAGTATCATTTCTCCAGCATATGCTTTTGGCCCCTTTGTCAAAAAATCAGATGAGTGAAGCAACCCAATTTTTCTGGAACTTTAATTCTATTTCAATGCTCAACAAATCTGCTTTTGTGCCTTTTCCATCTTGTTTTTATTACTGTAGCTTTGTAGTATAACTTGAAATCCAGGATTGTAATGCTTCCTGCTTCACTACTTTTGCTCAGGATTGCTTTGGCTATTCAGTGTCTCTTCTGGCTCACTATAGAATATAGGATTTTTTTAATATTGTGAAGAATGCTGTTGCTGTTTTAGTTGGAATTGCATTAAATCTATACACCTTTTAAAGAAATATATCCATTCTGACAATATTGTTTCTTCCTATCCTGGAACAGGGGTCATCTTTACATCATCTAATGTTCTTTTAAATCTCTTAAGAGTGTTATAGTTTTCATTGTACAGGTTTTTCATTTTTTGATTAAGTTAATTCTGAAATATTGAATTTTTTGAAGTTACCATGAATGTGAACTTTTTCCTGATTTTTCTCTTAATAGGTTTATTGTTGGTGTATAGGAATGATACTGATTTTTGTGTGTTGTTTTTGTATTCTGTCACATTCTTAAATATTTCATTAGTTCTAAGGGTTTTTGATGGATTCTTTGGATATTCTTTGCAAAGGTTCATGTCTTCTGAAAACAAGGCTAATTTTATTTATTTCTTCTTCTTACTCATTTTACTTATTTCTCTTTCTTCACTGTTCTGGCTAAAGTTTTCAGTACAATATGAAGGATGAGATGGATGCTTTTTACTTGTTCCTGCTTTTAGAAGAAATGCTTTCAAATTTCCTAATTTAGTATGTTGTTTTCTGTGGGTTTGTCTTAGATGAATTTTATAAATTTGAAGTAAATTCTTCCTATAACTATTTTAACTAAGATTTTTTTTAAAAAAAATCATGGTTCTATGTTGGATTTTTTCTGACTTCTGAAATGGTTGTGATTTTTTCCTTATTTCTTTTATATGGTATATCTTTTTTTGATTTATATGTGTTGAACAATTCTTGCATCCCTGGTATAAAACTTAATTTTAATGTATGATTTTTTCAATGATTTTTTGCACTGTGTTTGGAAATATTTTGTTTAGGGTAAAGTTCATTAAGGATATTGTCTGTTGCTTTCTTTTTCTTTTGATTGCTTGTATATTTCTTTCTCTTTCAATTTCATAGAAGAATTTGTTGAGTATTGCTATTAGTGCTTTCATGATATTCTGGTGAAATTTAGTGGTAAATCCACTGGGTCATGGGCTTTTCTTTGTTATTCTATGACTCATATCTAGGTATTTCCTCAAAGCCGCATGCACTCAGAGGGTGGGGATTTTATATATTGTTTGATCTGAGTGTTTGAATATGAATTAATGTTGTGTGATAATTAACTTAGTCCACTGATTGGTTTAGCATAGTTTTCCATGTGGACAATGGGAATGTTCACATTGGTTATGGGTGGCATCAACCAATAGTAGTCTGGATAGGATAAGAAGAAATGTAGTCTCACTGTTTCCCTTCTTCTTGCTGATCCTGTCATGGACTATTCCTACTCTGTCATTCCCCTCTTCCATGCCACCCTGCCTCTGAGTCAGCAAACTACAGTGAAACCTCTAAAAACTATGAGCTAAAATAAACCTATCCTCTATTAACTTGTGAATATCAGTTATTTTGTCCCAGCAATGAGGATTAACTAAGACAGATTTTTTTTTCTGTTTCTATTTCATTGTTTGTTATTTGTCTTTTAAGGGGTCCTGTATTTGTTCAGTTTTGATAATTAATGTGTCTAGGAATTTACCCCATTTTTCTAGATTCTCCAGTGTATTGTAATATAAAGTTTTAAATCATCTGTAATCATCTGGATTTTAGTTGTGTCCAACATGTTTTTACTTTTCTTTTTCTAATTGTATTGATATATTTTCTTTATTTTTTATTTGCCTAAAGATTTTTTCAATCTTGTTTATCTTTTCAATAGTCTCAATTTCATTGATTTCTACTCTTAAAATTTCTTTCCTTCTACAAGTTTTGGATTGGCATTTCTCTATTTCTAGGATTTTGAGATGCATTTTTAGGTTATTTGTGGTGACTAAATTTTTTAAAATGATGATTACAAAGCTCCTTGTTATAATTTCTTTCATTTTTCTACATATGTTCATGCTACCATTATCTTTTTGTTTTTCTTTTTGAGACAGGGTCTTGCTCTGTAATTCATGTTAGACTTACTCACTATATAGCCCAGGTGGGTTTTCTAACTCACTGTGATCTTCCTAACTCTGCCTCCTGAGTGCTGTGATTGCAGGCATGCACCACCACACCTGACTTCAATTACCATTTGATTTTAGAACCTTTTAATTTCTCCCCTGATTTGTGTGACTCATTCCTTATTTAAGATTGTATTGTTTAATGTCCATGTTTTGTATAGTTTCTTTAGTTTGTTTTGCTATTGATTTCTAGTTTCATCCACTATGGTCTGATAGTATACAAGAAATTATTTCAGATAGTATGGTAAAAGACACGTTGCTATTAATCCTCTTGAACTTAATAAATATACCTGCCTTTCAAACAAATTTATTCCATTATTTTTAGCAATGTTTCTTTTACTGTAATGTTTTTAAATTTGAATATTCACTGCATTTTTTCATCACCCTTTATATGTCTCTCTGTGACTTTGGCTTTGGTAACATTTTGCTATTTATGCACATGTTCAACTTAATCAACATAATGGGATGAGTCCCAGTCGCAGTTTTACAAGGAGAGAGCCACTGCCAGTTATGTGTATCTACAGAGCCAACCATATATCAATCATGTAATTTAAAACTTGCACAAATTTTATCTTGTTTTCTATAAATCAAGAGAACAAAGTAGTACTGATGATGAGTAGGCTAAGGTGTAGAGAATAAGGTCAGTAAAAAGGACAAAAAACAGTTTAGTGAGAAGGAAAGAAGAAAAACATAACAGCAAATAAAAGAGATGGAATTTTGGTGATAAGATTTTTATATCTGCAATGGAGGGAGGGGGTATATGAGATTTGGTGGTTATTCCAGAGGTGGGACAAAAAAGAAGGGGAATACACGTACAATTAGAGATTGAGGAAACCTGTAAGAAGGCTGGAACCAATTAATATGCTCATAGAAAGTTTGTGTTTGAATCCCTCATACACAATTTTTAGTGAAGGCTAACCGCATATGACCATGAAAGATACTACAGTGGTACCTCGGTTCAGGAACTTGATTCTTTCCATGATTCTGGTTACAGTCCGACTTGGATGAGAATCAAATAAAATTCAGTGGTTAGATTCAATGTTGTTCATATGGAGTAATTTTATTTGGTTCTCATTCAGATCAGTTTGCAACCAGAATCATGGAAAGAATTGAGTTTCTGAACCTAGGTACAACTGTATATAATCTAAATAAAAATTGATTCCTATTAATATATATATATATATATATATTTATATGAGAAGAGAAATAGTAAATGAGAAATATTTAATATAATATTAAATGAGAGGAGAAATGGAAAAAGATCACTGATGTACAAATATACAAAATAGGGCTGGGGGTTTAGCTCAGTGGCATAAGTACCTGCTTGGCAAACATGAGGTCATGAGTTCGATCACAGGCACACAGATACACACACACACTATATATATATATATATATATATATATATATATATATATATATATTAGACTTTTCAGGTCTGTTTTCTAATATATATATATTAGACTTTTCAGGTCTGTTTTACACTGCAGTCAAAATTTAACGAATGTGCTCTTTTCCCATAGTTAAAAATGGACAGAACTTGTCTTATAGCATTTTTGGGGTGCTGAGCTTCAAACCTCTATGGTTGTAACTAGGAGCTTAGATATGTCAGTTTGTGTTTGGGCTCATTAACCAATTACTTTTATTCTTGCCTACCGGTGAATGAAGATGCTGAAGTGTTTAGATGGATCACTGAGATAGATACACTCTTTTTCCCTCTGAAGGTAGGGCTCTGAGAAGTTTGATTTGTGCTCCTGTCAGTGTAACTGGCCCTGAGTTTTACACATCTCTTATGCTTGGACTCCTTCGTCGGATTGGAGGTGAAAACTGCAGAGAAGAAATGGTCAGACACCTTGTTTTCTGTTGATCTCTGGAAGGGATTCCTCAGTCTCTGTCCCTGTCCCTACATGATAATCCTGAAAACTGCTTATGTATTCTCTTTACTCTTTGTACCCCTTTTTTACATCTCTCTGGCTGAGCACACTGTTCAACACTTTCCAATCATGCTCCTTTTCTCTATTTGTACAAAAGTCTTTGTTTATGTCTCACAAGTATTCTCTATCAAGCCTGTGAATTCAGTGCTGTTTAGGGTTCAGTGGAGATGGCCCTGCTGCTTGGAATTCAGTAGCATTTGTGAGATAATGGGAGGTAGTTAACATAGCAAAGAGTTCTGCAGCTTTTATTGGGCAGTATAAGGGATCCAGCTCAGATGCCATTCTCCGAATTATTTGGAGGATGGGTGGTGAAATCCCACATGGACACAGAGCTCGGTGGCATTTATGGGGAGGTAGTGGCAGATTAGCTACATTGACAGTGCTCCAGTGTCTTCTCTCCAGTGCTGCATCATACCAAAGCTGCTGCATGCCCCTGTGTCTCACTGTTCCACAGGTCCCTTAATGCCTAGTTCTACATCTTTAACCAGAACAGTGCCCTTTTTGGGGAGGGGACTGTTGTATGGCTTGTTGTTCCCAAGTAAGTCACTACTCTATGAGTGTTTCTTTGGCTTGCCCTATCCTGAGGTTTCTGATCTGAGGAGACCTTATCTTACAAATATCTCCATCACTGACCTCCATTTCTTGGTAGAAAGAGACTTAGGAAAGATGAGCACTGGGCAGTGACTGCTGGCCTGAGCACTGATTGCAACTGTACACCAGTCACTTCTGCTGGACAGTTCATTCTTCTGTTGGGGGCTGGATCTTTTCCCAATATGACATACTCACCAGACGTGGGTTATAGATAGTATTGGAATCAAGAAGTGGTCATTCTTCTTTTTCTAAAATTCATCTGGTGGTTTTCACCATTAAGTTGCCTTCATGTGTTTGGTATATTGTTTGCCCCTTCCTACATTTGAGAACCTATAGATCTTGGTATCTTCTTAACACTATTGCTTCTAGTCTGCTATCAAGATATCCTGCCATATTATGAATCTGCTTTTCCACTGGATGTTACACTGCAGCTCTGTTCACTATACTTTTAATCATACCTCATAAAGACACTCATAAAAGAACTTTCAGAATTGTTTCAGAAAGCCATGAGAATGATACAGAAAGTGTGTTCCAGGTAAGGGAAGTATCTTGAGGGGGTTAATGGCAATGTGTCTTTCATTGTAATAATTTTTAAACATTCACCTTATATTTTGATGGCCACAACTCTCATTTATTTATAATTATTTTGCAATTCTTTCCTTAGTTCTATGAGGTTTTAATTTCTTCTGTTGTCTATTTCTTGGTTCTTTTAATTTATTCTTTTTCAAAAATTTAAAGGTTGTCTTTTTTTCAGCTAACTTAGAAATATTAGGCTATTGTTTTAATTGGTATTATGTTTTCATTTTTCTGGTGTGTTTACTGTGGAGATTATTCTTTGGTTTCTTTTTTTGGAGGGGATTGTTTGTTGAGACAGTGTTTTGCTATATAGGCTGGACTGGAACTCACTATATGTAGCCCAGGCTGACATCATACTTGTGGCGATCCTCCTGGCTCAGCCTCCCAGGTGCTAAGATTACAAGTGTGCACCACCATGCCTGACCTAGTCTTTGTTAACAAAAGGTTTAAAACCCTCAAAAGCAAAATTTTCCTGTTAGACAGTTCGGCCCAGTACATATAAAGCAGTTATAAGACAGTGCACTAACATTGATCCAAAATAGCATAAGAATCAAAAAGAGCCTTCTGTGAGACCTGAGTAAATGACCTTGACAAAAATGCAATTTTAAAGGCAGAACTTTGTGCACAATGCAGGTGTCTCTGAAGATTTAACTAGGAATAAGATGCCTCATAGAATATATTTCTAAAATACCTACATTTTCTAACCCACAATCTTTCCTAAGTATTCTTTCCTTTATAAAGTCCCCAGTCTCTCACTGTGATACTGCTTCTTGGCATGAAAACTCACCTGCAGTCCCTCTTCACAGTGTACTCTGTCCTACTGAACTCTTTGTTTTTTATTCTGATCTTGGCAAATACTTTCTGTCTGGTCTATAGTCTTCCGGAACTGATTTTACATTCCCCAGGTCTTATCCTTCAAGTTGTTACTATATTTTAGAAGGTTTTTTTCCTCTCATACTTTATGAGATCTATTTTTTGCTGGATTTTTCTCTCATCCTCTAGTACTTGCTTTCCCTTTTTTTCCATACCACAATATTCTGATTTGTTCAGTCTGATATTGGAAGCCATCAATGTTCATTTTCATGGGTATTTTTCTCAAAGGAAATATACTCTAAATACTTCAGAAACCCTCAGTGACTTAGTTCATCACTGCTCTCTTTTCTCTTGGTTTTTCTGTGCAGATTTCTTCAGTTATCTGTAATTCTGAATCTATACTTGTTATAGGCAGCTGAGTTAAATAGAAATACTATAGGCAGTCAGATAGGTCTGGGCCTTCCAAGAAACCAGTGCAGAAGACCAACCTTGGGGGAGACAGACACCTTCCACTGTGAGCCAGACCTCAAGACAAAAGATCAAGCAAATATACTCCCATCCTAAGGATAAACATCAGGATTTGATATTCTAAATAGGTCCTTATCATCCCGAGGAAACCAGGAGTCATCATCCCAAGACCTTACAGGGAAGAGTCACTGTTCTTTCAGCATGCCTACTTGCTACATGACTGGCTTTACCATTTGTTCCCTATTTAATCACTTAATCAATTTTACCTGAGCAATTCATATTATTGGTTGACCATAGTTCTGTGCCACTTCATGCCCACCTTGTGAGTTCTAATGTTTTCCTAACCTTAGACCTCCTCAATTTGTAGTTTTACTCTATAGAAGTCCCTAGAAAAGGCAGTCTTTGGCAACCCACTTGGGACTCCTTTCTCTCTCAGACAGAAGCTTTCTTTCTGTCAATAAATATATTCTGCTCTTAACCTCTGTTGTTCCTAAAATTCATTCTTTGATTTTACAGAATGCAAACTCATACTGGTTATATAGTAGTTAGGGAGTTTCTTTCCCCTATATCATAATGACTTCTAATCTTTCAATTGCTCTAAACCTATTTTTTCGGTTTTGTCAAGACAAACATCTCTGATCAGGTTGATGGCATTGAAAAAGAAGTAATTGAACTTTTTGAGACTGTGGTGAAAGATTAAGAGGAATTTTTATGATCTAATATAAAGAAGACATGGTCAAAAATGGTTTTGGGCTTGCACAATACGATAAAAGATTTTTAGAAAGAAAAGGAACTAGGAAATGAAGGATTGATAATGATAAAATGAAGCACTTTATCTTAGCTATATTAAGCTTGAAGTGTCTAATAGCTATGTGTATATGTGAAAAAATAAGCCTTTTGATTGAAAGGTTTGTTTAGATGTCAATTTTTTATAAAGTCCTTCTTTTGAATATCTCTTATTATTCCATTAACCTTATCCTTGTACCCACAGCCACTTCATTTTTCTTACTGTATCCTTTATCAAATTCATATTGCAGTTACTTATTTATTGATTCATTTTCCCTTTTGGACTATCAGTTCTTGTGTAACAGAGTCTATGTTTATTTTCCCCCTCATGTTCTTTCTTGGAATAATGCTGAGTTATTTACACAATTCATGGAAATAGCAAAACAGACTACTATATTTTCTCCAAACTCCAACTTTTGCAAATGATTTCCTAGATCTGGTCTATACTTGCCTCTCTGTCTTTTATCCACATCAGGATATATGGCTAAAATAGGACACTATTAATTTACTTGCCATCAATATTATCTTCAATATGTTTATCTGAAATAATAGGTCTGGATATTAGTCTTTCAAATCAAATATGTAAAACATCCCCAATATTGTTTATGTCTTGATGTTAGTCTTTCAAATCAAATATGTAAAACATCCCCAATATTGTTTAAGTCTGGATATTAGTCTTTCAAATTAAATAGGTAAAACATTCCCAATATTGTTTATGTCTGGATATTAGTCTTTCAAATCAAATATGTAAAACATCCCCGATATTGTTTTCACATCAATACTTGAAACTATGGGGGGTGGGGATTTAGCTCAGCGGCATAAGCTCCTGCCTTGCAAGCAGGCAGTTGTGAATTCAATCCCCGGTACCAATTAAAAAAAAATACTTGAAACTATATTTTATTGTCATCCATACCCAAGTGAAGGTCTTATTATTTATACTACTGAATTTTATATCAGTATTTGCAGTACTCAACTCTAGAAGTAAAAACAGCTTTGGAATATATATATATATATATATATATATATATATATATATGTATATGTATCTTTAGGTTCTCAGAGACAGGACGGGAGCAAAACCAATACTTCAAAGTAGGGCTCAAAACCATAGCCACTGGCTTCAATAAAAAATTGACTTTTCTGCTTAACAAAAAGTTATGTTTATCAAATATTTTCTCTCCAAGACCTTTGAATGCCTGTTTTGCAGGCAAACCATTGGTAATTTTCCATAGATAGTAATGAAGACTATACCATTTCTCTTTCTCTACTCACACCACCACCCAATTTAAATAGTTTTAATTTTTCATGTATCTTTGATTTATCTACTATAGAATAAAATTGTGTGTGGCTAATTTTAATAAAATACTTGCAAAGGCAAACTACAAAAACTTTAAGGGTCAGGAGGGAATGCAATGTGTTACAAGACCTGAAGAAACTGCCAAATCAGATTGCTACAGTCAGCAAAACTATCCTTTAGAATTGACCTTCAAAGATAAGTAGAATCTAAAGGATTTCATTAGTGTTAAGTCAGCATAACAATATACTTAAAAGAACACTACGACAAAAGAGAAAAGTCAAGCAAGTGAGTATGAAGAATCAAACATCAGAAAAAAATCAACAGAATGACAAGAATTATTACATACATTTTAATTATAACCTTGAATATAGATGAATTAAATTGCTGCAATTGAAAAAAAACAGATGGAAGTCTGGATTAAAAATAAGATTCAGCTATACATGCCAGTAAGCAACACCATCTCATCTCCCAAAACATATGCAGACTGAAAAGCAAAAGGATGGAAAATAATGGTCATGCAAATAGAATTAAAGCAAGCAGAAGCAGAGTACACTCATATATACCAAAGCAAAATTCAAGTTAAAATTGATTATAAGAGACAAAGACACTATATATTGGTAAAAGGAATAATCTACCAGGAAGATGAAATAAGGGTAAATCTATTTGCACTGAATGTTGGTACACCCAATTTTATAAGACAAACATTATTAGACCTAAAGGGACAGATGGATACTAATACAGTTACAGTAGATAACTTCAATAGTACACTCGTTCAGAGAGATTAGGTCATCTAAACAAAAAAAATCAAACAAGAAACATCATAGTTCACTATCAATAAAATGAAATCACACATGTATGGGAAAAGTCCATCTAACATAATGCAAAACACAAATTACTTTTTTAACAGCTAATAAAACTTTCTTCAAAACAAGTCATATTTTAGGCCATAAGGCAAGTTTTATAAAATAGAAAAGAAAAATTTTGTGTATCCTATCACATCACAATGGAATGAAACTAGAACCAGTGGTATTCACACTATTCCATGCAATACAAAGTAACACTTCCAAACTAATTATATAATGCCAGTATTATCTTAACCCCCAAACCTGATAGACTCTACAACAAAAAACTACGCGCAAATATCCTTGATTAACACACATTCATATGACCTCAACAAATTCTTGCAAATTAAACCCAATATTTAAAGCACCCTATTCCATAATCAAGTTGGTTACACAAATCAATAAATATTAATGCATCACATAGGGACAAGGATAAAATAACATATCAAAAGTTGCAGAAAAAGACTCTTATGGCATTGATCTAAGATGTCCCCCAATAGTCTCAAATTCAGTGGTAGCGTTTTTGAAAGGAGATTGAATCATGGGAGTGTTATACTCATTAATGGATTAATCCATTGGCTAATTTATAGTCAAATATGCTGTTAAGTGGTGGGGTTTGTTTGAAAGAGGTCACTGAGAAAGTGCCTTTGGAGGATATAGAATCCTTTTTTTTTCTCCCTTGCTCCTCTACTTGGATGTCATGAACTAAGCAGTTTTCTTCCATCAGGCACTCTTGCCACATAATTTATGCCTTGTTGACAGCCAGCCAGGGGATTAACTCTCTGAAAACATGAGCCAAGTGTATTCATTTACTATATGTTGCAGATTTTTTCCCACTAATGGGAAAATGGACATATAGAAAGCCTTTCACAAAATTCCATGTTCCTTCATGATAAACCTCAATGAAGCTAGGTATAGAAAGACCAATCTTCTTATAATATGGCCAACATAATGCGTAGTGGGGGAAAACTGAAAGCATTTCTTTTAAAGTAAAGGATAAGACATGGGTATTCACTCTCACCCACTTATCTTCAGCATAGAACTTCAAAGTGCAGCCATAGCCAAGTAGGCAAGGAAAAAAACACAAGGGATTTAAATAAATCTAAATATACTTAAAAAGTCAATTTATCCTTAAGGATTATGTTTTTCTTTACTTATATGATCCCAAAAGCTCCATGAGATTTTTTCATTAGAAAAACATATTCAGCAAATAGGCAGAATACAAAGACAGTATATAAAAATCATTATCTGTTCTGTACACACCAGTAATGAACAACTGAAAAAAGAAATCATATAAATAATTCCATTCACAATACTTTCAAAAAATAAAAATACTTCAAAATAAGTGTAACTGAAGAGATAAAAGACTTTTACTGTGAAATTTACAGTACAGTGAAGGAAGAAACTGAAGACGATATTAAAGATGGAAAGACCTCCGTACTGATGGATCAGCATAATTAATATTTTTCAAGTGGCCATGTTATCAAAGTTTTCTACAGATAAATACAAATACCACTAAAATATCAATAACATGCTTTAAGAACTAGAAAAAATAATTCTAAAATTACCGTGGAAATACTAAAGACTTATGATAGTCATAATCCTGAGCAAAAAAAGCAATGCTGTAAGCATGACAATATCTGATTTCAAAACAAACTGCAACTCCACAGTAACATAAACAACATGGTACTGGAATAAAAATAAACATGTAGATCACTGTAACAAAACAGATCCATGAAAGCTTAGTGATCTGGTTTTGCACAACATGGCCAAAACATACAGTTCGAAATAAAAGACCCTTCCCCCTGATGAATGCCTTCGTTGTGCATTGCAAACATGTGCTAATAAGACTAAATAAATGGTACTGAAAAAGCTGGATATCTATGTAAAAAAAGGCAGAATTAAATTTGAATCTTTCATCCTATAAAAAAAACAATCGAAAGTACAGATGAAAGACAAGTACAAGACATGAGAATTTGAACTTGCTAGAAGAAAATATAGGAGAAAATACTTCAACTTGTAGGCACAACTAATAACTTCATGAATAGGATTCCAGTAGAGCAGCAAATAATACCAATAATTCATAAAAGAAATTACAGCAAATTAAAAACCTTTCACACAGCAAAGCAAACAAGTAACAGTGATAGACTATAGAATGATAGGATTACTATCCAGAATATATAAAGAAGTAAAAAAAATTAACTCTAATTAAATAAATAGCCCAAACAATGCGTGGGCAAATGGACTGAACAAGCACTTCTGAATGGTGCAAATGATCAATAAATATGAAAAAGTTCAACATATTTAGCCATTGAGGAACTGTGCATTAAAACTACATTGAAACTTTATCTCACCCTGCTCAGAGTGGCTATCATCAAGAATACAAAAACAAAACAAAACAAAAACTCTGAGGATCAAAGGAGAAATCTTTCTACCATGCTCTTGGAAATGTAAATTAATACAGCCACTATGAAAATCAGTATGCCTGTTTCTCAAATATGTAAATATAGAGCTATGATGGGATCCAGATATATCGCTCTCTGAAAAGAATTACAGTGTACAACAGAGATATCTGTATACACATGTTTATTGCAGTGAAACTCATAAAAGCTTAGCTATATATGTCCACTAATGATTCAGCTATAAAGAATGAAATCATGTAACCTGCAAGAAAATGGATGGAATTAGACATGATATTAAGTGAATTAAGCCCGACTCAGACAAATACCATATTTTTCCTCATATGTAGAACTTTAAAAAGAAAAACGAAAAGAAAGTAGAAGAGAAACTATTAGAGATGAGGAAGATTGTAAAGGAGATTGGGGGATAGCAGAGCAAGGAGGAAATGGTAGGGTAGAACAAACCAAAATGTGTTACATTCATCTATGAATATGCCAGAATGATACCCACTATTACATATAAGTAGTATGTACTAATAAAAAGGGAGGGTTGATACTATAACATAAATTAATCCTCTTTTGGATTTTTGGGACAGGGTCTTAGTATATATTTGAGGCTGGCCTTGAACTTTCTACGTGGCTCAAGAGGAACTTAAGCCTCCTGAGTGCTGGAGATAACACGTATGCACCAACAAATTCAGCTAAAATAATATTACAATAGTGTCACAAGACAATTTGACTTGAGGAATATCTCGCTCTCTTTGGTGGTATTAATTCTATTACATATGAATACAACAAATGTTTTTTAGCACATATGTACTATTTTATTCAACTCTCAAAAAAACTTCCTATTTAATGGCTTGACTGAAAGAAGATACATAATCATTAAAATTTCCTTATTTTGATAAGGTTAGCAGGCCAAGAAACTAAAACCAATATTTCCTATTCCTGTGTAAAGTCACATGGGATTCTGCTGGCATTCTTACAAGATCACAAAGCTACTTGATGGTACAACTGGGACCAGAATACTCCAATTTGTATTCCCAGGCTATGGCATTTTGTGCTACACCATGGTGGCACTAAAATGCTTACTGGAGTGGTAATTCCCAAAAAGGCAAAACCAGAGTAAAAATATTTAATAAAAAGTCAAATAATTTAAAGCTAATAAACTTTTATGGCCCTCTACCACTGAATTTCTGTCCTTTAGTTTCAAGTGTTTAGTTGATCATATTTTTCTAACCTGACACTGAGCTCAAGATAGTGTACCAGCTTCTACTATGCAAGATGGAGAAGAAATGAAATTATTGAAGCTTTACAGTGAGATCTCCCAAGAAATATTAGGTGCAAAATGTTTCATTGTTGCCTTTCTCACTCTCAAAACAATTATTTTGGAAGGAAAATAATCACTTACAAAAAATAAGCATAAAAATTGAAACACCTTCAATATAAACATTTACAGAATATACAATAATTTTGTGTCAGCACTTTTTGACAACTTTTAGAATGTATCAGCTAAACTTATAGACTAATTTTACACATCAAAACTACGAAAGAAAAACACTGCAAATCATGTTTAACAAAAAATACTAGTTGAAATTATTTCATACATTTTCGTTTGGGAAGAATCAAGAAACAAATAACACATAGCAGTTTAAATATACCACCAACGCTAAGACAAACACCAAAGGGAATCTGTTCTGTAATTCTTGGTCTCCCATAGGCCTGACAAGGGTTACCTAGTTTCCAAGATCAAACAAGATCAAGAGGGTTCAGGGTAGTATGGCTGCAGAGTGCAACACTCAGTAATTCTAATTTAAAATGAATAATTCATTATCAAAGCATTCTGATGAACAAAGTAGAGACAACCCTATTTACATTTATGGAAATTACCCTCTTTGTAAGAAATATTTAATACTTTTTCTTTTCCTGGAAAATGAGGAAAAGTTAATTGAAGAAAAGTATACTGAATACTTTTACTTATCTTTTTTCTAGAAATTAATTGTCCACATAGAAAAATTCAAATAGCGTGAATTTAATAAAACCAAACTTTCCTATTTCTTAAACTGTAAGTGAACAAAACTGAAAAGTTTAAAAACTAAGAGTAGATTCATTCCAAAACACTGGCTCTTTTTCTTTAATAATTTTATTTTCTCTTAAATTCTTTGTATATTATATTCTTGTATTTCAGAGGCTAAGTGTAGGATTTTTTTGTTTCTGCTCTCAATAAAATTTCATATGTTTCAGAAAAAGGAAAGGAGGCATGGAGGGAAGAAAGGGACTAATCTACTTCCCTGTAATGTGTCTATTTTCCTTTTTCTGTGATGCAATTGTTTTTGTCAAACTTCATTTTAATGGATTTCTTCAATTTATCTTTGGGTAAACAGTACTAAAAATTCAAAATAGTAGACTTACCCCAAATACAAACTCTTTTGTCTTTTCGTAAATAAGTTTTCCTTATGTTAATTTTCAAAAACTAGATTTTTGTTTCCTCTTTCAATGAAAGTTTTACACGTACACACAAACACAGAATTTTCCCAGTCTAACACTATCACTTTTTTTTAAAAAAAATTAAACGCCCCTGTTATCTAAATTCATGCTGTTTTCTTTAAATAATTCTTCGGTAAACTAAAAGTTCAAAGTCCAAGAATTGATTCATCCCAAAGGATTTCCTCTACAGTTCTTTCTTCAACAGTTTTCTTTTTCTCTTTCCTGTGCTTATGTTCTTTTTCAGAAGTTACATCACGGCTTTTTTTCTTTTTTTGATGCTTAAGCTTTCTTGAACTGACTTTGACTTTATCCTCCTTCCTTTTACTTTGGTGGATGTTCTTGTCTTTTTCTAATTCTATAGCCTCATAACTCTTTTTGTTTTTATGCTTGGACTTCTCCTGTGGTCTCTCTTTGCCTTTCTTCACATGTCGTTGTCTCTTTTGATGTCGCTGTTTATAACTTGCTTGAGGGTCACTAGCGTGGTTTTCTGACGAGATGTGCTTGTAAATTTCGCATTCTGTATTGTATGTGTGAGAGTTATTTTCTTGATGACTAAAGCTCAGAGGTACTGGTTTTTCTGGAAAATAGCCTCTGGTGAGTTGACAGCTCACTGAATTGAATGTCTGTTTGCTGTCATGATCTGGTAAACAATGAGACAACTGGTTTTCCCCTGCTTGTGAATTACTATATGGTCCTGTGTAAGTCTGGAAGGTTTCAACTGGTAGTCTTTGTTCAAGCATTTTATGTCTGGGTCTACTATTAGATGTTTCTCTGTACTTATGAGTTATCACAGAGCTATTGACTTTCTTTCTGAAATAGGACTTTGGCTCTAATCCTCTAGATTTCTTCACTTTAGTGTAATCATGCTCATCTTGGAAATAGTTATATGCCTTCTTTGAATGAGCTGGTAACCAATGAGGTAAGGGAACATCCTTTAATGAACTACTGTATGGTTGATAGTAGCTAAGGAAATTCTCAAATGAAAAGTTTTGCTCACACATTTTTTGCCTGGATCCAGAATAAAACATTTCTCTGTATCCATATTCCACTGAGTTTTCTTTCATCTTTCTAAAACAAGTCTGTGGATCTAGTCCTCTAGCTTTCTGCACTTTGATATAGTTTTCAAGTTCATCTTGGAAAGAGTCATATGTCTTCTCTGAATGAGCTGGTAAACAATGAGGTAACTGGTTTTCTACTGCTTGTGAATTGTATAGTCCTGGGTATGACTGGTGAATATCAAATGGGAGTCTATGTTCAAATATTTTATATCTGCATCTGGAATCAGCTACTCTCCTGGACCCATGAGCTTCTGAAGAGTTTTCTTCCATTTTTCTGATATAAATCTTGGACTCTAGCTCCCTGTGTTTCTGTATTTTGATGTAATTTGCATATTCATCTTGGTAATTACCTTGTGTGTTTGAATTCTTCACTAGGTTGATGACAATAGATTCACTGCAAAGAAGACAGTACAAAGTTTTTGTTACTAGAATATTTTATCCTGAATATTTTATTTGTTTCCAAAAATATTACCCTAAAAAAACAAAATCAACAAAAGTCAAAATAAAATCTTAAAACCTATCTCATTATAAAATGCATAAAGAATGACTTTTTCTACATTCTCAATTCTGTTGCACTGATCAACATGTCTGAATACATGAAGAACTAACAAATCATTTGATCTCTCAAAAGACAAAAAATAGGCAATTTAAATTAATAGACACTTCTCAGGAGAGGAAGTACATACCGCCAATAAATAGATAAAAAGATGTTCATTTCTGGTCAGTACAGAATCACAAATCAGTATAACACGGAGATTCTATCTTGCTCGGCTAAGAAGGACTATCATCAAGAACTCAAAAACAACAAAGTTTTGCAAGATTGTGGGAGAAAAGGAAAAATTTCTACATTGTTGGTGAGGAAGTACACTAGCGCCAACAGTACAGCAATCAGTATGGAGATTTCTCAAATACATAAAAATAGGATTTCCTTTTGACCCAGCTATACCTTTTCTGGGTATCTTCCCAAAAGAGATAAAGATATCATATACCAGTGATACATGTGTACCCATGTTTATAGTAGCAAAAGTCATAATAGCTAAATTTGGATGTGCCCATCAACAGATTAATGATTAAAGAAAATATGGCATGTATACACAATGGAATACAACTCAGCCATAAAAAAGAATAAATTGGTGTTGTTTGTAGGAAAATGGATGAATTTTAATATCATAATGCTAAACAAAATAAATCAGATACATAAAGTTAAATATTGCATGGTGTCTCTCAAATGAGAAACTCAAACTTTAAAATACTTTAGAAATGCAAACAGAAGACAGATGATTAGAAACAGGAGATAGGTTTTGAGGAGATGGGAAGGGGATCTAAGGAGTGTTGAGATGAGTCAGAGGCATTGAAAAGGGGGAGTAAAATGTATCAAGATGTGACATGTATATATACCAATTACCCACGATAAATGTACTTATTCTGTATTGCACATATATATTTATAAAAAATCTCATCCCAAAACACCAATTCTCTAAGATACATATAATCATTGTGTACTGCAAACATGTACAAAAATGATCTGATAAAAAAGAATTTATGCTAAAAAAGATGTCACAGTGATTGTCAGATATCTTCCAGGCACCATGCAATTTTATGCAAACAAAGTTTACAGGACCAGAATAAAAGGAAAGATGGGCATAAAGGTGCAAACATATGTGATCCTATTATAATACTAAAAGAGCTAAAGAATGTTGGGAATATGTGAATAAGGATAATTAATATTTAATGTCCTAAAACATGGTCTGATCTAAACATCATGATGTTTTCAAAGTTTTGATTAGTCAATTTTTTACATAGATCTACAGATGTGAAAGATATTCATTACAGAGCCTGAGTTTCTTTCTTTTTTAAGTCTAAAGGCAAGTTAATCTGGTGAGTCAGACTACTTACCTTTTCTGTATTCAGAGTCAATATATTTTTCCCATAATAATATTCTAATTTTAAAAATGATAAGCCAAATATACAATAGCTAAATGACTTTGCCCTACTGTGTGACCCAGCCACATTTCAACTGTCCATTCAATTCTCCTTTCCTTAAAATAGAATTGACCAAACATTTACTGAGCTCCTATGATGGGCCAGACCAGGAATTTTATACACATTATTCTATTTACTTATAACAATATTATTTCAGGGATGTCCAAAGTTACAGTTGGTCAAAATATGGAACTGGTATTTCAATTCACGGTCTAATGCATAGACCTTTGATTTTTTAAAACTATTCTTTTTAATTGTACATGTTTGAAGTACAGAGTGTTTACATTCATTTTAAGGCTTTGTTTTTAACCACTATTACCTCACCGGCAAAATGATGACTGGATTACTGAAACATTATAACTAACCTGACCTTCTAGAGATTTGTATGGCTAGCTTGAGAATGATCCTTCAGCATGTGACCAAAGAAAGTCTATGCTGTCTGGTCAAGATGGGTATGAATTAGCTAGCTCTGCTGTATATTATCATGACTAGACAACTCTCTTGGAGACACTGGTGTATAATGTTACAAAACCCACCAACAATATTCAGGTTTAATCCATAGGAACTGAGTATCTGCAAAGTTTGTAAAGTATATAAAATGGGACTAGACTAGAAGCTCTGATATTTGGAATCATGGGAATATTTGGCAAATTAAAAAAAAAAAACACTTACTTAATTTGATGCTCACTTCCTTGCATGTGCATCCAGAACAAATGTAAAGATGTAAATGTGACTCTACAAGTGTGGCAAATGTAGGTTCTCCTATTAAATGCTGCAAAAACAGAGAGTTCAAGTTAAGATATTCAACTTGGATGTACTGAAAATCACATATTTAATCTGCAATAGAACTTACTGAACATGACTTATTCAAATTTTCCAAGATTGGGTCCAGAGAGATCCAATGATATGATGAAAATCAGAGAGACATTTAGTAGCAGAGTTAGATTCTTAAAAGTGCCCATATCTCTTAATTTAATGACCAAAATTTGTTATACCACACTGCTCCCCTAGCCATGACATATTTGCTAAGAAACTGCTATCTGCTTGCTAATGGTTGCTAGATGTAAGTGAAGCATGCACTTCAAATTTAGCAGTGCCTAACTTATCTTTGATGCACTCCTTCAATATTTTTGTTTGTCTTTAATTATATTTCCATCCAACCAAAATCTGAAATATTTCCAAACATTAAAGACAAATAAAAGCATATTTTTACTCTCCTACCTGAAATCAGTGTAGTGCATTAGTCACAAAATTAATTTCCAGTTTTTAAAAAGGAGAAAGGTCCAGTGAGCCCCCACTAAGAAGATAAAAGCTGAAACAAAAATTCTAAAACAAAACTGCTAGTTACCACTTTGAAAAAATCAAGAACTACAGGTAAGAATTTTATAATATATACCTCACTATTCTCCTTATTAGACAGAATTAGAAGCAGGGATAATTAATTTTTATTTTCTTAACCTCATTGTCTTTCCACTTTCTCTTTGATCAGAAGAAGTCAATTAATAAGCCATATATAAAAGCAATTCCATCCTAAAGTGGAGGCAAGAAAATGGTACTGTAGACATTTGGAGGACAACTAAAGTCATCTTTTAAATCGAACAGCAGCCTAATCATTTAAAGAAAGCTAAATTAAACATTATTAAGTGTACTGATCTTATCTCAGTAAAGATTATTTATGGAAACAAGATACTACTGTCAAGGGAAAAGATGATAATTTGAAGGACTTGAGACTGTATTTGAGACTGACATATATTGTAGTTTTGGGACCAGAAGAGCTCAGCAGAATACATCAAAACTTGAATGAATGATTCCTCAAAACTACCCTTTCTTCCTGTATGCCAATTTCATGCACACTAAGTCACTAATTGATTATAATTTTTCCTATATACTTTTATGCCAATGAAAGTATACTTTGAATGATACACGTCAAGAAAAACTGAGATGTTGAAACATATATCTCCTCATAACATAGATAATACAATTTAAATGATGTTTACTTATCTCTGATAAAAATTACTTGGGGCCTTTATTATAAAAATATAGATTTCCAGGACAATTCCCTAAAGAACACGACTCACCAGTTCTTGGGTAAGGGAGTGTGAGCTAAATTTTTCATTTACTTTTTGTCACTTTGTACAAACTCATTTCTCCTCTTTTCCTTTCTTATTCCTTCCCTGATTGCTTTTCTGCCAATAGTCTTTGATGTACTTTCATGTCACTTCTTTTATTTTCTTTTAGATTTCATATGAGAGAAAGCATGAGATAGTCATTTTTTGGCGTATGATTTATTTCACTTTATCATGATGATATTTAGTTTCACCTATTTTTGTGTAAATTGCATTATTTTATTCTTTTGCATAGCTGAATAATAATCTATTATGTACATATGCCAAATATTCTTTATTTATTCATCAGTATTTGGAAAACCAAGGCAGTTTCAATGGTTGAGTTATTGTGAATTTCATTGCATAACATATGTCTATATTATGCTGATTTTTAATTTTTTAGGTATATACAGAGCAGTAGTATAGCTGAGGGAATTAATTTTTAATGAATAGTCCAAGTGATTATCATCAGTGACTCTTTGGGACATATACAAAAGGCATATTTTTTCAGTTCTTTGTTTTTTTATTTGCAGTTAATGAATTGTTGATTTGAGACTGATCAACTGAAGATTTTGGACTTCTTGAAAAGCTGGGGACTACACCTTGCATTGGGAATCTTCACAACAACCCGTTTTAGGAAATGACTATATTTATTTTGTAGGTATGGAAGCTGAGGCTCATATTACCCTGGCCTATGCCATATATTTTGAGGGAACCCAAGTCATGTAGCATAAGGCAGAAACCTGGTTTCTACTTGGTGAGTATTTCTAGATGCTGGTTACACATTAAAATCATGTTCAAAAATGTTCATACTACAGTTTCACATCAGATCAGTTAAACAGATTCTTTAGGGGTGGAACAAGGCTTGCTTGCCTTTTCAAAATTTTCCAAATTTTACTGTGCAACCATTGTTGAGTACCTGCCTGAAATTTACTCAGTGGTCTTTATGATGAATATAAACTCAATTAATTTTCAAAGGCTTTATGCATTTGTTTAGGGCCTATGATTACAATGTATAATGTACATAGTTTTCTAACTACTTCCTCTTTTATTTCTCCACAAGTTACATAATAATACAGAGCTTTAGAAGAAATGCTGGTCATGTATGAAGGATCCAGAAGCAGTTCTAGAATTACTGTGTGACTACTATTATCTTAGCCCTTGGCCTTTTCACAAATTGATGATCTTTTTTATAGGATATAGACATCTTATGAAGTAATAAAATTACATAAACACTTATTGCAATGATAGGAAATTTATTCATTGATTCCTCTTTGGCCCTGTTCATCCTTTCTAGGACTTCCTTCTTTTGAGTTCAGAGTTTAATCAGGGTTCCTTGCATCTTATATCTCTCACAATCTTCTATAACTTAACATTTTAGGGTTCCACTGACATTGTAATCACAGCACTATCTCCTAACTCTTTAAACTAAGATCTTTGTCTTCAAGGCATGGATTGGGAAGCACATGTCTATGCAGTCTAACATTATACTTCTCAATGTAGCTTCATAATGGAATCACTCTGGGAGTTAAAAAAGAAAAAAACAGAACACTACGTATAGGTCTCAAAGATAATTTAATTGGTTAAAGGAATGGCCTGAGAATTGAGATTTATAAAAGCTCCCCCACATGATTCTATTGTGTTGTCAAGATTGAAGAACTGCAGGTTTAACATCTTAAATGGCAAAATAAAACTGATTTGAATGCTACATGAAAGTAATTTAGCTTGAGACTTATGAGAAAAAAAACCAGAATATATCCAATAAATTTACCTGTGTTTAAATTGTGACAGAAGAACAAATAATTTTGAGTAAAATAACAGCTGTTTAGACTCTATTCTGTGATTGGTACTATATATGTAGAGATATAAGATATATATTCAATCTTGTGATGCTGCATTATTTTCATTTTATGCTTGATAAATCTGTGGCACAACTGGGCATTTGATTTCAAATACATTTTTGAGCCTATATTTAGGTGAGGTCCAGCATTGTTCTTGTGCTAATGGAGACCCTTGGACAATCGCTTCCAGGGGATAGGACCTCACCCAGTGTCTTAGACCACTGGAGTATGCATGCATGATCCCTGTGGGCCTGACTGGGACATGCCCAGAAACCTCCATTAAGTACCAGGGGCCGAGGGCACATGAGGTTATTTCCAGCACGACTGGGGGAAGCTTTGGAGCATAACTGGAAAGCTGGAAATATAGGAAAACAACAAAACAAAAGACCAAAATGCAATCTCAAAACTCCAGACCATCCCAAGCGAGCCTAGGAACCATGTACACAGAAGAAAATATAAGCCATGTACCTGAAATGCCTGAAATGATAACAACTGAAATAAAGAAACAACTCCAGGAAGAACTCAAAACAGAAATAAACTCCCAGGTCAAAGAAGAAATGATAAATGTAATGAAAGAAATGCTGAAGACATCTAAAGAAGACATAGTTTAAAAACTAGAGGAACAATGCAAAAAGATGGAAAATCTGAATGAACAACATCAGAAACAAACAGAACACATGAAGCAGATTCAAAAAGATATACAGGAAATCAAAAATTCCATTGAGAGTTGGCAACAATGCCTCAAAGAAAGTGAAGATAGAATTTCAGACCTCAAAGACAAGGTTGCAGTTAGTGAAGGGGAAAGGAAAGATCTTTTAAAAATAATAAGAAATCAAGAAATCAGAATTCAACAGCTGCAAGATGATGCAAAGAAAAACAACATAAGATTGATAGGGATATATGAGAAAGAAGGGGACAACACAAATGATATTAAGAGGAAAAAAACTACATCCAGACATATAATAACCAACATTCCAGAAATCCAACATAAGAACAGAATATTATAAGCTGTTAGAAAAGTCAGATCACCTATAAAGTAAAACCTATCAGAATCACATTAGACTTCTCAACACAAACAATGAAATCAAGAAGAGCATGGTGTGAAGTATTTCAGATCCTTAATGAAAATGACTTCAAGCCCAGACTGTTGTACCCTGTAAAACTGTCCTTCAAAATGGATGGAGAAATAAGATACTTCCACACAAAGAACAGCTAAAGAAGTTCATGATCACTAAACAAACCCTGCAAAGAATACTGAAAGACATTCTACAGAGACATAGGAAAAAAAACACTAAGCAAGGCAAACAATTAAACAGAGTGGACAGGTAAAGAAGCAATAGCAGATAGATAACATGTTAACAATAAACCAAAATATAAGTTATAATGATTAATGTAAATGTCCTCAATTCACGAATTAAAAGAAACAGACTGGCAGCATGGATCAAGAAACAACATCTAACCACAGGCTGTCTACAAGAAAACCATCTAACCCAAAAGGAAACTCATAGACTAAAAGTCAACGGATGGAAAACAATACTTCAAGTAACAGGAACCACTCAAAAAAGCAGGGGTAGCTATTCTGTTTGCAGAATAACTTCAAACTTCAAACCAAATATGATCCAAATAGATAAAGAAGGTCACTACATACTAGTTAGGGGAAATCTTCAAGAAGAAAAGATAACAACCTTAAATATATATGTACCAAATTCGAGAGCAAACTATACAAAGCTATACAAAGCAAGTATTAACAGAAATGAAAAATCAAATAAGCAATAACAAAATTATAACAGGAGAACTTAACATGCCATTGACACAAAGGGATAGATCAACCAGACAGAAAATCAGCAAAGAAATAACAAAACTGATCATACTTGTGAACAAATGGACTTGATAGATGTATGCAGAGTGTCCCATCCAACAATGTCATAATACACATTCTCAGAAATACATGGGACATTCTCTAAAACAGACCATATACTAGCCCACAGAACATATTTAAGTAAATGCAAAAGAACTGAAATTATCCCATGCATATTATCAGATCAAAGCACCATGAAACTAGAAATTAATCATAAAAGAAACTGCAAAAACCCTACAAACACATGGAAACTGAATAATACACTCTTGAGAACCAGTGGGTCACAGAGGAAATTAAAAACAAATTATAAAATATATACAAGCAAATGAAAATACAAATACAATTTACCAGAATTTGTGGTATGCAATGAAAGCAGTCCTCAGAGGAAAATTTATTACAGTGAATTCCCATATCAGGAAAACAGAACAAACACAAATAAATAATCAGATGCTATACCTCAAACATCTAGAAAAATAAGAGCAAGTCAAGCCCAAAGCCAAAAGAAGAGAGGAAATTATAAAGATCAGACTAAGAAAACAATACAAAGAATCAATGAAACAAAGAGTTGGTTCTTTAAAAGAATATATAAAATTGATAAGCCCTTAGTCAACCTAATTAAAAAAAGGAAAGAATAGACTCAAATTCACACAATACAGAATGAAAAAGGTGAAATTACTACTGGCTCTGTGGAAATACAGATCATTAACACCTTTTTCAAAACCCTCTATTCTCATAGGTTCGATAACACAGAAGAAATGGACAGATTCCTAGAAACATATGAATCATCAAAGCTGGATCAAGAAGATGTAAAACTGCAGAATAACCCAATTTCTATTAATGAAATTGAAAATATAATCAAGTCCCTACCAACAAAGAAGAGCCCAGGCCCAGATGGCTTCACTGTGGAATTCTACAAGAAATACAAAGAAGGCTTGAGGCCAATACTCCTCAAACTTCAATGAAATTGAAAGGGAAGCAATTCCCCCTAAGTCATTCCTGGAAGCAAATATCACTCTAGTACCAAAACCTGAGAAAGACCCAACTAAAACAGAGAACTACAGGACAACCTCCCTAATGAACATAGATGCAAAAATTCTCAATAAAATATTGGCAAACAGGATGCAGCAAATCATCAAGAAGATTATACACCATGACCAAGTGGGATTCATCCCAGGCATGCAAGGATGTAAATGGATAAATGTAATCCACCATATCAATAGAGCCAAAAGTAAGAATCACATTATCATTTCTATAGATGCAGAAAAAGTTTTTGATAAGGTCCAAGACGCATTCATGACAAGTACCTTACAGAGAATTGGAATAGATAGCCTTTACCTTAATATGATAAAGGCCA
This sequence comes from Hydrochoerus hydrochaeris, assembly GCA_004027455.1. Lineage (NCBI taxonomy): Eukaryota > Metazoa > Chordata > Mammalia > Rodentia > Hydrochaeridae > Hydrochoerus > Hydrochoerus hydrochaeris. The sequence goes on from PVLA01001848.1 coordinate 162,318, forward strand.
TCTATGGTGAACCAACAGCCAGCGTCATATTAAATGGCCAAAAACTGAAAGCCTTTACCTTAAAATCAGGCACAAGACAAGGATGTCCCTTATCACTGCTCTTCTTCAACATAGTGCAGGAAATACTAGCCAAAGCAATTAGATAAGAGATAGAAACAAATGGAGAAAGGACAGGAAAGGAAGAAGTTAAATTATCATTACTGCAGATGACATGATCCTGTCCATAGAAGACCCCCAAATCTCCATCAAAAAACTCCTAGGTATAATAAATAAATTCATTAATGTAGCTAATGATACAAAGTCAACACTCAAAAATCAATAGTATTCCTATACACTAAAAACAAAATCACTGAGAAAGAAATAAGAGTAGCCACATCCTTTGCAATAGCATCCAAAATAAAAATGAAATACTGATGAATCAATCTAACAAAAGAAGTAAAAGATCTATTGAGGGAAAATTATAATGCCCCCAAAAAAGAAATTGAAGAGGACCTCAGAAAATGGAAAGACATCACCTGTTCATGGATAGGAAAAATAAATATTGTGAAAATGGCCATTCTTCCAAAAATTGTTATACAGATTTAATGCAATCCCAATCAAAATACCACTAGCATAACTCACAGGTATAGAGAAATTCTTTCTAAAATTCATCTGGAACCAGAAGAGACCTAGAATAGTAAAGGCAATTTTATACAACAAAGGTAAGGCAGGAGGTACCACAATCCCTGACTTGAAGTTATACTGTAAAGCTACTGCAAAAAAATCAACATGGTACTGGAATAAAAACAGACCTAAAGATAAATGGAATAGATTAGAAGATACAACTACAACTACAAACACACTCAGCCATGTTATATTTGATAAAGGGGCCAAACATATTCACTGGAAGAAAGATAGTCTCTTTAATAAATGGTGCTGGAAAAATTGGCTAAAATATGCCCAAAACTAAAACTAGACCCATGCCTGTCACCATGTACTAAACTAAAGTCTAGATGGATTAAAGATCTAAATAGCTAGCTTGAGGGGAGATTCAGTGACTGCCTCACTCAAATGGAAGATCTCAGCCATCTCCAGTGAGTGTGGTGAGTATACTCCTAAAATAGAGGTGTACAGTATATAAACAGGCCAATAGTAAAGCTCCTTCCAACTAAATGTAAGACCTTAGTGAGTCTGACAGGAGTGGGGGTGACTCCTTCCTGCACACAGAAAACATCAGGCAGAGTGAGGAGTGTGCCCATAAGACTCCCCCAAATTGTAGAAAATCAAAAGGGCTTACAGGACACAGAGGCACACAATAGGGACACACTAGGGCTTCAGCCAACACAAATACTATAGACAGGGAGATTTGGTGACCTGGAATAACTTGAAGATAAAGTAATAGCAGGAAGTAAAAGTTGACTTACATCAATACTACTAGGCTTGACAGCCAAGGAAGAATATAGAACTCACCTAACAGGCCCTGCAGTGGGAAGCCAGGTGACTGTCCCACCTATTCATTGTGGGACCCAGCAATTGGACAAACATCAACCTTACACTAGGACCCCAAGATACATACTACCAACAGTTGACACTAGTGGGATTCAAGGACCAAATATTAACTCAAAAGGGGAAAATGGCAAAAGGAAAAAGCAAAATGCAATCTCAAACATCTAGTCTACCAGGAGCAAGTAAGGGGGACATTAAAATAGAGGACTGAAAAAGTCACACACCAGAAATCTCTGAAAAGACTGCAAGTGAAATAAAAAAAAAACTTGATGAGGCTATAGAGGAAATCACATTAGAAGTACTCTGCCATGTAAAGATAGAAATAACAACCTTATTAAAGGAGGTGCTGAGTGTAAATAAAGAAGAAATAGAGAAAAAAGTACAGGAGCATGGGAAACTGATTGAAACCTTGAATGAACAATATAGAAAACATGCAGAATTCATGAAACAAAGAGAAATCCAAGAAACAAAAAATTCTACTGAAAGCTGGCAAAGCTGTTTAAATGAAGCTGAGGATAGGATTTTGGACCTTGAGGACAGGATAGCAATTAGTGATCATGAAAAGATAGAATTTTTTTAAAATAACAAAGCAGCATGAACTGATAATCCAGCAGCTTCAAAACGATGCCAAGAGAAAAAATATAAAGTTAATAGGCATCAGTGAAGAGGCAGAAGTCAATGCAAATGACATAACCAAAATATTCAGAGAAGTAATAGAAGAAAATTTGCCAAACATGTAGAAAAAATGTGATACACAGATAAGTGAGGCATACAGAATGCCAACCTGTCACTACCAATATAAATCTACACCGAGACATATAATCATTAAGGTCTCAGACATACAGCATAAAAACAGAATACTAAAGTGAAAAAAGACACAATTCACCTATCAAGGAAAGCCCATTAGATTCACAGCAGACTTTTCAGCACAAACCCTCAAGTCAAGATGAGATTGGAGTGAGGTATTCCAAGCCCTGAAAGAAAACAACTTTTAATCCAACCTTATGTAGCCAGCAAAATTTTCATTCAAATTTAATGGAGAAACAAGATACTTCCATGATGAAGTCCACCAAGCCAACCATAGAAAGAGTATTGAAGGACATACTAGATAGAGATAAAAATGGCCACAATCCCCAGAAAAACAACAGAAAGAAACCACCAGGCAGAACAAGCAATTAAACAATGGGAAAAAGCAGAAAATAAACAACTGGAACACAACATGGCAAAGTTGAGTCAGTGCAGATAAGTGATATCCATAAATGTAAATGGCCTCAATTCACCTATCAAAAGAAATAGACTGACAGAATGGATCAACAAACATGATCCCACAACATGCTGTGTACAAGAAACATTATCTGACCCAAAAGGAAACTCATAGATTAAAAGTCAAAGGATGGAAAACAGTATTCCATGCAACAGGAACCCAGAAAAAAGCAGGGGTAACTGTTCTATTTGCAGACAATATGAACTTCAAACCTAAAATAATTAAAAGAGACATAGAAGGTCACTACATATTCGTTAGTGGAAAAATTCAAGAGAAAGAATGAACAAATATATATATATATATATATATATATATATATATATATACCAAATACAGGAGCACCCAACTATGTAAGACAGATACTAATGGACATGAAGAATCAAATACACAAGAACACAATTATAACAGGGGGCCTTAACAGTCCATTGCCACAAAGAGATCGATAAACTAGACAAAAAGTCAGCAAAGAAATAATAGAACCAAATAATACCTGGGAGCAACTGGACTGAGTAGATGTTTACAGAGTGTTCCATCCAACCACATCAGAAGACACATTCTTCTCAACTGCGCATAGCATATTCTCCAAAATAGACCATATATTATCCCATGAAACATTCTTAAGTAAATGCAAAGGGAGCAAAATTATCCCATACATACTGTTTAACCATAGTGCACTGAAACTGGAAATTAATAGCAAAAAATTGTAAAACCTGCATAAATACATGGAAATTAAATAACAACCATTTGAACAACCAGTGGGCTACAGCTGAAATTAAAGAAGAAATAAAGCAATACCAACTATTTAATGAAAATACAGAAACAACATACTATAACCTGTCAGATGCAATGAAAGTGGTCTTAAGAGGGAAATATATAGCAATAAATTGTCATATCAAGAAAACAGTATGAGCACAAATAAATGATCTAATGCTTCATTGCAAGCCTCTAGAAAAAGAAGAGCAAGCTAAATCCAAAGCTCATTGAAGACAGAAAATTGTAAAGATTAGAGAAGAAATCAATGCAATTGAAAATACAAAAACATTACAAAGAATTAATGAATGAAAAAGCTGGTCTCTTGAGAGAATAAACAAAATTGACAAGCCTCTAGCTAACATCATAAAGAAAACAAAGAAAAAAACCCAAATTTATGTAATGAGGCCTAAAATGGGGGATATTTCTACAGATCCCATGGAAATACAAAAGGTCATGAATATCTACTTTGAAACTCTCTACTCATGTAGCATGGAAAACACAGAGGAAATGGACAGATTTCCAGAAACATATTAACTACCAAAGCTCAACCAAGAAGGTATAACAATTTTGAATAACCCAATATCCACTATTGAAATTGAAATTAAAAGCTTACCAACAAACAAAAGCCCAGGTCCTGATGGATTCACAGGTGAATTCTAGAAGAAATTTAGAGAAGATTTGATGCCAGTACTCTTTAAACTCTTCAATGAATTTGAAAAAGAAGCAATCCTCCCTAACTCATCTTGGAGGCAAGTATCACTCTCACACCAAAACAAGAGAAAGAAGTAACCAAAAAGGAGAAACATAGCCCAATCTCACTAATGAACATTGATGCAAAAATTCTCAATAAAATACTGGCAAATAGAATGCAGCAAATCATCAAGAAGATTATACATTATGACCAAGTGGGGTTCATTCCAGGAATGCAGGGAGGGTTTAACATACACAAATCAATAAATGTAATACATCACATCAACAGAGCTAAAAACAAAAACCAAATGGTCATCTCAACAGATGCAGAAAAAGCTTTAGATAAAGTCCAACACATGTTCATTATAAAAACTTCAAAAACTCAGAATACACGGCGTCTTCCTCAATCTCATAAAGGCCATCCATGACAAACCAACAGCTAACCTTATACTAAATGGACAAAACCTGAAATCTTTCACTTTAAAATCAGGAACAAGACAAGGATGTCCACTGTCAACACTCCTATTCAGTAAAGTTCTGGAAACACTAGCCAGGGTAATCAGACAAAGAGAGAAATAAAAGGAATAAAGATAGGAAGCGAGGAAGTTAAATTATCACTATTTGCAGATGACATGATATTCTATATAGAAGACCCAAAAACCTCTAGTAAAAGACTACTAGAGGTAATAAATAAATTTAGCAGTGTAGCTGGATACAAAGGCAACACTCAAAAATCAATAGCATTCCTGTACACAAACAAAAAACTCAGAGAGAGAAATTATGGAAATATCGCCCATCACAATAGCATCTACAAAATGAAATACTTATGAATCAACCTAACTAAGAATGTAAATGACCTATATGCTGAAAATTATGCTATGCTAAAAAAGGAGATTGAAGAACATATTAGAAATGGAAGGATACTCCTTGCTCTTGGCTAGGAAGAACCAACATTGTGAAAATGGCCATAATCTCAAAATTGTTATATAGATTTAATGCAATCCCAATCGAAATACCATTAACATATCTCACAGATCTAGAGAAAACACTCCTAAATTTCATTTGGAAACAGAAGAGACTTAGAATAGCAAAGGCAATTCTGGGCAACAAACGCAAGGCAGGAGGCATCTCAATTCCTGACTTGAAAATACACCACAAAGTTACAGTAATAAAATCAGCATGGTACTGGCAAAGAAGTAGACCTGAGGATCAGTGGAACAGATTAGAAATGCAAGCACCTGTAGTTACAAAGACACCCAGCCACCTAATATTTGACAAAGGGGCTAAATATGTTCACTGGAAGAGGGATAGCTTCTTTAATAAATGGTGCTGGAAAAATTGTCTCTCCACATGCCAAAGACTGAAACTAGATCCATGCCTATCACCATGTACTAAACAAAAGTCTAAATGGATCAAAGATCTAAATGTTAAAACAGAAACACTAAATCTAGTGGCATACAAGGTAGGTAGAAGTCTTGGATACAAAGGAGTAGGCAGATAATTCATGAACAAAATGCAAACTGCAAGGGAAACATTTCAAAGAATCAACAACTGGGATCTCATATTATTGAAAATTTCTGCTCTTCAAAAGAAATCACCAACAGAGTGAAAAAAAACCCAACAGAGTGGGAAAGAATTTTAGCCAGCAACCCCTCAGACAAACGACTTTTTTCCAGAACATATAAAGAATTGAAAAACATCAAGCTCCTCAAATTCAAAGACCCTCTCTAAAAATGGGCATCAGGGAAGAACACACAGTTCTCAGATGAAGATATACAAATGATAAATAAATACATGAAGACATGTTCACCCTCACTGGTCATTTGAGAAATGCAAATTAAAACAGCATTGAGATTTTTATCACACTCCAGAAAGAATAGCTGCCATCAAGAAATCAACTGATAACAAATTTTGACGAGGATGAGGGGAAAAAGGAACACTGTTCCACTGTTGGTGGGAGTGTAGACTGTTGCAACCACTGTGGAAATCACTATGGAGATTTCTCAGAATAGTAGGATTGGAAGTTCCATTCAACCCAGCTATTCCCCTCCTGGTTAGTTTCCCAGAAAACCTGAAAATGTCGTATCACAGTGATATATGTGCACCCATGTTCATAGCAGCACAATTTGTAATAACTAAATCTTGGAAACAATCAAGATGCCCATCAACTGCAGAGTGGATGAAAAAGATATGTTATTTTCATACAATGGAATATTACTCAGCTATAAAAAGGATGATCTTGAGGCCTTCATATTGAAATTGAAACAACTTGAAACTGTTCTCATAGGTGAAATAAATAAGAATCATATTTATAAATATCACATTGTGTCTCTAGTGTAAAAAGTAATAAGAAATGTAGGAGCAATAAACACCCAAAATGTGTAATTGCTATTGTCAAAAGGAGAGGAAAAGTAAATGCTCTAAAGAATATAACTGCATGTGTGTTTAAGGGTGTAGGATTGATAACCATATCACTAACTTTTTGTTGGATAGGTGAACAGAACTGTTTGCAGTCTCACTTTTTGAATGTTCACTTTGTGTGCTTTAATTTTGTAACTTGAACAACTATTTCTAAGATGACAGTATGTCATTTGTCAACTAGTGATTTTTTATTGTTTATTTTATTTTTTGTAATTTTGTATTATTGCTTTCCTTTTTTCCTGTTCTGCTTTTTTTCTCTATAAATAAAATTTTAATTTTTTTTAAAAAGATGTGGTATTTTATACAATTGAATACTACTCTTCTATAAAGAATAATCCCATTGAGATATTTATAAATAAATGGATACAACTTGATACCATAGTCATAAGTGAAATGAATCAAACTTACATGTATAAATACTGTATAATCTCCCTAGTGTAATCAATGATAAGAGTACATAAGATTTTATGATAATCATGGTTTTCCATTATATTGTTTTGGAGTCTTATAATGTCTTCATTCATTGGTTGGAATTGTTTTGTTTTTTGTTTGATTATTATGTGTGATGGTATGAATAGCTATTTTGAAGAAAACAAGACATTTTGGCAGTCATTGCTGATTTACTATCATCTTGCTTTGAAGTTCTGCCATGATTTTGTTCTTATATTTCCTTTGGTTCTATCCTGTTGTGTATTATTGGATTTTAGTACATGTGATAATATAAACAAATTTTTAAAGAAAATGTGATGTTATAGTAGCCATTGTTCAATTTCTGTTATTTGGTTTTGAATGTCCTATAATACTTTCATTATCTTCAATGGCTTTACACTATTTTGTTATGTTTGATATTATTGTGTGTGAATGTATGCTCAACTATTTCAAAGAAAAGAGACATTAAGATAGATTGTTGCCTCATTGTGAAGTTGCCTTGTTGTGAATTGCTGTGTTGTTTGCTTTGTTCTATTCTGATTGGCTTTGCTCTGTTCTCTTTAGTTTTATTCTCTGTAAAATAAAAAGTCTATCTTTATTCTTATATAATAATGCCTCTCAATGAAAAATTAGAAAATACTGAGAAAAAAGTATGTATTCATTGCCATACTGAGAAGAATACTGCAGAAGAAAATATAATCCCTTGCCTCAAGGAGAGTAATTCACCTAAGGAGTTGTAATTAATATAATTATCAATTAATGGTAAAATCTATTATAAATCAAAGAAAGAGAAGTACACCAAAGGTTAGAGCCGTGATGGAAGTTGTGATTTATGATGGAAGATGGGAATGATTTAAACTTTAAGAAAATAAATTGTCAGCATGTCAGAAATGAAATTTAACATCAGGTATGAAGGACCCAGAACTGATCATGATGTATTGAATTTAAGCAATATGTTCAAAAAACATTGGGTACCTTTATGGCACCAAGCATCATGATAGATTCTAGAAATACAAGATATATTAAGCAGCTAAGTTCCCTACATCTACAGTATGAGAAAAAGAAGCAGGAGTGAAGGATTTCAGTATCATTTGTTAAAAGTATGTGAGATATACTTAAGAGGTATGAGAGGACAATAATACAGAAGCACTTAGTATAGGTAAGGAGGGCTAAAGAAGGCTACTCCAAGAGATGATACAAAGATAACAAATAGTTAATTTTATGGAAAGAGGCAAGCGGAGCCTAATAAATAGCATGAAAAAAGCACAGGTGCGTGTATAGAAATATTTTTAACTTGAAATTGTTTTAAAGGAAAATATAAGGGGACAGATGGGACAGACAAATGGGGTCAGATGAAAGAGAGACTTAATATGTTTTGATAAGAAACCTTAGACCATTTTCCTGTGTATTAGAACACCTCAAAATGTTTTAAGTACTAAGTAACTCGCTTGGCTGACTGTGTTTTAGACGGATGTTGCCTTTCACTGAAATAAGAAAATGATTTTAAGAGAAGCAAATCTGGAATTAAAACCTCAATATGAAAGTTCTATATAATAGCCCAGGCTAAATTTAATAAGAGAATGGAATAGAGAGGTCTTAGTAGGTATAGAAAGGATCAAGGGAATTGGTGAAATATTTATCACCAAAACTGGCAAAACTAGTGACTGACTGAAATGAGAGGAGAGGAAGTAATCTAGAGGAGTATGAAATAATTCCCAGAATGCTGGTTTGCTAACCAAATGGGTAATGACGCCATTAACTGAGCTTGGATCTTCAGAAGAAAGTCTTGTTTCATGGAGTGGGAGAGTTAAGCATTGTAAGTACCAGTTTGAACACACGGAGTATGAGATAACTGTTGGATTCCATGTAAAGGTATCAAACAGGAAGTAACACATAGGAGTTTGAAAGGCAGAAGACAGGCCACAGAGGTTTTAGAGATGTTAGAACATGAAGCTAGTTAAAATAATCAGAATGCAAGAAATCTTCTGTGGATAATATATGCATGAGCACAGAAATTGCAACGCAATGACAAAACCTTGGAGAGTGCCACTCCTTAAGTTGGTAGAGAAGGAGGAACCTATGAAAAAGTCCCAAGGTGAAGGCTAAAGCTATAAGGATGAACCAGAGAGAGTAATATCAAAGAGGATAAAGGAATTTATTAGATTTAGAAATTTGGAGGTCATTATGACTCAGACACGGATAATTTCAGTGGTGTAATAAGTCTGGTGATGTAAGGGAATGTGGGCCAACAAATGGCAGTGAATTGTGGATTGAGTGAAGTGAAGAAAGTAAGAGTAAAATGCATCTAAGTTTATATAATTTTCCATAGCATCACTTAGTAACCTATACGTAGAAGTAGAAAAGGTGTAGAACAAAACGGATTCATGATTGAAAACGTTCTAATAGAGAGTAACAGAATAATAGTGATGTATAAGTAAAGCTTTCAAAAGTTTCTTTCATATTAAGATGTGAAATGATGGTAGTGGAAATGTAATGAAAAAGTACAGAAAGATATTTCTAAGAAGATCTGATAATACTTGCTGATGGACAGTATTCATGTAATTATATAGTCACTGATGCTCTCAAAGATTGGAGGTGATTAATAAACAGCAGTAAAAGAAAACTTGGGAAATTCAAGTTGGTTTAATAGATTATTCATTCAGTGATAGATATGTTCAGTTACATGTGAAGGAAATGAATCCATGTGTAGTAATGGGACTGAACATTAGCAAGACTTAACAAACAAGTGCACTAAATTAAATACCTAAACATTTTAGATCTGTATGGTCATAGTAGCCATTCTTGTGCTAATAAGATATGGGCTGCAAAAAAAAGACTACAAGATATGGGCTGCTTTGGGAATATAAAGAAAACATTGAAAATAATGAAGAAAAGAGAATGAAACTAGATATGTAGGAGAAATATAAGCAATATGATGGAGAAAAAGAGAAAGTAGAAAATGGGTAAAGATTGAAATAGTTAAGGTGTCATATATTAAATTGTTTTTGTCTTAACATTTTATTGCATGTAAAATGGGCTTCTACTCTTACCATTCTTTAAAATTCTCAAAAATGTCCATTTTTTGTAATGTTCAATTATTTACTGCTCTCGAGGTAGTAACTAAGATTGGGAAAACTGGTTTTTTTGAGCTCTAGCTTCAAGGGCTAGAATAAAATTACTTCAATGATTGGCTTAAATTATACTGATTATCCCCCTCTCCCAACACCAATAATTTCATAAAATACTTTTTCCTTCATTATAATAACAATGATTTTTAAAGTCCTAAAATAACCTTCCTTTAGTAATGCCAAGAATGCAAACACTTATGTTAGTTAACTCAGTTCAAATTTGCCAAATGCCACTAAACTGAATTCCATTTATTTCATACTGTCAGCTTAGCATTAGGATAATTCCCGTATTAACAAATAGATGTTTGACATTTATCCAAACATCTCCTATTTTCAGAATCTCTACGACATATATTTTTAATGTACCTAAATCAACATTCTCTCATATTCTAAATAAAACCATATATTGAAATTTGGGGGGATATGTTGAATCATATTAGTAGGGAACTGAAATAATATAAGCACAAGGTAGTTCACTGCTTTGTGTGTTAAACTACTCTCTACTGAGGTAGGTCTACTTATATTCCACCTTTATTTCCGATGCTCGAAATATACATGAGTTAGGTGAAGCCCTTTCTCTCAAAGATATTACACAGTAACAAAAGGAAAAAACACATGGAGAGATCCTTAGATATGATGGTTAAAGAAGCATGGAAGATTAGCCTTGAAGGAAGTTAACAGCAGCAGTCCCTTAAAGAATGAGTAAGAGTTAGTCATAAGTGGTTTGTGGGGGCTATTCCAGGAAATGTAGGAGTATGATCAAGGACATACATACAATAAATAAGGTAAAGACTTGTGGAAAACACACACAGTTTACAGATACTGACCCATAGAGATCATGTCTAGAAAGTAGTAGAAGATAAGCCTGAAAAAGGCAGGCAGAAATATGAGCTCTGGAGCTTAGATTTTATCCACAGAAGATGAAGGAACAGTGAAGGTTTTAAAGGAAGAGAATCACATAGAAATATTTGTATTTTAAGGGAAATACTCTAATGGTTAAATTGAGGGTATATTTGGAGAGATAAAACTAGAGGCAGGGAGAGTATTTAGCAGGTTGTAGCAGTATTCTAGGGTAATGTTTCTCTGTGTTTATTTAGTACATATCACAAAGAGATTTTGTTAAAATGCATATTTTGATTAACACAATGGGGTCTGAAATTACTTTTTCTAACACGCTCCCAAGTCATTCTAATGATGCTGATCCACAACCAACAGTCCGAGTAGCAAAACTCTAGGGAAGATGTTAAGGATCTAAACAAGTGTGCAAAGAGCATGGTTGGAGATAACAGACAGTTAATATTCAGGATGTAAAAGGGTCATGGATTTGATAACTCGATAAACAATGAAGTTAAAGAAGGTGGCACTGGGGACTGGGGAATGTTAACTGTATGTCCTCCCAAAGCCTCATGAGCGCATAGGAGGGGATTTGGGGAAATGGTTGAATCTTGGGGGCATGATACTCATCAATTGATTAACCCACTGATGAGTTTATAGCTAAACATTGGGTTGGGAGGTAAAGCCTGGTCAGAGGAGGTGGAACATTTGTGGAGAGGGTGGAATGGAAGAGTTTAATCTGTCTGCCTACTCCCTTGATCTCTTTCTCCTTATTTTCTGCCATGTTATGAACAACCTTCCTCTGCCGTGCTGCTCTACTATGGATCTAGCCAATTATGGATTGAAACATCTATAAAATTTAAGCCAAAATAAACTTTTCCTCCTTTAACTGTGTCAGCTGTTGTGTCTCAGAGATGAGAAAGTAAAACAGGGAATTTAAAATCGACCATAGGTTTCTAACTTTGGATAAATGAACTTGAAATGGCTTTGAGATATTCAAGTGAATCACTAGCTACCATTTAGATATCTAAGTCAGAAGTCTGACAGAAAAGTGAAAAGCATACAGATGAGAGACGAAAACAATAAAGACTGAAATACATTTTTAAATTCAAGAATGGAATAATGAAAGTACTTATATTAAGGTAACTAACAAAACAAGAGCCTATATTAAAAAACAGATAAATAGCCAGGAACATAGGAGAATAGTTTCAAGATACTGGAAATAATGAACATTATTACATGAAACAGGAATGTCTGGTAAGAAAAGAACTGAAAAAACAGCAGTAAATTAAGGAAAAGAAGTGGATGCAAGAGAGAATATGAAATGAGAATAAAATACACTGATAGTGAGAAGGTGCCTGTGGGGGGAAAATGGAGAAGAATATGGTTAGAAGAGCAAATGGATGGATCACTACAGTCAGGATCAGTGTTAAAATTGTGCCTAATTTCTTGGCAGTATTTCTTAGTTCCGAGCCCTTTGATCATCCTTTCTCTTTTCCACTTGTATAAACCAAAATCATCAAAATCTATGAACATTATATACTGATGCCTCACTCTTCAGGTTACCAAAATATGTACACAAAATTACATGTCTATAACTTCCAGTAAATTGTTATTAACTGCAAGCAAGTTTAAGTACTTGTTTCTTCGGGTAAAAATTATATATTCCAATTTGTATTCCCAATAATGTTATCAACAAAAGATATTTAAAGCACATTTATTGAATGAATAATGTCCAAACATGATACTTATTTAAAATATTTCATTATTTATTTAAGATTGTATTCAATTATATGAGTAACAGTGTTTAATTTTTAATAAGGGTCATGTGAACCATTCTGTATCTCATTTTATAGAAAACAAACAACAAACTATATGGACTTGAAAGGTCTTACCTATCTAAAATTCTGTGATTCCATGAATACTACCTCTCAATCAATAAGAATAAAATAATATATAAATAACATAGTATATTTTATAAAATACAAACATGCAATTAAGGAGTTTTGTGATAATTTTCTGGTTTACCATATGCATTTGATTATGGTGGAAGACATTTCTACTATCTTGTCTAAAACCCTCTTCCTAGCTACATTTCTTTTGTGTTTTTGTCCAGCATATGTCAGTGGGCCATTACTGGGGTATCACAGGAAGCAGGATAGAGTTTGCAATATATACTTTTATTATTCAAATGCAGAGCATTGCCAGAAGAGGAAGGCATAATTCCACCTGGAGCAAGCTTAACAGCAAGAAGCTTCAGAAAAATTGAATCTGCACAAGTAGGAACAGCATACCAGCTGAAAATAGTTATTATGACAAGTGATTAACATGTTAAGATATTAGAGTTGCACTCATTTTAAAGTATTAGAGAAATTTGGAGTTCTATGAAAATTTCATTCTCCTTAGACTTTTCTTAACACAGGGATGTTAGACAATGGTACTCAAGTAAAAAAGAATTTATTTTTGTTGAGAGTGGACATTTCAATACTAGACTGTCACCAAGTTTCTCCAATAAAGACAAGGGAAGTAAGGCATGTTCTGCATCAGACACTGTAACTATATTCATTTTAGGAATCAATAAAGGCATGAAAGACATCTAAGGGTGATTCTTTGCAATTAGTGAGGGTAAAACAGATGATAGCAACTCGTAACTTGCTTTCTTTGAGTAAAACAATAAAACATTTATTTTATCTAGATTTTTCAACATTTGAATCAGAATAAAATCTATGCAATTAAGACTATAAAACTATAAAAGTTTTCACAATTGACTTAAGGGAAAGTCAACAAATTTAGGAGACTGAAGACAAGGCTTTAAAAAAAATACATTCTCTTGCAGGACACAGTAGTTCTGTCCCTCTTTTTAATTTACAGGAAGAAAAACAAGCATACAACGATTAGACTAGAATAAATTTAAAAAATGAATTCTGATTTCACTTATTAAGAAAGCAGTAAGTTTTCATAATATTTCTGTGGCACTGATTTTTCTGTGTGATGTCTACATGAGTGAAAAACTAATCTTATTGGGTTTTCCATGCCAGGTATGCCTTAGTACTACAGCATCAAAGCAACTATGAATGTGGTAAATTGTGTGTTACAGAATATTAATCATTATTGTTTAGTTTGCATACAATTGTTTGAAAATATTTGGCCTTTTCAGGGTACATCTGACATCTCAGGTAATTTTGTGTCAGATTTTTCATTGTTTACTGGTAGGGCAACATCACCAGAAAAAAAAAGAGCTAATGATTTATAATTCTTCCTAGAATATTTTGGGTTTACTATAATACAAATACATAGTGAATACTGATTGATGATGTTAATGGTACTTTTTCTTTATGTTTATAGGAAAAAATAAATAGGCTATCATGGTAAGAGATTCAATTACTTTTTAAAATTTTGCCTACAGATAAAGTCAGGAAAGGCTTATTATGGTAAAGATACTGATCTGAACACATATTTAAGATAATGTTTTGCAAAGTTCTATAATAAAATAAAATACCAAGGGGAAAGAATTAAGAAAGATCTAGGATTTTATAATTTTAATATAAAGTGACTAAACTCTAGCTCATTGTTATAGATGCCCAGATAGCAAATCACTTTATTTTATTTGGATTTAGTAAACTAAAAGAAAAACATCAGCTGGGGATTTAGCTCAGTGGTATAAGTACCTATCTTGCAAGCATGCAGTTGTGAGTTCAATCCCCAGTACCAAAAAAAAATTATAAAATTCCTTAAAATTAATTTGGCCATTATAATCTCCATAGATAAGGATATAATGATTAACAGAGCAGATAAATAATAATAAAATTACTTCAACTGAAATGACAGTCTCCCTGATAAAAAAACAGATGGTAGAGTTGGTGAAAATAAAGACCGTGAAGGCAGCTTACCTGTCTCTGGCTGAAATGCCCATGGAGATACTTGATCATATTTCTCTGTTAATTGCTTCAGTTTTTTACCATGAACTTTCCCCACATAGTGAGACTGAGCAACAATTGGAGAGTTAAAACTCATGTTGCAGAGGTCACAAAATTTGTTTCTGTCCAGTATTCCACTCCTATGTGCCTGAAGTAAGCACAATTTTGTTATAAAAATTCAATAACTAAAAATTTAGGAATACAACATTAATACAAACTACTAACCTTCAAATTCTTAACACGCATCTTCATTTTCTTATTTTGTACTTCATTTTGTTCCCTATGCATTTGAAAATAAAATCTAACATTTTGAGCATGTTTTTCACTCTGAAAAAAAAAGATATAACATGACTTTGTTTATTCAGCAACAGTCATTCAAAATTAACATCTCTCTGAATATAAGTGTAACAAAAAATGACTCCTCCAGCCAGTATATTTCTGTTTGTTAGTTGCCCAGGTAATAATTCCATTTACAGTTTCTGTCACTGTTATTTCTTAGAAATGGCTGGTCACTGTGATATATAGCTGATCATTATGATGCACAGCTTAAGAACCAATCCCCAACTGACAAGTCATTCTGTCTCAGTACTTTCTGTCTGTTTATCTCATAAGCCCTAGACCACCAGAGATCATGGCCTGATATTGTGGAAATGATCCTAATCAGTGCCCATCAATGTAAAATGAATCTGCCTCCAAATCCATCAGTGTTTGTGCTTGCCATTGCATCTGATATATTCACTGGGAAGACCAACCATGTTGATCTCTTTGGTCACTGGTTATGGACCTTGCAGCAGGAGCAAGGACCTCTCAAAGTCCTGATGGAAAGTTGCCCCCTTGAGATTTCTTGAGTCCCATCAGAGGTTGAGAGGAGGATTCCTAGCTCCTTATTTGAATAGTTCACATTGGAACCCAAAGGAAGGAGAATGCAGTTTGTCTATCTGCCTGCCTGCCTTATTACAGTAAGATCCCTGGTAGCACCACAGTTAGTCTGACAGTCCTGTTAGCCTTTAGCAGAAGGGCAGCCTGATCAACTCTCAGTCAGGACCATCCCCAAGGGACGGAAGTTGGAATGTTTAACCTTTGAGTGACAGCTGAATGAATGTGTGAGTGAGAGCCGCAGACAGCATAAGCAATAGGCTGCTCCATCTGTGCATCAAGACTGGGAAGCACTTGTCTTGGTGGCTGATTGGACCATCCCCTGTAGTTCTGTGATTGATGTATGACATATTGAGGGCCTCACAACCTCCTTGGCTAAGTTGTGTCTAAGTCCAGGTGAGGGGTGTGGCCAGGCAGGCATCTGAATGGTCTTTGTCTGAGCCTTTTGTCTGTTGTGCTTTCTTACAATGGTACACAACACACTGAGGGGGTCAGAAATGAGGATTAATTAGTCAAACTGCACCGTTCTTTACTGCAGGAAAAAAGGCTTTTACGGAGTTAAAAATGAAACTAAATTGCTCCCTGCAGTTTAAAGAAAAATAAAAGGTAAAAAGAAGCCCATTCTTCCTGAGAATTCCACCTCAACACACTTACTGGGTGCTGCAGTTGCTGCTAACACCAATAGCTTCACTCTCCATTCTTAACTCATCTACTTTCAGCCAGTTGAACTAGTTCCAGCTAGCCACTACCTGGATTCAGCCATACAGACCCTCCCTTGGAGCCTTTTGCTTCATGGCTATGCCTATCCTGATCAGATAGCATCATCTAACCCCCACCCAAAATGGTTGTCAGTAATCCTTTCTGAGTTCTACATTCTGACTGGGGAAAAACTGGGCTGTCAGCCCTGATGAATGAGTTTCCATGGCCTTTCTTAAGGTGTTATTTCCTAGAAACAACCTAGTCGAGCACTTCTCAAAAGCATCAAAAAGGGTGGCAAAACCCAAGCAATCACTGCTACCCAGAAACCTGACAAAAGAAAAGCACCAAATGTTTGTAAGAAAATCCTCTCTGATAGACAGCTATACCCTCTGACTATGAATTATATAGGCTATGGACATAAAAAATAAATGTTCTTTCCATGTGTGAGACAGAAAGAAAACTGATTATGCAGGCCCACCTCCACCTGAATCTCTGTTGCCCTGTCAGGCATAGATGGATAGGATAGACTGAACTCTTATCACATAGGGCTCCCAGAGTTCATAGTCATTGCAAAATTCAGGGACAAACCTGTGACTTTTCTGGTAGACAATGACACAAACTCTCTACCTTCAAAGGTCCCCTCAGTCAAAAAGTACCATCACTAGGGCAAAAAGGACTCTTGCCTTTTGCTCCTTCTTCCAGGCACAAACTTGCAGCCTGGAAGGACATCTCACCAAACATGAATTCGTGTATAAGGTGGTCCCCATACTGCTTCTGGGAAGAGCCCTCCTCTTCATGTTAGAAGCAATCATCTTTGCACCAAGCCACTCAGCCTCTCTCTCATTGAAACCCTGCACTTTCAACTTTGACTATTTCCTGAGAGGAGGATGACACCTATATCAGCCTGAGATATATAACTGCAATCTTGAAGCTCTAAAAATTCTCCTCACGGAGGTATGGACTAAAGAGTCATCACTAGGCCTGGCCGTCAACCATGCCACCTCACTGCTGTCCCCTTTGCTGTCCGATGTCATGAGAAGCACAGACATCCAGCTATACGTTAGCATGATAGACTGTTAGTCACTTTGCGCAAGATCTCCCTGCCTTCAACAATGCAGCTTTCACCTTGTATTCTGTAGTTTCCAACCTATGCAGCCTTTCTGGATTGTTATTCAATTGCCATAAGGATTTGGGAACTCTCCCATTGTTTGTGGGGAGGTTCCAATGAAATATCTGGCCAAACTGCCAGCACCTCTTCTCAAGAGAGCCTGTTTCTTTGTCCCTTCCAGCTCTGTCATGGTCCCCCATGAAAGAAAAATGAGGTTTCAAAACTACAAAGTGTTTATAGACTGCCAAACTGCTAAAATATACCTCTCCTGCCTGTAAAGTTAGTTGAATATCTCTGAGCTGTGAATGCTGCCACAGTTGCCCTCCTTATATGTTTCCTCAGTCTTCTGCCCCCCACAGCCTGCTGATACACCTGCCTGGACCTAAAGAATGCCTTCTGTGTTTGGTTCAAAAAGACCCTAGTTTTGGACTCAAAAGTCAAATGATCTGGACTCAACCTCCTAGAGACTAAAAAACATGTTTATTCTCTATGGAGAAACAGACTGTCAGCTCCTGGAAGCATCCAGTGGCCTACCTTCACAAATACTTGGTCCAGTCACTAAGGGTTGCCTCCTCCTTTGCCTTTGCACTCTAGTAGCCACTGTACTTCTGATAAAAAAATAAAAGCTGACAAATTATCTTTAGGCCAAGCCCTAACTGTCAAGGTGCCACATGCTGTACTGGACCTTCTGAATAACTGTGGATTGTCTGACACTGACTGATTAACTGTTCTCGAGCTGACCAAACTTAAAAAATGAACACCTGACAGATGGTGAGCACGCCTGTTTACGGATGAAAATATCTCTGCTAAGAATGATGTCTAACAGCCTAGATATGCTGTGGTCACCTTGGACGAAGTTATTTTGGCCAAAGCTATCCTGATAATGCTTCCTGTTGTTGTTTGGAAAACTGCCAACAATGATGCCAAACTTATGCCCAAAATAATCTGGTCCAGAGCCCTAAACGTCCTCCAGGTATCCAACTGACTGAATCAACCCCAGCCACCAGAACTGCCCCCACCATATTTGCTGCAATTTCAAGTTGCTATACTGGCACCCATACAGCTACAGTCAGCTCAGGCTTCAGTGTCTGTATCACTGGCCCTGAACTCATGTAACATAATAGGATCACCCCATTTAAAGATATGTAGCTATATTACACAGAAATAAAACATAACCCTACAGAAACAACTTGTAACGAGTTCCACAAAAGTTTAGCTAAAAGATCAACTATACCTATAGGCACTCCTGCACATACATATAACCCAGGAACCTTCTACAAGTTTCAGAACCCCAGCCTTAGAGCCATGGAGAACTTATTTGAACCACTCAGCTCACACTGAAGAGATGATGCCCTCAAATTCCTGCTCTGGTCACTCTGGATGCTGACTCGTCCATGCATGGTGGAAGCCAGAGAAAATCATTCACAGTATTGCTTCATAGATATTCCTCTTGAATTTTGTGTCTTTTCAGCTGCATATTCTAGTCCTTGCTTCTCAAACTCCTGAAAACTGGTTTCTATGGACAGTTACCCCAAGAGACTAGAACAATCAATCAAACACTTGATCAAGATTTGATGAACATCCAAGGTACATGAGACACTCTCCAAGATCAGACTAACTCCTGCACTATCTTGCAAGAGTAATGTTACAGAACAGACAGGTCTAAATTATGCCTCTTTCTAAAAAAAACAAAAAACACAAAACAAAAAAAAACTTAGGCAAAAACTTTTTAATAAGACAATTAGAGACTGTGATTAGGGCCCATCCTGGGATCACTGACAACCCTAAAGTTAGTGCTTCTAGTAGGGCCTTGTGTCAGAAGATCACATGTAGTATTCCCACCAAAGATTTGCCAGAGAAACTTAAAGTGAAGGGAAGTGTAACAAAGTACCCCTCAGCTAGTATACTTCACTTTGTTAGTTGCCTGTGTAATAGTTCTATTTCCAGCTCCTGTTACTTTTGTCTCTTAAAAACAGCTGACCACTGAGATGTATTACTATGTCACTATGATGCAATTGTAAGAACCATTCCCTAACTGACAAGCAATTCTGCCTCTGTATTTCCTGGCTGCTTATGCCATATAAGCCCAGACCACAAGAGATTAGGGCCTGATAGTTTGGAAATGGTCTCATTCAGTGCCCACTGATGTAACATAAATCTGCTGCCAAATCCTAGGTGTAATTTTGATGTTTCTGTTTGCCATTGCACAAGGACAGTACTAGTGAGTTTTACTATATATTTTGTCCATATTATATTTATGAAAGAGCTTCCCATGTTTTTTTAAGTATCTAAATCTCACTTAAAATAATGCTGCAATTTAGAAACCAGTAATTTTTAAATTCTTGTTTTTACAGAAACTTCCAGTTGTCACTCCATATTAAATGTTTATTTTTCGTTAGTGACAAGTCTTCGGAAACGTATCCAACTAAAACATTTCCTTTTCCAGCCTCTTTCACCAAGATGTAGTTATGTGATTAGATTATGGCCAATATGATAAACTTTGGGGAAATTTGCTTAAAAGACTAGGGGATAAGCCTTTTTCCTGTCCTTTTTCCTTTCTGCTTCTAAAATTAAGACACAAAGAATGGAGTTCATCTTGGGCCATGTGGTACCTTTTAGGACAAAAGGCAGTTCATTAGAGCAGAAAGACAGAAAATACTTAGGAATCTCATGATCTTACAGAGCTATCATATCAGTCTAATTATCCAATTATTTTTTAAGGAAATAAACTTTCCTGGCTTCAAGTCACATTAGGAAAAATGTATAGCTAAATACATGGGAATATCCTAGATGTTTGGTGTAGGTAGAAGAGAAACTAACATTTCCTGAACACACTGAGGTGAGGCAGAACATCCTGTGCCATGATGTTCTGCCTCACCCCAGGCCCAGAAACAATGGAGGTAGCTAACCATGGACTGAAATTTTTAAAACAATGAGCCAAAATAAATCTTTGGTTAAAGTTTGGTTAAGGTTTTTTATCTCAGATATTTGTCAGTAATGTAAAATGAAACATTATTTCTTTATGGATATTTCTGAAACAGGGTCTTGGTCTGTAGCATGGGCTGTCCTTGACTCTTATGTAGCTCAGGCTTACCTTGAACTCATGGTGATCCATCTGCCTCAGCTTCCCAAGTGCTGAGATTATAAGTGTGCATCATTATGCCTGGCTGGAATTTTAAATTGTGAAATATATTCATCATAAAGAAATACAAGGAAAGAATATGACTAAAGCCCAATACCCACCATTTAGTTTCTATAGACACCTGAATTTTGCTCTATTTCTTTAGATCTCCCCTTCAAAAGAGGTAAAATTGTACAGATTCAGTCCTACACCACAATACTTTCCTTTTCTATCTTCATAGATAAAGCTGAGGTTTATCATTTGCTTTCATGCTTTTATTCTTTTACTACCTGCTATTGTTTAGATCATAAATGTCCTCCAAGAGCTCATGTGGTGAAAGATTGGTCCTTACTTCAAGGGGCTATCGGGAGATGATGGATACTCTAAGTCATAGGACCTAGTTGCAGGAAGTAGGTAAGGAGGATATCTTTGCATAGTACATTTTGTTCCTGGTCTCCTCCTGTCCTCTCTTGTCTCCCTCTCTCTTGTCTGACATTAGGTAAGTAGCCTTCCTGTGCCATGATGTTCTGCCTCACCCCAGGCCCAGAAACAATGGAGGTAGCTAACCATGGACTGAAATTTTTAAAACAATGAGCCAAAATAAATCTTTGGTTAAAGTTTTTATCTCAGATATTTGTCAGTAATGTAAAGTGAACACACTATATATGCAGGTGCCCATAAAGTTTATGTAATGTTGACTCTACAAAATTACAGACATTGGATCATTCAATACTGTTATGGCTTATATCTAAACGTCCCCCTAAAGCCTCATGTGTTCATAAGTGGGGCTTTGGGGAGATGAATGCAACAAGGGTATGAAATACTCATCACTGGATCAGTCCACTGATGGGTTTATAGCTGGGTGTGATGTTGGGAGGTGAAGCCTGGTGAGAAGAGCTGGCTTACTGGTTCACTATGGGCATGACACATATGTCCCACTTCCCTTGAGCATGTACTACTTCCTGCCTACTTTACCATAGGCTCTTTCTCCTCCCACATTCCCCTTAGTCATATTGCCCTGCCTTGGAGAGAGCTAACTATGAAATGAAACCTATACTCTGTGAGCTAAAATAAACCTCTCCTTTAACTTACAGACATTGCTATTTTGTACCAGCAGTGAGACACTAAGACAAATACATAACTTTTTACAAATTGCTTCTGAATCCTCAATATTATATTTCAAATATTTATCCATATTGATACATATAACTGTAGTTCACTCATGTTGTAAAGTGTATAATAATCTATTTCAAATGCTACCCCATTCATCCTCCTACTGAAAGCAGTTATGTTTGTTTATTTTGCTGTTAACAAGCATTGATGGAAGGAACAATATGTAAACATTTCCTAATATATATGTCTGAGAGTTTCATTAGAGTAGGTATCTAGGTCTGAAATTCTGGCTTATGGTATGCATACTTTCAACCTTTTAGGGCAATGGGAAATCCTGAAAAAGTTTGTATCTCCAAATGTATTGTGTTTCTGTCTCTGTATAGTCTTCTGAAATGTTTAATTGTATTAGATTTTAATGTTTGCCAGTATATTATAAATTTTCTGTGATAATTCATTATCACTTTGTTTTGCATTTCCAGTACAGTCACTAGTGAAACTGAGTAACTTTTCTGTAGCCCATTCATATCAATTTTTGTTTTTCTTTTGGATTCCTGTTCTAATTGATTTATAGTCCTTTATATATTCTAGACATTAATGTTTTGGGTTAGAAATACTACCCAATCTGTGGTTCATCATTTAACTTTATGAATTATTTGTCATATAAATTTATCTTATAGGTATAATGCCTTATTACATAGCTATGACTTAAGGTGAAACATTTGTAGAGAAAGAAAAACAAGCGAATGCAATAAAACAGAAAAATAGCATCAAAAACAGGTGAATATATGTGGGATGCAATATGATAGAACTAGCACTGTAAGTTAGTGGATCAAGGTTGAACTATGACCCAAATATATGGTGAATGTTTACATTTAAACATAATATTACAGTAAAAGATAAATTGTTTTTTCTCATTCAAATACTTCCCATTTTTTGAACACATTTATCCCATCATTCTTGTCACTTTCAAAAGTAGTTCTGCAAGTCATATTTTATGAGTATCTTTCCAAGATGTGGCAAAAAATACAGTGACTCTTGATGCTGAGTGCTATCCAAAGGAAAGGCAGGGTCATAAAATATGGCGTGTCCTCTTCTGCTTCATTCACTGGAGCTGGCATCATGTGACTTCTTCAAAATTAAAATGGCCACAAAAGGTAAATATTTCGAGTTGATTCAAGGCACTGAGGCAACTACACTATGCAACTGAAGACTCTCATGAAAGAGGACTTCCAGAACTGCTTTAGAAAGTGGCAAGAATAAGTGTATTCAAAGTGGTAGAGTGTAATGTGAAAAGAATATACAGAAATTCACTTTGTATTGTAACAATTTTTAAAAACTTAAATAGTTGCCACATTATCACACCTCATATAATAAATAGTTCTGGTTATAATTGGTATCCCTATGAAAATATGTTATCACCTTCACACATAAAAATAAATAACAAATGAATTAACACTTTAATGTACAAAATAAAATTTTTCAAAGTTTAGAAGAAAATAGAAAAACGTACATAAGAAAAGTGTATTGGTTGTTTTCTCAATCACAAGCATAAATAAAAAGGGAAATATTAATAAATACAACCTCAAAATTCTACCAATTTGCCATATTTTACATGTACAATGAATACTATCTTGATATAGTCTGACAGCCTTAACTGCACTGTAATACAAAGGGAAAAACAGTCATGCTTTTTAAGTAGAATATTTACAGAGAACATATTTTCAAATATATAGAACGTTATTTATAGTGTTGAATTGATTTAATAGGTTCAATGACCTAACTGAAAATATCCCTTAAATTTAAATTTAAAAATATAGTACATTTACAAAATTCTGCACAGCATTTAAAATTATTATGGACTCTGGAAGGCTGAAGCAAGAGGCTTGAAAGTTTAAATCAGCCTGGGCAACTTAGAGAAATCCTGATTCAAAATGAAAAATAAAAAACAATTGGGGATATAGCTCAGTGCAAAGATCCTGGATGCAATTTCTAGAGCTACAGATAATGTATATAGGATAAGATGTACAGAATGTGCTCTTACATGAAAAACCAAGCAAAAAACTATATATATATATATATATATATATATATATATATATATATATATATATTTTTTTTTTGGTGAGAATGTACATTTGTTTAAGACCAAAAATACATTAATATCATAGAAACAAAGGAGAAATTAAGTGACAGTGAAGTACAAATCATAGAATTATAGTTTAAGTTTTGCTATTTTTTTACAATGAATAATACCAAAAATTATTTTTGAGATTGAAATTCAAATAGTTCTGACAGAAATTTTTATAGAGTCACTGTTCATTCTTTACTAATCTAAATCTTTGATTTATGGCATCTGAGAATATGCTAGTCACTCTCCAATGTTTGCTTTCACTTAATTCCCACACAAAGAGACTTTTTGCTACCCGCACATTTTAGGCTCAAGAATCATGTTCAGAAAGCTAATGTGGCTTGTACAGCTACACAAGCAGTCAATTTTCCTATCAATAATCATAGTAATATAATCACCATCAATATAAAGACTGAAATATAGCTGCTAATAAGATTAGCACTGGCAAAACTAGAGGAGGCGATTAAAAATTAGAACTGGTAATATAGTTGTTTGAAGAACATGGACCTATGCACTGGTAATCTAGAGATCAAATACAAAATAATTCTAATGTCTCACCAGATGATGCAGAATATGAAGCAAGATAAATGAAAAGAAAGAACACTGAATATGGAATCAAGATAAATCATTTTTAGGCTTCATCATGCCAATAATAGGCACAAAGAATTACTCTGGATTTTGTTTTTTAATCTGTAAACTAAAAGAGTAAGAAAAGTACCTAGATAAATCATTTTTAGGCTTCATCATGCCAATAATAGGCACAAAGAATTACTCTGGATTTTGTTTTTTAATCTGTAAACTAAAAGAGTAAGAAAAGTACCTATGTTATCACGTAGATCTAAGATTTTATGGTTGAGTGCTTAAAAACATGTGGCTAATCCAAATTTAAGATTGGTTCTATTCGTTTCTAAAGTTTTCATTTGTGGTAAAGGAAGACTCTGGGAGTCCCATAAGATTCTTTAAGTCACATTTATAGCTTCCTATGCAATTGTGATACTTCCTCCTTTTTGTTTTTTAATTGGTACCAGGGATCGAGCTAAGGACCGCATGCTTGCAAGGCAGGCGCTTATGCTGCTCAGCTAAATCCTCAGCCAAAAGTGAGGGTTTTTTTTTTTTGTGCCGAGAATCAAACTCACGACTACCTTGTGATTGCAAGGCAGGCGCTTATGCCTGCTGAGCTAAATCCCTGGCCCAATACTTCCTCCTTAATATTTACTACAAGGACAATGATATAGTGATTTAATAAATACAACAGAAAACAAGATGGTGTGAAGTAAAGAAAATAAACTTTGAAGTCAAAGCAATTTGAGATTAAGTCTGGACTCACCAAACTTCAGCTAATATGCTATTGTCTCTCTCTGAGCCGGTATATTCTCATCCATCAAAGGGAAATATTACCACCTATTTCACAAGATTCTTGCAATAATCAAATAAGATGACTTACATTAAGCTTATTTGTTACAATAAAAAACTTGCTTTCCAGCTATTCTTATTATGCTTAACCAACCTTATAATGTGAAATCCTTTGTGATTTGAATGGCAGAACCACTCCACATACTTGACAAAAGTTATCTCTAAAAAGTTGAGGCTTTTTCTCTTCATTCCAAATGGCATCTATGAACAAAGAAAAGAGAAGTAAGACAATGTATCACATTAATGAATATTTGGACATATTATTTAATTCCTCAACTATGCATTATTTCTCTTCAAATCTGAGTGATTTTGAGGGTATAGAAATAGTTTGCTTCCCAAGTATGCAATTTTATATACAAATATTAAGTTTGCCTCTATGTCTAATGACATAGGATGATAATCTAGGTGATGACCCTCTAAATAATATATATAGGAACATCAGTAACTTCATGAGCTTCACACACTGATTTGGATAATCAATAATGAAAGAATTAAAAACCTCAGCCTTGATATTGTGTATTTTATGGCACAAAATTCTAAGAAATTTATTGTTTTAAGGCTGTCACTTAAATATTAAGATAGAATTCCAATGTTATTCAAAAGTCACAGGGAACCACAAATCACCTTTGTCCATGTTGGCAAATATCCTGCATTACTGTACAATTACTAGGGCATTCATTTGGCTAAATAAATCTCATAAAAGTTCCCACAATGATATAATGTATATGTATAATAAAACCCCAAAAATGATGCTATAGTGGTTTTTCACTGTAGTAAGTAACACATGCCAAATACTTTTGTATTTACTTTTCAAGTCCTCACTTTTATTTGAAGTCCTTAATAGCTTCATTATATTGTACCAAAGGTTAGCAGTTTATCTAAAGGATAGAAATCACAAAATATCAAAATTTTGCTTATTATTTGCCTATTTATATGATTGAGTTGATAACACACATACTTTTGTGAAAAGATGCCAATAAGATATTAAATAAATAAAAAGTTGTAGAACAAATATAGTATACTCAGTTTCAAAATTAAATATATGCACATATATACAAATAAAATTATGAATGATATAAACTAAATTAAAAACTATTAACTATGGGAAGTGGCAGAAGGATTAATGAGAGAAAGCAACTATTTTCTCTCTATACAATTGCCATAATCTTGCAAAACACATACGACTTTCTAATTAAAAATGATCAGAATAGATATCTGCAAGATAGTAGAATAGTGCTCTCCAGTGCTTGTCCTCCCGTAGAAACCTCAATTTGAAAAACTGTTCATCCATGAAAATAACTTAACAAGCACTAATGAAACAAGGCAAGTGATTATAGCACTTGGGTACACCACAGAAATAAGGTACACTGAGAAGTATAAGAAGCTCAATTTGACATTACATGTATCATCCCTGCCCAAATCCCAGGTGACACAGCATAAGAAGCAATAACCAATGGCTGAAGGAAGAAGAGAGAAGAGAGAGCCAAACTTTGCCTTAAAAGCCAACACTAAGTCTACCCATGCCAGTAAAACCCACCCCAGTGAAACCTATCAGGAAGCAGGTCTCCATAGCCCCAGCCTATAGACTGACACCTGCAAACTGAGCTCATATTCTTGTTCTGGTGACAGTCTAAATTTATTAGTCCAGGCTGAAGGTCTGTGCAACAAACTCAGTCTCTAGGTTGCTCCAAATGCCAGGTCCACCTCAGTGGCCTTAGACTCTGGACTGCCCTCAGCACCATGCTGGCCTCCACCACAGCCCCACAATTTAGGTCAGATCTAGAATTAGGCTGACTCCTGTAGCCCTAGGTATCAGGCCCACACACATGGACACAACCCTCAAGCCAGAACCTGTAAATAGTACAGGCTGTTAGGCCTGTACTCACTGACTGAGCTGTTAAACACGCCCCAGTGCCAGCCAAGACCCTGCAGCTCTAGGGTAGTTCCTATAGTCTCACCTTCCAGGTTAGTCCCTGTAGCCTCATTCTCCATAAGATCAGGGTTCAGCGCTATTCCACTAGACTCTAGTGTTAGCCCCCATAGATTCAGGATCTAAGACTACTTCTGTGTACCCATATACCAGACTGACCCCTGAAGCTCCAGGACTTAGGTTTACCTTTGTTGACTTAAGTTCTAAGTCAACACAACCAAACTTTACAACAGTATGAGAAGTCCCAGCCTTTAGGTTAGGCTCAGTGGTTCTAGGCATCCCATTAGCATGTATGATCCTAGGCTCCAAATGAGCCCCTGCAGACTCAGGCTACATACTGGCCACAGTACCAGTCTGATCCTTGCAGCCTTAGGTGCCAAAGGACTCAGGATTAAAGAATTCTCCAGAATACTAAGGGCCTAGACCTACCCTAGTAGATCCTAGATCCAGGCTGGATGACTTGAATTAAAGTTCTAAAACAAGTCCAGAAATCTCAGATGTCAGTGGTCCAGTGGTCCAAGGTATCAGCCCTGTCTCAGACTCAAGCCACACCCTGCAGACCTAGACTTAGGGCCCACCACCAGGTCAGTACCTTTGGGATAGATAAGGTTTCAAGCTAGCTTGTGCAGGCACAAGATCTAGGCCTGCCCTTGTGAATCCAGTCTTGAAGACCATTCTTGGAGACCCAATCAGCAGGCCTACCATGCCAGATTCAGACTTCAGACCTAGTCCTGAGGACCAGAAGCAAGGTGTGGATGTCTGCTGATTTGGTACTGGTCAAATTTCTAAGGACAGTAGAAGCAAAGCTCTCCTGAGGACCATGTCAGATGGTGAGACTAAAATCTCTGGGCAGGCCAACTGGTAAAGAGCTTTCCCTAACAAAGCCAATCTGTAAAAACTCTAGACTAAGTGCCTACTTTGTCAGATGTGGTGCTATCAGTGTAGGTAACAAGAAACATGAAAAACCAAGGGGACTTAATATCACAAAAGGAACACAATAATTTCTTAGCAGCTAACTAAAAGAAATAAAGATATATGAACTTTCTGATAAAGAATTCAAAATAACTTTTAAAGAAGCTTAACAAATCCAAGAAAATATAAAATTCAATGTAATTAAGAAAGCATTAGTGGTAAAAATTAGATATTTTACACACAAATAAAAAATGATAAATAAAAAATCAGTTCTGGAGTTGAAAAATACAATGAAATGAAAACTACAGCACAGATCATCATCAGCAGACTAGATCAGGCAAAAGAAACTTTGACTTCAAAGGCAGGTTATTTGAAAACATACAAAGGAGAAAAAAGAATGAAGATGAAGGAAGAAAGTTTTGGGGATTGGATATTGTGCTACCTGTACTCCAAGTGCTTGGCAGGCTGAGGCAGGAGGATCTCTATGAGTTAGAGGCCATTTTGTCTTTCATAGTGATTTCAAGGCCAGGTGAAACTACATAACTAGACCCTGTCTCAAAAACAAACAAACAAATAATAAAGAAAGACAAGCTTGGGGATTTATAAAATAACATCAAAAGAAATTTCTAGGGTCAAAGAAATTCCTGAAGAATAGAGAAGGGCAAAGGGTTAAAAAGTTTATTTTAAGAAAAATAGCAGAACACTTGCCAAATTTGGGGAAAGAAATAAATATCCAGCTACAGAAAAGCAAAAGGTCTCCAATAAAACCCAAACCAAACAAAATTACTCCTAGACATATTATAACCAAACTATCAAAAATTGAAGACAAATAGAGAATCCTGAAAGCAGAAAGAGAAAAGAAAATAACAAAAAGGACTTTCAAATTACTTGAGCCTCATAAAGGCAACACTTAGAGTTCTCAGCCGAGATTACAGACCAGGAGAGAATGGGATGATATATTCAAAGTGCTGATGGAAAAAGAAACTTGTCAACCAAAGCAGGAGACAAGAGGATTGCCATATCCTGCAACACTGCCCTTCAGAAGTGAAGAAGACATAAAGACTTTCCAAGACAAACAAAAGCTGAGGCAGTTCATCTCCACCTGTACCAACTTATATGAAATGGTAAAGGGAGTACAAGTTGCAAGAAAAAAGTGCATGAAAATATATGAAACTAAAAACACTGACTGGTAAAAGTAAGTGCAAATTCTAATATTATAATGGTGGTATGAACATTTATTGTATTTTTGTAGGTAAGGTTTAAAAGACAAAACTGCTAAGAACAATGACATAAGTAGTAATTTAAGGGATATACTGTATAATGAGAATATGTAATCATGACATCAAAATATAAAATGGTGGGGGAAATTAAAAGTGTAGTTTTACAAGGTTAAAATTGTTGTCTTAAAATAGCATGGTATAACTGTATTTTGGTAAATGTCATACTAACCACTATTTTAAAAAAATCAATAACAGACCTAAAAAAGAAATTGGAAAGAATGAAAGTGTATACGTAGGGGGGGGAAAAATCAACCATGAAGGATGACTGAAAGAAGAAAAAGCAAATGAAAGATCTATAAAACATGAGAAAAACAATAATATGACATTAATAAGTCCTTAAATCAATAATTACCTTGTATGTAAGTGGGGTTAAATTCTCAAATCAATAGAGTGGCTGAATGGATTAATAGAAAATCAAGACCCAAATATATGATGCTCTAAGTAATTCACTTCATATGAAAGGTCATCTGTAGAATATGAAAGGATGGAAAAGATATTCTATGCAAATTAAACCCAAAAGATAGCAAAATTTTTTTTTATTTAAAATGTATGTTAGTCAGATGTATTGGCACATGCCTGTAATCCCAGCACTTCGGAGGCTGAGGCAAGAGGATTGCCAAGGGGTTGAGGCCAGCCTGGGCTATATAAGTAAGTTCAAGGCCAACAAAACAAAACAATCAAACAGAAACTTATGTTACATATCTTCAACTAAGCATAATTTTCAAAACACTTCACTGAAAGTATAACACTAGCTGGTAAAAGTACACAGAAAAATTCAAATACTGTAATCTAAGAATAAGAAGTTTTTTTTAAAAAATTACATGTTCAAAATAAGAATAACTATTTAGAAACATATCAGAAATGACTTAATGGTTACAGTTTAACCCTACAAATTGCAGTATTACTTCTGAATTAATTTTGAGGTTATTTGAAAATAAGATTTTTATATCTTTGACCCTAACATCAACAAAGTAAAAGCGGCAATGAATAAGTATTTCAGGTCTTCCTCTATTTTAGAATAACTATGTGTAATGTGAGCATAGTGGTATAATCTTGAGCTTCCTATTGAAATATTTAATAATAATAACTGAATATTATCTTTTGGTGGAAACATAATGACAGAGGAGTATTTCTTTAAAAACTCAGAGTATCACACATTTCAAGAAAGGGTAAATAACTCATAAAATTTTGCACTGATTTCTCTTTTGATCAACCCTGAATTCCAAGTTCCCCCACAGTAGTATTGCTTGAAATTGACATTCTAACTGGTTAATGACAACGCTGGTATTTACTCCATTATTGATGTTCCATATAAATTCTATGAAGTTCATGAAACTACTGGGACCCTACAACTTTTCCTTGGAATAGTACTACCTAGACTTAATGATGCATTTCCTCAAACTCTTGTCCACTTTTTATCAAATATTGCAATATTCCACCAAAATCTCAGCCTCTACCCAGTAAATAACTCATTCATGTCAATTTTGAGTAAGGTACTAGAGTGATAGTTCCCATTTCAACGTACATAAAAGGATCTGGCCAATTTCACCTACGTAGCATGCTCTCATAAGCACTTCAAATATGTTTATATCTACTCAAATCTTCATTCTCCATGTAATTTTTTTCTTTATCTGTGTTTCATATCAAGTTCACATATACAGCTTTTCAAAATAATATATACTGAATCAGATTTTAAAAATTCTGTGACTGATTCAATTTTTACACAATGATTCTGATGACCATCATTGCTTGACAAGGCAGGTTCAGACTCTTAATATAATGCCTGTCCAACATTCATTTGATGAATAAGGAGAACTACAGAAAGGTTCTGTCATCTATAGTGTTACTTATCAAGCTAAATTATGCATTACTCTAATTTGTAGAGATTTGGGAGGAAAGAAAATATTCCTTGGTGTTATTTTAATTGTCCTTATTTTAAATTCAAAAATCTGTGTTTTTAAGAAAACTCTTCAAGAGTATATTTG
This sequence comes from Hydrochoerus hydrochaeris, assembly GCA_004027455.1. Lineage (NCBI taxonomy): Eukaryota > Metazoa > Chordata > Mammalia > Rodentia > Hydrochaeridae > Hydrochoerus > Hydrochoerus hydrochaeris. Next base: position 193,804 of record PVLA01001848.1, read on the forward strand.
CATGTGATTTCTTATGACTGACAAATGAATGGTCTGATTTAAACTTCCATTATGGTAGTTCTGAACTGTGGCTGCACATTAAAATAATCAAATAACACATAGCAATTTTCAGGCTCTACCTCACATTAATAAGAATTAATCAGAATTTGTGTGACTAGTTCAGTTGTTTTTTGTTTATTGAATCTTCACATGTGAATCTATTGCATAGTGAAGGTTGAGAGCAAACACTATCTTTTAAGGAAATTGTTAAACTGAAATCTGTTTTCCTAGATGGCAGGTCCTCAAATTTTAGTTTATATCAAAATCTACTGGAAAGCTGTTAAAAGAAATTACTGCACCCTGCCTCCAGAATTTCTAATTCAAGTGTTCTGGGATGGGGCTAGTCTTAATCATTGCTGAAACACAATGCCCCAAACCCACAATTTAAAGAAATGGTTTATCTCAGCTCACAGTTTGTAGAGGTCAGTCCATAGTTCACTGGCTCCAAGGCAGGGCAGCATGGCAGAGGGGCATGGCAGAAAAGAAACAGTTCATGGAATGGCAAACAGTAAGCAGAGAGATGGATCCAAAGAAGAGGGAGGGAGTTATAATCTTCTAGGCCACACTCCCTGGGACCCACCTCCTCCGACCAGGCTTTGCCTCCCAAATCATATTTAGCTATATATGATCTAACCACCTCCTACGAAGTTTTGATAAGACATCTGGATATAAATTATAACATTCTGCCCTTATTCCCCCAAAGAATCATCTGCATCTCTTTATGCAAAATGCATTTAGTCCATGTGTAAGGGTTGCCAAAGTCTTAATGGTTACACCACTGCTGAAAAGTATAAGTCCAGAGTTTTCTCTGAGATTTAAGGCAAAATTTAGCTGTAACTCTCTGTGAAAATGAAAAAAAAAGTTAAACACTTCTAACATACAGTGGCACAGGATAAACCTCCCCATTCCAAATGAGAGAAATAAGGGAACAGAAAAGAAAAAGACCAAGCAAGAGTGAAATGCAGGAGGGCAAATGTTAAATCTTGTAGTTCTATGTCCAACACTTTGGGCAAACTCTGGTAAGATGGGAACTTCAAGGCCTTGCACAACCCTGCCCCTACGGCACTGCTGGTGGTTGTAGCCCTCATGATCTCTCTTTGGCTGCTTTGCTCACTCCTTTCAGCTTTCTTCAGATGTTCCATGTTCCTGTCTTCCCCAACATCCTTGTGTCTCCACTACACTTTTGGCTTCACCCTTACTTCTTCACACAATGCACTCTTAGGGCCAAACTTCCTGGCCTCTCATCCCAGTTTCTGAAATCTGGGTGAAAGCTTTCCTGATCCCATAACTTATATTTTGTAAAACCAGCACCATGAGGATAATACCAAGATCTGCCAAAAGCTGAGTGAGTAGTCGAGTCCTTGTGTATCATCCTGGTGGGCAGGAAAGACCTTCTAGAGGCCTCTGAGTACCTGAATGGCTGAGCATAGTAAACTGAATCACTGAGAATTTTCCTTCCCTAAGCTGCCTCCATTCTGAAGTACACGTCCCTGGGTCTCTCTTCTCAATGCAAAGTCTTTCAGTATTAAAATTTTGAGCCAGGGAAAGGTACGGCCTTCCTCATATTCCCTCAAGGCATTTTTCCTATTTTCCTTTTGTAAACTACTTGACTTCTTTTTAATGTTATTTTTTTCAGAAACCAAGCTCTCCTCTGCTCCAAATTTTCAATCCCATGCTTTAAGGAAGTTTCCTTTGTGGCCAAATTCAATACTTTTGAAATTATTAATGTGTGCCTTTTGTTTTTGAGTCTTAAGGTAGAGCTTGATAAAAGCCCCCAGTTATAGCCATTCCATTACCTCAACTAAGACTGCATTGAAATTTCTTCTGCCAGACTAGTCTGCTACCTTTAATCTCAGTCTTTTGCAAAATCGCTGGATGTGAGAAAACTGCCAATAAATTTTCTGGCAGAGCATAACACATGTAGCCTAAAGTCTAACAGCAAATGGAGTCAGTTTTTCCCAACTGAAAGCTCTTGAGCATGAACTTTAAATACTAAACAACTGTCAACATTCTGGTCTTCTGAGCTCTGACCAAAACCTCACATGAAGCTCAGCTCTTAGAACCCTCGAGCTGCTTCTTCTGATAGCATTTCCAGAATTTTTCAAACTCCTCCCACAAGCCAAATCCAAAAGCTTCTGAACTATATGATCCAGCAATGTCACGGCAATAACCCCACTTCTCTGTTACCAAGGCATGGTGGAATGGCAGAAAGGCAAGGCAGAGGAAAATAGCTTATGGCATGGCCGACAGGAAACAGAGAGACAGATCAAAGGAGGAGAGAGGGAGATATAACCTTCCAGCTACACCCCAGTGACCCACCTTCTCTAAGCAGGTTTTACCTACCAGCATCATATTTAGCTATATGCCATAATCACCTCTCCAAAGCCCCACCCCTCCAAAGCATATAAGGCTTTGGTGGAACATTTGGATAAAAAACATAAGATGGCCTAAAAATTGTATTTCTAAAAAGTTCCCTGGTTGTGTTGATGGTGCTGATTCAGGGGCCATATTTTGACAACTACAGTCCTACAATTTCCATTTTAATTTCTTGAAGATACATTAAATATAATTCTTCTAATGTTTCCTTGGTACTGTAAGAGAATTATTATACCCTTTATACTTTTCTATCTGTTTAACCCTTTTGTAAATCAGTGCTGGATCCTTCTGATAGCATGATTTCTATTCTTTTTAAAATTTGTCTAAAGTTCTGTCATTCATAAATTTTCTTCAATACATTCCCTTAATAGGGTCACAATAACAGCATACAAGTAAAATGCAGTAAATATCTTCTTTTAAAGGCATAGTTTAAAAAGCCAGAATTTGTCATTTTAACCATTTTAAAGCACACTGTTCAGTAGTATTTGGTACATTCAAATCTATATTTTGAATATTTATCTATTAATGTAGACTAAAATAGGTTCATGAATTTTGATGGTCACACCATCTGGCTGACATACACAGCTAACTTTTGACTAAAATACATGTTTCCACCTCATCTGGAAGTGATTAAACTGGTTTTCCAGGAGACAGAAACTTTGCTGAACTCCTGAAAGAACCTAGTATATACTTAGATTTCATCTTGTCCCGCTTAGATTTTATGGTTACATTCACCTAATTATTTCAGTATTTTAAGATCTTTTTTGGATCCTGAATTTTTCATCAAGAATTGTCCAAGGTGGCTTTCTAAACTAATGAATTGATTAGTTAATGTATTTCTCACAAGTCACTCTATATTGCCAGTTCTCCTCAGCTGGATTTCCCCTAAATTTGATATGAATATAGTAATCATTCTTTTCCAACAGTAATACCTGAAGCTTAGAAACTTTAAAGGGTTTTTCAGAGTCACAGAGTTATTAAGTATCAGAGCAAGGATTGAAATCTAAGTCTGCCTATGATTTCCATGATATGCAGTTCTTAAAAAGCCCAAAGTCTTGAATTACAGGTTTCCTTTTTAGGATTGGCATTCATAAGAAACATGCATGATCCACAAGAGATGTTAAAGAACTGTTTCTTTAGAGTGATTTTCCTCCAATCCCACAACTTGAGACATGATATTTTAACTCTCAGATGATTAAAGTATCTTACATGCATGTATGAAAATGTCAAAATTATGTTCATTATTCTGTGTAATTAATATACACTAATTTTAAAAATGTTCTATAGTCAATTCTAAAAGTGAGAGCATAAACTGGTGAGAGTAATTTTTCAGCCAGTATCAGGTCTAGAGGAAAGACTGATCTTAGGGAGTAAATGTTAAATTACAGGTCAGGAGAGCAAATGATATTGGTTGTGAAGAAAATGGCTGGGAAAGAAATATAGTATTTACAAAGTATTCATTACATGTCCTGAACCAGTGTTCCAGCAAATAATTGGGACCTAGGAACTGATTGTGGTAAGAATGGGAATCAATACATAGCCGAAGAAACATGGAAGTTTGTATCTTTCCCATTTTCTTTTCTTTTTTACACTATCCCCATGATTTTTCTTTTAACTCATTAGAATATGAAACAAATGCATTTTTATTTGTTGCTTGTTGAATGTGAACATATACTGTACTAATTTTTACCTACCAAACCAGTAAAAACTACAAAAGACACCAGAATAAGAGAACATATTACTTTGGTTACCCTGCTATTACATACTGTAGCTGTATGACTAAGAACATACCACAGTCTTTCAGATTTCTATTTCTGAAGTTTCTTTTGTACTTGACTTTATATATTTTGTAGTGATCAATGGGAAATGTATTTTGAATAGGAATACATGAAGCAGAATTGTGAGCAGACACTTACAGAGGACCTACATATCCTAGTTGCTTCTGGATAAGTCTATCATAAGGTACAAAAATGATTTCAATTTTTGAGCAGCTACAGTTAATGTAGATTAAAGGATTTAAAAATCAAAAGGTCCATTGTCTCTGCCCCAATCCCCCATTATCTTCATTTTGTTGTCTGTATCTTAACCCAAAAGTTGATTTTCCCCAAAATACTTTTTTTGCAAAAATGTGTACAGCATTTCTACTACCAGGTGTAGCGATTTATTTATTATGGTGAAAGGAACAAACTGCTTTAGCAAAGTTAATATTTTCATCATTATTTAGATGTAAGTAATTTTCTCTGACAATAAATACACAAAATTCATAGCAGATGTTCATGCATTTTTGAATCTAATTTAGTAAGAAATTAGGAGAACTAGGGTTGAAAATATAAATAAATTATATATTGGAATATCAAATAACAATATACTAAACAGTGCAAAGTATCATTTTATTTCCCATCTGTAGCAAAGAAACATCTTTGAACATGGTGTGATAAATACCTCCTGGTTAATTTCAGACATGTTATTTTAATATATCTAGCATAGCACTTCTGAAATATTTTTCTTTCCTTTGTATTTTTAAGTGTTTATACTATGTAAGTATTAACTTGGAAGAGAGATATGGATAGCAAAGCAATATTTTATACTCAGAATCAAAGCCCAATTTACTGAAACTTGGTAGTGAAACCTTAATGGCACAAAGGCATGCTCTCAAATATGGACTGAGATAAACTGTTCGAAACATACTGGCATTTCTGATGCTGACTCATTTCTTTACACTTTTAAATGCAAAGCAAATGTAATGAGGAATAAGAAAGTACTGTTAAAAAATGAGGATCACAATGAGAAAAGAGACTAAATCTGGTAATAGAGTGAGGGCTTAAATTGATAGGATATGGAAAACATAAAACAAAAGTAATGTTTGGTGGGTATTTTTACACTCAGGGTAAAGAGAAACTGCCTTGCTTTGAGGCCATATATTTCAGGTTTTCAAACTACTAAAAATGAAGCATAACTTTTGGTTTATTTTCCAGAAATCAGACACATCAGAATGTTTTTCAAGTAAAAAAGTAGAGGTGGAATGCCTTAGGCTGTACTTGATGGGAGATTCTGGTCAGAGTTCAGAATACCAGAATGCTGATAAAAATGCTGCCGATAAAGACCAGGTTCAGGAAGTTTCTGCTGGAAAGAACTGCATAAGCTGTTGGACTCCAGGAGATACATGTTATAGCTTGCAAAATGTTGTTTTTGCATTTTGTTTGTGTCCAGAAATTTTCCTGAGACTGAGATTTAGGGTGACTAATTAATCTGGTAAAAAAAAATTCAGGACAGTCCAATGCTTTTCACTGAATCTGCTAGAAGACAAAATAGGTAAAACATTTGAAGCTATAGGTGTAGGAAATGATTTTCTCAACAGAAGCACAACTGCACAATAAATAACAGGAATAATCAGCAAACAAGATTACATCAAATTAAAAAGTTTTTGTACAGCAAAAGAAGCAATTAGCAGAGTGAAGAGACACCTATGAAATAGGAAAAAATTTTTCCAACTATTCCTTACACTGATGACTAACGTCTACTATACAGAATAAACTCAAAAAAGTAGACCACCTAAAATAAAAGACTGAGTCAAAGAATGGACAAGAGAAATGAAAAAAGAATTCACAAAGGAAAAAGTACAAATGGCCAATAAATATATGAAAAACTGTTCAATGTGTCTGGCCATTAAAGAACAAATTAAAATAATTTTAAGTTCCATCTTACTCCAGAAAGAATGGCAACCATCAAGATATCAAAAAGTAACAAATGCTGGCAAGGCTATGGTGAAAAAGGAACCCTTCTACATTGTTGGTGGAGTGTAAACTAGTACAACTCTTTATAACTATTATGGAAATCAGTATGGAGATTTCTCAAAACTAAAATTGGAAATTCCATATGACCCAGCTATTCCCCTACTAGGTATTTTCCATCCAAAAACTTACGATATCATACTACAGCAACACATGCACGTCAATGCTTAGAGTAGCATAGTTCATAATAGTTAAGTCCTAGAAGTAGCCTGTCGAACCATCAACAGACAATTGGATAAAAAAATGTGGTATCTATACATAATGGAATACTACTTGGCCACAAAAGATGATTGGAAACATTTGTAGTATGATGATGGGACAAATCATTCCTCTGATTGTTTTTGCACCATATTAATCCTGGTAGTACAGACAGAGTATAAAAAGGGGCAGAAAAGAAGTTGCTAAGGTCACTTGCTGGTTCCCTTGATTGCTTTGCTATCTTCTGCCTTCCATGAATGTTTTCTCCTCTGTGATGTCTATCTGTCATGCCACCCTACCTTGAAGCCAGTGGATGATGGACTAAAATTTCTACAAACTGTGAGCCAAATAAACCTTTTCTCCCTCAACTTTGGATGTCAGGTATTTTTATCTCAGAAATAAGAAAAGTAACTAAGACAGTATTTGGAACCAGAAGTGATGTCTTTGTTCTGACAATACCTGACTATGTGGCTCAAGAACCTTTGGTACTGGCTTGTGAGAAGGGAATGTTAGGAAAGGTTTGGAGAGGCTAGTTTTAAGTCAGTGTAACCTGGGAATGTAGATATACCTCAGTGGCATAAGTGCCTGCTTGGCAAGTACAAGATCCTGAGATCAATCACCAGTACTATAACATAAAGAAATAAACAAATTAAATTTAAAAAATAAAAAATAACTTAATGTTCATATTTCATAAAGGAAGAAGCAAAGGGACAGAAAGGTTATAGGAAACAAAGGATTAAGTTTATAAAAATAAAGGATTCCAAATTCAGATGTATTTAATTAAAAAATTAGTCTGGGACAAGGCAATAGTAATAGCAGAGGGATGTTCTTAAGTCAGTCAACTATAATTATTAATAGTAATAGCTCTCATTCTATGGATTTGCACATTACTAAAAAAATTCAAATCAACTTGTACCAAATATATGCCTTTAATGATATGAAAAATAAGGAATCACTTGACAGGAAACATTTTAGCCAAAATATATGCCTTTAATGATATAAAAAATATGGAAGCACTTGTCAGGAAACTTTCTAATCACTCTGGCTGGATTGGGCCTATTGCAAATAGCTGTACTATTATAAGAATACCATTAATTTCTGCATACAAAAATGCAACTGTGAATATCCAAATTATCGTATATCAAGGTGTCTTTGAATTAATACTATTAGATGATACTGGGAGATATAGGATTATATATATTTTTGTGACAAAAGTGTAGTATTTATAACTTGAGTCAGAAAAAATGAATTTGGCTTATCCTTGCTTATAGAATTATAAGCCATATAAGATCTCTGATGAATGGAATTAGAATATTATCATATTTCTCCAGTTGTGGCAAAGAAATTTTCTCTGTTTAATGAAATGATCTTAGATTACTCTGATAAGTTTAAATCTATTCCAGTAAGACAAATCTAGATATAACTGGTTATATTTAATAAAATTTGTATTTCTTTGAATTTTTTAAAAATGAAAATCAAAATTCGTTGTAAAAATGTCCATTTTCTCCTCAGGACAACTCATCAAATGTTTATGGTACAACTTTCTACTAGCTGTTTTAATGCTTTGCTAAAGTTGTAATTTCAAATTCTAACTGATCTTGACCAAAGAAATCTGGACATAGTGGTGCACACCTGTAATCCCAGTACTTAGGTGACAGAAGTCTGATCATAGTGAATTCCAGGCCAGCCTAGATTACACAGTGGTTTGAAGGCCAGCTGCAATACAAAGAAAGACTCTGTCTCAAATAAACACAGAAACAAAAAGAGAATTCTAGAATGGTAAAGAATTCATTGTATACACTATTTTAACAACATGACAAAAAGGAGAAAATCTCACAGGAGTTGACTGCAATATTATAAGCATAAATCTGAAATTTGAGAAATTAGCATTTTAATTGTGCAAAAAGCACATATGCTATATTCTCTATGATTTCATCTTTAGAGATAACCTCCCTCAAACATTTTTGATTAAACGGAATGCTTCTTTGTAAGAGCTGACCTGATCAGCAATTTTTTAAAAGTGTCATAATCTTAGGAAACAATGAGTACCATACTAAGATAAAGATGTGGAACTGTGTTAAACTTGCTGAGACATTTTAAACTTTCTTTTCTCCTTAAAGGCCACACTCCATTTATGGAATTCTTCAGAAACACTAATTATGAAGAAATGAAGATCTGAACCTGTCAGAATGGTTAACACTCATAGCTATAGCACTATGATGCATCCCTAGATTTTCAAGTTATTAGGCTTGTATCTCATTTATGAGTTTGTCAAATGTTAGCTAGTTCACACAGATAATTACAATCAAAAAGATAATGAAGGAAGTACCATGGCACATGAACAATTATAAAACAGAAGTGAAATGTAATAATTGAAAATATTAGTTATATGTATAATACTTATGCAGTTTTTATTTAAATCACATCATTGATCTTCTTAATCATAAGCTTCTGTGGCTACTGACTTCAGTGGTCATTTCTGTGAAGTCAGAAACTAAATTAAAATTCTGTATACTCCATTATTTACTTGATCTCCTGACAGCTACTTTGCATCAGAAAGCCACTGAAGCCACTAAATACATATCATTCATTTCATCAGGTTAATAAATGTGAATAAGTAGAACTGATTTCAGATGGAAAATAATTAAAATTCTATCCTAAGAGATATGTAATGAATAATAAAGGAGGCTTGCCTCTGTTAGTATTTATAACAAGCTCAGCAAATATTTTCAAATATTGGTATCTAATACAGATAGAGAGCTAGGAAATAACAAATAGTCGCTAATCTCTTTCCAGACATCCCCAATCTGCCAAATGCAGTGTTAAGATTTCTAATAGTTCTTTGGCTTACTAGACTGGTTTTTAGTCTGTATATGATAATTAACTTTATAAGGTTTTATAATATAAATAAATGAATCTGATGCCTGAAAAATAAAAAAAGAGTAATTTGGGGGAATTGGAATGTATTATGTGCATTTGCCAATCCCCTAAAGTGAGTATAATCATTATGTATTACAAACATGTATTAATAAAAGTTTTATAAAGCAAAAAAAATTCTAACAGATTACTTATTACTCTTTGTAGACACCAACATTAGATGTATAGCATAATGTGCTGCATTGTGCTTATATTAATTGAGACAGCATCATCAGATAGCATATTTATAATAAACAAAGGCGTACTCTTGATAGTTAAGGAGCCAAACTAGCCATATTTAAAAGTATATTTCCCCTACTTATTTATTTAATAATTTTACTCCAAAGTACTATGATCAATCCCTTTCATATAGCTGTATCAATTTGTCTGTATATCCTTAGCACTAAGAAATGCCTGGCACACACATACTGAAATGTTCAATAAACGATTCTTAATAAATGAAGGAAAAAGTGTAATTAACTGGTTTTCATATGGTAAGTTTACTAACAAATGTCTTAAAACTACTGAATAATGTGAAGTAAAAAAGGAGAACTTTGTTAGATAAATGCTATGCAAATAAGTTAATAATAAACAGCTCCTCTAAAATAAAAAGCATTTCATGCTTTTCTTAAAAGAAACAAGTAAATAAGCAAGGAAAGTTTTTGTTATTCTTGTTTTGGTCTTTACTATGAGTACACAGTAACCTTATTATTGGGTGAAAATTCATTTTTGAGCCACGCACATTTTTGGCAATCTTCACATAAGGAAATAAGAACTGGTCCACAACATTTTATGATTCCTCTTACCATGAATTCTGAGTGCACATGTATGCATCTTTTCATATGGAAAGACGTTCACTTGTCATCTTTTACTACTTAATATCGTCTTAATAATTTTTCTAAGATACTATACTTGACCATTTCTAAACTCCAATGACATTTTATCACTACCAATCCCATGCAATGCTTGTGTGTTAGATATATCTTAAAATAGATCAGCGAATGCTTTTTCAAACCACTTTTATTGATTCCATCAGGAACCAACCTAGAATAGTTGATAGCCTGACAATTCTTTGACATCTTTTGGAGCCATATTCTAACTAGGATTTAGAAAAACAAATAGGCAAAAGATATTGGCACACATCAATTGAAGTTTTTCTCTCTTCTCCTTTATTTACTATCTCTGGTAAACACTTATGGATTTTATAAATATAAATTTGAGCCTTACAAGTGTTTTGGACAGTGTAGCATATCAATTATTTGCTACGTGCTGAACAGTTTAGGAGATTTAGCTAAAATGAAATGATAGACAATTTGTAGGTATCAGTTACATTTGGTTTTCATATCCTAGAAAATTGCCAAAACTAATTCGACACAGATTTCATTATTCAAAGAATGTGAGATAATAACTGTTGGCCAAGGTCTCTTGTAATTTATGAATTACTGTTGAAATGCATAAACATGGAAATGCCACTGAAAGAATTAATGCAGAAAACCAAAGTTCTGGTTCATAACCTCAGACCTGAAATTAAACTCGGAGATTATCTATCCCAATTTCCCTACTTTAGAAATATCAAAACCCAAATCCAGCAATATTTGGACCTGTTCGCGGTCACAAAGTCAAGTGGATTAATTAGCAACACAATTTATGTTTACTGCATCGGGACTCCTAAGCCAGGGTTCTCTTAATATTACTGCTTGACAGTAGAATACATAAGATATTACTGTTATTTTATGAACTTTTTATCTCTTAAAGCCTTTAAAATTTTATAAACCCAAAGATAAAACAAAACTAGTTACAGATCCAGGCAAAAAAAACATCACCATAAAAATGGTCTTAAATATTACATTACCTTGAATAGGTCATGGGAGTCAAAATGAATGGTAATATTTATGTCCACAAAACTACTCTTGTCTATTGACTAGTTATGGACAAATATTTTTGCATCACTTACTTGCGGTTATGGATAGAAAGTGTGCATAAAAGTTAAAAATCTACAAACCTCACCCTAGGACAATGGTATAAATCCAGACTGACTGAAGACACTAGTCTTCCAAAGGTGACCTCTATTAAGAGCTTGATAAATAAGACATCATCATATTACAGCACAACATTAACTTCCATATTTAGTAAACACATTATTCCATGTGTTTATTGCAAATATTGTGGGTGATTTGTTTTTACTACTTTGCCATTCCACCAAAGTGAACAGTGTGAAAGAATACAGAACAGCACACAGGGATTTATCGTTTGCAAATGTGAAGTGAAAATAATTTTACAGGGTAATTTCAATGGGATGTCCTATTGCAAAAAAAAGAACATTTCTATTTCATTCCATTTAGCATCCACAATTTTTCATTCTAGAGGTAAATTGGCAAGACATGATAATAGTAAATACAGGAAATTAATTACAAAATTTATGATGGCAAAATTGTCTATGGAGATCTTTTGGAGAGGAATCTGTTTCAGCTTCTGAGAACATTTCCAAAATTGCTTTATAATGCATTTCAATCACAAATTTTACGGTGTGTTTTAATAGGGTGTTTACAAGTATACAGCATTTGCATGAACTAAAGCTTCTTGTACTGAGATACTCAAGAAGTATATTTTCATTAGGAGTAATGTGTTGGTAGGTACAAGAACACTTACTCAAATCCAAAGTACTTAAAGATGGGCTTATATGCTTTGCTTTTACTAGAACACAATCTTAAGCAGAAAACCCAACGGAACGAAACAAAACAAAACTTTTCAAAGTCATTTCTCAAATTTGTCCTTCTGTCAAAACTGCCTTTCTCCAATATAGCTCCTGCCACCAGTCCCTAAAATCCTACAGGATTACCACTACCAAATTCTAACCTCGTCTGTCTATAAATATCCTACTGGGAGTTTCTACACTGCAGGAAGTTTAATTTTACTAAAACGGAATTTTCATTCTCATTTACTTGACCTTTCCTTCTTGATTTCTGTATCATTTTTCCCTCAACACTCCTTTCTTTTCCCTGACCCTTTGGTTCCAGGGCACTTTTACTTTGCCTCCACTCTTCCCAGATCACACTTCAGCGTTCTACAGTAAAATAACCTGGCGTGGCCGAAACTATGTGGGGTTTCTCAGAGTTTTTCCCCCCTTTTAAACTCCTGTTTTGTGAGTACCAATAGTCCTTGTGCCTGGTCCCCATCTTTTGCGGAGGGGCGACGTAGGGAAGCGCCTCTCTGCTACAGTCCATTTCGCACTCTCAGGGCTAACACCAGTTTGGCGGTTACTGCGCCACATCAGGTGGGGGGTGGGGGGGGTGGCGAACCGCGCCCAGGGCAATCACTGATGGGCTGACTAGAGGCAGCGAAGTTGATGGAGCAGACCCCGAACCCCGAAACAGGAACTCACCTTCTCTGAGGTAAGGGCGGATGTCTACTTTAAAAACTACTGCCCCCCCCCTCCCCGCCGCCGACATAGCGAAGCCGCCGCCGCCGCCACCGCCGCCGCCGCCGCCACCACAGCCAGCGGCAGGCAGGAGTCAGAGGTGGAGGTGGCGGAGGAGCGAGGCACAAGCCCTGATGTCGCAGCCCCTGGCGGCGTATGAGAAGGGGGAAGCGGTAGAGACGGTAGCTTCAAGAGGGTAAGACTTCTCTGTCAGCGACGTGACTGTGCTGGGCGCCACTGCCGTCGCAAAATGAGGGCAAACTGCGTACAAATGCACTGGCGCCTAGCTCTGGTTAGATTTATCCCCGCCTTCCTTTTATCCCCGCCTTTCTCTTAGCCCCGCCCCTGTTGCCCCCTTTCCCAGCTTCCCCTGGAGCCTCTTTCTAGCTTCTATCCACCAATGGGAACAGTGTACACCCTCAAGACACCTCCCCTCCTCTGAGGCGCTTAGTAACCTGTCTCCCTTAAAGGGAATTGATGATGGCCAAGGGCAAAGTTAAAGAGCATGGGATGAAAGACTATTTGTGCCTGGTACGATGAGGCTTCATCCCTTAGCAGAGGGGATGTAAAACCAATGTTTAAAAATCTAAACCAGGCATGGTGGCACACTGCTGTAATCCCAGCACTTGGGAGGCTGAGGCAGGATTGCTGTGAGTTCGAGGCCAGCCTTGGTAACAGAGTCAGTTTAAGGCAAGTCTGCACTGCATGGGGAAACCCTGTCTCAAAAGAAAAAAAAAGTTCTGAAAATCAATTAATTCTACATCTAAAATATGCCTTAAATATATCCTGTCCTGTTTTATAGCTCCTTAGTGCAGAGAATAGACATAAGGAAAATCTATGGTGACTACATGTTTTCTTCATGGTCCTTTAAGTGACCACTTATCTAAATACCCATACACCCACACTAAAGTACAATAAACTCTCATGAATCTGGTACCCATTTGAAGAACATTTTTTTTTTTTGGTACCAGGGATCAAACTCATAACCTCACACTTGCCAGGCAGGGGCTTAAGTTACTGAGCTAAATCCCTTGCCAAGAACTGCAATATTATTGATAAATTAATTCTTTTCATCTCCTTTTCACTCAAGCTCCTCAAACCCTAAAATATATTTATCATGTCCTTGCTCTTTTAACATATTTTTGTCACAAATGCCTAAATAGCATTGTTTAGTTTTGATTGGTTTCAAATTTCACAAAACTTTGTATCTTTTTCCTGCATTCTGGAACTTGGTTCTTTCACTCCACACAGTATTTTGTTTCTAAGATGAATCTATATTATCACGAGAATCTATAGTTTTTCTCCATAAAGATTGTACAGTATCCCATGTATTTCCTCGTGAAGGGTTTTACATCCTGGTACATTTGTGCAAAAATTTCTCTTGGGTAGGCTTTTTTGTTCAGTCTTATTTTCATTCTGTATTTCAAGTCTTTGTCATATCTTTTCATCCCTTGAAACCTAGATAATAAATCACTGCCTCCAGGTAACCTGTTCTGTCCTTGCTTGGAATTCAAGCCACTCTTCTGAATTGCACCTGTATCTGATGCATTCATTTAGTGTAATGAATTATAGTTTTTTGCCCTTCTTCTCCATTACCTAGGGCCATTTTGAGACTAAAGACATTTTATGCTATCTCATTTTATTTTCAACTCTTCATGCTCCAACCCAGTAAAGTCCTAAGACAAAGGTCAAAAGCAGTGCTCCTTCAGGCCAAGGTCCCTCAGTCCCTCCGTCTAGCTCACAGACATGTGTTGTTTTACTTGTACAATTTTTTTCATTTACTTACTCAACAACATTTAAAAGGTGTGTTTCATGCCCCCCCTCAAAAAAAAAGCTCTTAAAAACATTTGAAGATTGGCAGTAGTGGTTGTGCATTTCTGACTGGTAACAACTAGTTAAACCTGAATAGCAAATTCAGAAAGTTGGAATGCTGGGTTCATAAGAATCTGTCTTTATGTAGTTTTCTTCATTCAGCAACTTACCCAAGATTATCTCAGTCCATGGGTAGTTTCTCTAATGTTCCATCTTTTTCTCTTGTAAACAATTGTAATTTTTAATCAAGTAAAAAGAAGTATTTTACTGAAATAGTAAGACAATGTAAGTATAAAAATGAGATGTGATTGTATTCCTGTTGATATGAAGCAGAAAGTGCCTCAGAAGTATTAATTCTCAAAATATGAATCACAGTTCATTTGTATAAGAAATATTAAATCTGAATATTTGAGAGAGTGTGTCACTCAACATTCAGCCAGTAAAAGAGAAGTTCACTAGGAATTTTAAACAAAAAAGATTAATGTAGGTATCAAGCACTCAAAGGAATTGGAAAGATTGGAAGAGTAAAACTCATAACTTTCACACATATTTTCAGCTGGCACTTGGACATCTTTTCATCATGTTTATGCTTTCCCATATTGTAGAATCTAGAATTCTATACATTACATTTCTCAGACTTCTTGGCCTGCAAGACTGAGAACATGTTTTAGCCCTCAGCAGTGATATGCATCAATATGATGTTTTTATATAGAATAGACACAAAAGCCATTTTATGGGATATTCAACTGATTTAAAACATGAAATTTGGACGATGGTCTTAGCATTCTTTCGTGATAGGCTTTTGAAGATTAGTGAAAATGGATTAACAGTGCTTCTGCACTGCTACCTTACCTCTAAGTGTCAACAATTAGAGTATTCAACAAATATTTGTTAAATTCTGAAATTATCTCATCTTTCTTAGGCTCCATGTAAAATTCTATGTCAAATAGTAAAAATGAGAATACAAGAAAGTTCATTGTCTTCCCATTCTTTAACTATTGCTAACTTCTAGTCCAGTATTTTGCTTGTTATTACTAGCATTTAGGCAATTATTTTCAAAGGGTGCAATCACCTAAGCTCACAGGGAAAAAAAACTGTGGCCTTTTGAAATAACTGTATGTCTGCATCTAAAGTTGCTTTTTGTTTCTGACAAAGTTTGCCATAGAAAGTTACAAGGTGATTTAAATGTCGGCTCCGAACCACCTAACTTGTGACACCCTTTTAGTTGACCCAGAAGTGAACTTTACTAATTATAATACAAAGTCCTCCATCTAGGATGGGAATACTCATTTTTTGCACTTGGGATGTATGAAAAGGCATTACATTAAACTGAGCATGCTCAAGAATGCCTCTACCTGATGGCCAGTCAGTCAGTTATGCATGAATACATATGAGTATCTCCAGTAAAAGTGTATGGAAGTACTGCCTTAGGAATGATCCTCAGTGCTCTCTGGTTTCCTGTAAAAATTTCTCTTCACTCATTTGTTTCCTGGTTGCACTTATTGGCTTTGTGTTCTCCAAAAAGTGAATCCATTATTTTCAATTATACTATAACATGAAAATGACACCAGAGTTTAGTCATACACTATGACAATCATCCCATACTTTCTTTCTCTTATATTTATCATTGCTCTCTATGACAGTCATGCTATTAAGTGAATGCCAAAGTACTGTAATTTCTTTCACAGAGAGGATAAAGTCGACTGTGGCTGAATGTAACAATTATGAAAGCCTGCTATGGGCCAGACATTCCTGATAATTTCTGGATCATTACACAATGGTGATTAATACTGAACTCATCAGTAGCATTTAAAGAATACAAAACTCAGGCTTATAAGAGGAATTAACTTTTGCATGGTTTTTAACTTGGCAATATAGTTGAACTCTTGGGCAGGAAGTTTAGCTCAGTGGCATAAGTGCCTGCCTGGCAAGCATGGGGTCATGAGTTTGATCCCCGATGCAAAAAAAAAAGAAAACATTTTAAATGAACTGTTTGTACCATTGGAGCAGGAGGAAGAGAATTATCTGTTTTGGGGGAGATAATTTTAATTGCCAACACTTCATATCATATAAAATAAGGTGAGGGTGAGGGTGAGGGAAGATTTACCTCTAAGGAGGAGGTTAGAGGTGGCAAAAATAAGTAAAGGAACATATTTTTGAATATATGAGAAGTCACCAAAAATCAAAAACATGTTATTGATCCTTTTACCATATTGCCAATGAAATATAGTATACTTTCCTCATTTTGAATAATATGAGAAAATTTAAAAACTCATTATTACCACACATAATACATATAAAGACACTAGAGAATAGAAGAAATGATTGTAATTTCAAGGTATATGACTTACACAATTGATGTAGAAATGAATCCAACGAGGTGGAACAGAAATGTTTAGTTTTATCAAGAAATGATTCAGTGATAAGAAACAAAGGCAAATATTCACATTGTTTCACAAAACTGAATTAACGAAGAGCAAGCAGATATATTGAGATATACAGTTAAGATATATAAAATAAGCTAGATATGATGGTGCACACCTGTAAACCCAGAATTCTGGAAGGCTGAGGCAGGAGGATTGCAAATTTAAACCAGGTCTGGGTGACATTGTGACTGAGTGAGGCCCTGTGTTGTGGTTTAGATCTGAAATCTCCTCTCCAAGCTCTCATACACTCAGACACAGGATTGTTAAAAGTACTTGAATTATGGTGCTGCTGTACTCATAGGTAGATTCATCTACTGCTGTGTTCAGCAAGTAAATATGCTGTTATAAGTTAAGTCTTGGTTCAGAAATGAGGGGTGGCATGACCTGCAAAGATTTATCTCCATCCCTGGCTCCTTTCTTTCTGTCTCTGCTTCCTGGTTTTCATGACATGAGCAGCTTTTCCTCTGTTACTATTCCTCTCTGCCATGCTGTAACTGCTTTGGAGCCAGCTAATCATGGACCTTAACTGTGAGCTAACGTAAACTCTTTTCCTTTAAGTTGTAGGTGTCAGATATTGTATCCCAGCAGTAAGAAAAGTGACTAAGACAGTGTGGTATCTTTGCTAGAACAGATTAATGTGGTTTTAGGTACACCATATGTGGCCACTGATGTAGTAAATGAATTGTTTTCTATCCTTACCACAAAGAATGACTAGATACAGTTCACATTCACATAATTTAAATTACAAAATTAATTTATGGTTTCACCCCCTGGAATGTGATAGGAATCCCACTGTGTTGTAACATAACCTGAAGAGAAGTGGACCATTTGTATATTTTGCAAGAATATTATGCTGAAAAATTACATAGATAACATCATTTTAATTTTATCTAGTGAAAACTGATAGGTATACTTGAGTCCTTAGAATATATGTATGTACTTCAGAAAATGAGGGATAAAACTATCACCAATTCATGTCAATTAATTTTTAATGGTCTGTTGGTCTTGGATATGCTATTGAGACAACCTCATGAATACACAGCACACATTATAGCATTTTTTGAAATTTACCACTAAGCATGAAACATCATATTTGATGAAGTCCTTTTGGTCACAGTGGGAATCAATTACAACTTGGGAATACTTTTATGATCCATTTATTGGGTTTGATGAGTATGGCCAAAGTAGTAAGACTCTGCAACAGGTCCAAATTTGGGTGCAAATGTACCCTACTGTTTGGACTAAGTGACCCCATGACAAACCCAGCTCAGTAACTAAAACAATCTTGCATAAATGCCTTCACCTAACTCTTTTATGTAACCTGTCAACTTCAGATTCACAAAAATTTCTTGTCAAATATCCATAATTGTGCAAGAGACTAATGTGAGGCTTAAGTGAACGGTTTTAAACAAATATCTTCTGATTCATGATATTGAGGAATAGTGGCATCAAAAGACACATTGGCACTAATGCAAGATTACAGGCCTTGAATTTAGTAACCCTAATAGCCTACTTTATGAGAAGAGTATAAAAATAGTTTAAAGAACCCTGAATTAATGTAACTTTTTGTCATTTTCCTATAAAATGTAATCCAGTTTAAAGTAGTATCCTATGAGTATCCTATGAGAATGTCTATTGTTTAAGGACACTAACTCCTCTCCTAGATTTTATGCAGTATATTGTGTCTTCTCATACCTGGGGACTTCCTTCTACACTCAAACAACAATGAATTAATGAAGTATATTTTTGTCCTTCCTCACCAAGTCTAAAATTTAAAATGTCGAACTGGATTGCTCTTGCGAATAGGCTTCCATTCCCAAGAGTCAATACACCTGTGAAATAAGATTAAAAGTGATGAAGACACTGATTGGAATACAACCAGTGGTATGATTTTCACAAGACCAACAGGGTCACAAGAACTCAGCAAATAAGTGAAGTCTTTGTTCCAACACAAGTTAAAACCATATTTTCCATTTAAAGAATGTATATGACTAAAAAAACTTTACACTCTTTCTCCATTGCTCTTTATCTATTAATATATCTATGTATTATGCATTCAATTATATACCATAAGATGACTTAGGAAGTCAATTCCAATATTTTAACCTCAGTTTCTTTTTAAAGATAGCTCCAATGTTAAAGGGAATAATATTGAATGTTATCACAAAGACATGAATTAGAATATAAATCTTTCCATACAGTGACTGTGTTACCCAAGATATCATCCAGTGAATGGTGATAATATTAACCCTAGATCACAGTTAAGATGTCATAAATAGTAACTGGGGAAAGTCTGTGTCAAGTAGCAAGCACAGGGACTGGCACATTGTCATTCTTCAGTCCCTGGGGGCTCCCAGAGTACAAAGACCATGAAAACTTTCTTTAATTATTGAAGACTCTCAGATACTTGCTTAATGATAATAAAAAAGTTTAAAATATTATTGTTTGTTGGTACTTCTCATGAGAAATTTGTAGGATGGAAGGATGGAAGACAGCAAGATAAGAAAAAAGCATGATTATTTTAAATTGTGCCCACAAATTCTTTAACATTTTTATGGCCTTAATGTTTATGTTTCTTCAAAATTCATATCTTGAAATTAAATCCACCATGTGTTGATATTAAGAGATGGGGCCTTTTGGCAATGACTAGCCAAAATTAGTATCCTTATAAAAGAAACCTAAGGGAACTTGTTTTATTTTTTTGCTCTTCTGGCATGTGAGGACACACTAGAAAGCACCATCTATGAGAAATGAACAAACACCACATCTACTAGTACCTTGATCTTGGACTTCCTAGCATTCAGAATCCTGAGTAGTAAGTCTCTGTTGTTTATATATTAATGTGATATATTAGTAGCCCAAACAGACTAAGGCAAGAATTGGTAACTAGAAATGAGGTGCTACTATAAGTACCTAAAACCATGAAAGTGGCATTCAAAGTGATAATAGGGAGAAGCTGGAAGAATTTAGAAGAACATACTACAAAAACTGACTTCCATGAACATAGCATTAAGGGAAATTTTAGTAAGTTCTCATAGGAAGAAGAAACCTGTAAAGAAAACCTCAGTCTTCTTGCAGATTATCTAAATGGTCTTGAACAGATGCCAAAGATGCCAACCACTTACCACTACTAGAGCTGACAGCCAAAGAAAATTCCTAGACCACTCATTTCTCAAGGAAAAAATCTACATAGATCTATTTATATTATAGAAAAATCAGACAAAATGCATTAAATTTTCCCAGCCTGCACTGATTTTCATTCTCTTTCTAGTCAGCTGGAAGGAGTAGAATTAATGATATACAGCTAGATGTGGTGGCACAAGATCTGCTATCCCAGAACTTGGGAGGTTGAGGAAGGAGAATTGCTGTGAGTTTGAGGCCAGAATAAACTACATAATGTGTTCAAGGCCAATCTGAATGACATAGTGACATCTTTAAAATAAAAAGGAATTAATCCCATACAGTTAATATATATTGAGAATTTAAGTACTAGGCAAGATAACACTTAAAATATACACATTATTTATTTTACTTTTCAGCAATAATTTATTTGATGTATATTTTTATTTCCTTTTCACTAAAAAGGAAGTAAATTCTTAAGGAAAATACATAACTGACAACACAAACAGCAAGATATTTGGCTTTTATTAAATATTTCTATAAATCAGGTGTCTTTTGTGCTTGTAGTTTTGTTCCTGAATCTTTTGTCATTATTTTTGGGGGGTCTATTAAAGGGACACTTGCTGCATCTGAATCTAGGAATACACTACCCAAATGCAATATCATTTTTCACATACTTATACCTCTTTGCTCTTCCTATCATGCTACAAATGATGCCAGATTAGCTCCTGGATTGTGGACACATAACTTGATAGGGATCACTGAAAAACAGATCTTAACTCTACCCTAGAAATTTATTCTATATTCTAAGAGAAAACTTCTTGCCAATCTAGACTGTCATCCTCAGTGATGGTTTTGAAGTTTGATTAGCTAGAGATTCCTCACTGCAGGGAATAGATCCAATATTTACAACCATATGCTTCTTCCAGTGGAAAAAATCTTCTTTTTTGAAGCTAGTATCACTAAATAGGATTATAGCAATGTTGAATGAGGAACCTCTACAGGATCTGGGATGACAATACTCACACCTGTTATCACAATTATTAAACAAGTATCTCCTAAAGCATGATGGAATATACAATAAAAGTCCAGGACTCTTGTACAGAATTCATTATTTTTGCCTTTCCTGGTTATGTATTATTCTGTTAATGGTTTCACTGCATTTCAATACTAAAATCCTTGGGTTCATTTTCATCTTTCCTTTTTGGAGTATTCAATCAATTAATATTTTCTGTGCAAGAAATAACTCTGTGACTCTTAGGGAAAAGACAAATCTTCAGCTACTTTTGTTGTAAGTTTTTTGAATGTAAATATATTGGATCTAGCTCTGGACTGATATCATGGCACCTTTATCCCTACTATATTAGGGTCTTTATAAATAACATTCAAAAGTTGGTAATAGCAACTGTATTTCAGGAATGATTACCTTGGAACAGCAGTCCAGCACTAACAGGATGATTATGTTTTCAAAGGAGATCAGTCA
Organism: Hydrochoerus hydrochaeris; assembly: GCA_004027455.1. Lineage (NCBI taxonomy): Eukaryota > Metazoa > Chordata > Mammalia > Rodentia > Hydrochaeridae > Hydrochoerus > Hydrochoerus hydrochaeris. Next base: position 215,383 of record PVLA01001848.1, read on the forward strand.
ATCCTAGATGACAATCTAAACTCAACTGGAAGTCTGAAAGGTCCTATCACCATATTTCCATGCCAAAATTGATACTATATACAGCCATACTCTTTCATTGAGATCATTTGTCCCTCACCTGTCTACACAGGGATTGATTTATCCAACAGAAATTTCACTACTGACTTTCCTGTTTAGCAGGGCCACACATTATACTTCCCCATTCCTCTCTCTCTTTTTTGCCTCCTGTAACTTGACTTTTGTTTTGTACATGGTTAGTACTGAGGTCACCCTATATCCAATGAGAAAATCTACCTCTGTCTTAGTTTGGGCTGTTATGACCGAATACCATAAAATACAATAGAAATTCAGTTATCATAGTTTTATAAGCCATAAAGTTGGATTTCAGGATTCCAGCACAGTCTGTTATGCAATTGTCATCTTCTTACTGTGTCTTCACACAGCAAAGAGAAGAGAGAGGAAGCAATTTCTTTCATATCACTTATAATGAAATACCAATCTCATCATGAGGGCTCCATTATCATAACATACTTATTTATCTTCCAAATGCTCCATATCCAAATATAACTCCATTGGGAGTTATGATGTCAGCATATAATTTGTGGGGGACATAAACATGCAGTTCACAACAATCTATTTCATCCAACCTTCTCACAGGAAGAAGCACCAACGTAGGGTTTTTTTTTGTCATATCGATCATCATCTTTGGCATAATAAACATAAATTTAGATATTTTAAGTTCTGTAGCACAAGCTTAATTCATACAGTTCATCCCAAAATTGTCAGAATTCCCGGTAGACAACAAACACCAAGCAGTTCAAAATTTAGAATCTTTTAGTGGCACAAGGCTTTCTAGTTGCTATGGTAGCTTACAGAAGATTAGCATTGGACTACCTGCTGTTATTCAAAGTTTGTGTTTAAAGGGGGCTACCACTTGCTGTATGTAGGTCATTAACATGGAAATGTCTCCAGAATATTTAAACAAATGGAACAAAGCAAATTAATCCATAGCATTACAAGACAACTTTAAAGTTCTATGGAATCTCAGTTAATACTTTGTCTTGGCTATTTCATTCTTCACACAATGACTATCATGGAACTATATTTTTAAGAAGCTGCAATTACTACTGTTCTAATTATTTTGAATTGGCTTTGCCAACTTGGTCTCTCTGAGAGAAGAATTTCATTTACAGGAAACGTGGGAGATTGCTGTGCTAACTCAGATATCGGGCATAACTCTGAAGGCCACAGGGAGAAAATAAAACTTGTATCCCTATTGTTATTTAAGTGCCAGAAACCTCTAAGCAACATTTTCTACCTTTGCTTGTTGCCTCTTTTAGTACCCTGATAAGGCCCACTACTTTTACACACATATCCTCCAAGTTTAGGCATCCCCTTGATGCCTCTTTTCAACTTCTTTTTTTCTGGAAGCCTCTTTTAATCTCATACCAGTGGGATTTCATTTTATCATATTCCTACGTACTTATTTTATTTCTGTTTCCCTTTCTGACATTCTCTCAGCATTATCCTCCTAGCCTTTGCCTCAGGATTTCACTGCTTGCATGAGTAATACATATTTCTTTGGTCATACCAAATGTTTACTGTCATCAGTTTCCATATCTAAACCTAATATTTTCAAGGAACTTTCTAATATCCATTAGAGCAGCTATAACAGTAGGGTTTACTCACCTTCCATGACAACTGGATTAATTACAATAGGCCATTCTTCCTCCAACTTGTCTGAATATGCTTATGTGATACATGAGCTATGTTGAATACTTCTGAAGGCCACTTTTATGTCATTTAATGTGACAAATTGGAAAAGGGAGAGAGACTATCATGATTTCATGTATACATGCATTTTAGTAATATAGGCAGAAGATGAAGAATGGTGGAACTATATATATGGGTTGAACATGCTGTTATCTGGAAAATGTGTTTTTCTATTTTTGGGGAAGTTTACATTTTTAGGGGATAGAGAAAAACCAAAAGAGGAAACCACCCACCTTTTCTCTGATTTAAGCAAGTCCATCTATTCAATTATTACAACAATTAATTAAATACTGCTTTCCAGAAGTTAACTAGGTGTTAGAGATACAAAAATACATAGAAAGGTACACTTTTTGTCCTCTGAGAGCTTTCAGCTTGATGAAGCAGGCAGAAAAGTAATCAGGCTTACTATACACATAAGGAATGTTATGATCAGAGTAATCCAGGATATGAGGAATTATCAAAGAGGAGTAATTAGCAAAATTTGGAAAATTCAGTAAGGCTTCAAAAGGAAGTTACTACTAAATTGAATATTTAAGGGTGAAAAGCATGCCAACATAAAGGTATTCTTTATTAGTACATGTTTACAGTACATAATGATTACATTTATCATGGAGAAACTGAAAATATACATAACACATCTTAACTGTGTTTTGTCCTCTTCCTCTTTTCTCTTTTATTGCTCCCATCAACTCTTCTTACACTACTCACTTGAAAAAACCTCTTTTCCAGTTTTTTCTTCTCTTCCTTCTCTACTCCTTCCTTTCATCTCTTGTTCTCTTTCTCATTTGAGATTTTCCTACTTCTTAATATCTTTTTTCCAATTACTTATATTTTGGGTTTTTTACATTAGAGAAAAAAAGTAATATTTAAAATTGTGTTCCTGGATTATTTCACATAAGATTATTGTCTCAAGTTGTATCCATTTACCTCACAATGCCTCTAGTTAATGAGTTTATCCTTCTTTATGGCAAAGTAGTATTCCACAGTTAACAAGCACTACATTTTCTTTATACAGTCACCCTCTTGGTGTGAATATGGACTGTTTTCAAGATTTAGCTCTCATAAATTGTGCTGCTACAAACACAGTTATGCATGTAACAATGTACTATGATGACTTTAACACCTTTGGGAAGATACCTAGAAAGGGAATTATTCCTGTGTCAAATGAAATTTCTAGTTTTAGTTTCTTGACTTATCTCCTCACTGATTTCTGTAATGGCTATTTACATTGCTACCAACAACAGAGAAAGATTCCTTTTTTACCTGCAGCATTTGCTACTAGTTGATTGCTTGATGATAGTTATTCAATGAGATGGAATCTTTGTGTTGTTTTAATTTGCATTTCTTGAATAGCAACATTTTTTCAGTTTTTATGGGCCATTTTTATTTTCATCAGAGAAATATCTTTTCATTTCAGATGCCCATTTTGAATTGGGTCCTTAAATTTGTGAGGTCTAATTTTTAAAGTCATTTGTATATTCTAAATATTAGTCCTCAGTATGAGGATTAGCTGGCAAGAAAATCTTTCTCATTCTGTAGGTCCTCTCTTAACACTGTTGGTAGTTTTTGTGTGGAATGTTTTTATTTTGATGTTATCCCATTTGTTAATCTTTTTTAATTTCTCATAAAAGTTTTGTCCAGAAAGCCTTTGCCTACACTCACATTTTCTTTTTTCCTTTTTAAAAATATTTTATTTAAAGAGAAAAAAACAGTAAAAGGGTAGAAATAATACATAATTTCAAAAAAAATAAACAGTAAGAAATCACTAGCTGATAAACTACATATTGTCCTCTTAGAAATAGTTGCTGAAGTTACAAAAGTAAAGCATACAAAGTGGACATTTAAACAGTGAGACTAAAACAGTTCTGTTCAACTATCCAACAAAAACTTAGTGATATGGTTATCAATCCTACACACTTAAACACACATGCAGTTATATTCTTTAAAGCACTTTCTTTTCCTCTCCTTTTGACAATAGCAATTACAAATTTTGGGTTTTAATGCTCCTACAGTTCTTATTACTTTTTACACTAGAGACACAATGTGATATTTATAAATATGGTTCTTATTTATTTCACTTATGACAATAATTTCAAGTTGTCTCAATTTCAATATGAAGGCCTCAAGATCATGCTTTTTATAGCTCAGTAATACTCCACTGTATAAAAAGACCACATCTTTTTCATCCACTCTGGAGTTGATGGGCATCTTGGTTGTTTCCAAGATTTATGTATTACAAATTGTGCTGCTATGAACATGGGTGCACATACATCACTGATATGACCTTTTCAGTTTTTCCGGGAAAATACTTAGGAGGGGAATAGCTGGGTTGAATGGAACTTCCAATCCTAGTCTTCTGAGACTTCTCCATACTGATTTCCATAGTGGTTGCACCAGTCTATATTCCCACCAACAGTGGTCCAGTGTTCCTTTTTCCCCGCAGGGTCGCCAACATTTGTTATCAATTGATTTCTTGATGGCAGCTATTCTTTCCAGAGTGAGATGAAATCTCAGTGCTGTTTTAATTTGTATTTCTTGAATGACCAGTGATGGTGAACATGTCTTCATGTATTTATTTACCATGAGAGAACTGTGTGTTCATCTCAGAATCCCATTTTTGGAGAGGGATTTTGAATTTGGGGGGGGACTTGATATTTTTCAATTCTTTATATGTTCCAGATAAAAGTCCTTTGTCAGAGGGGTTGCTGGCTATAAATCTATCCCACTCTGTGGGTTTTCTTTTCACTCTGTTGGTGATTACTTTTGAAGTGCAGAAACTTTTCAATAATGTGAGATCCCAGTTGTTGATTCTGTGAAGTGTTTCCCCTGCAGTTTCCTTTTTGTTCATGAATTCTCTGCTACCACCTATGTTTCCAAGAATTCTATCTATTTTTGTCTTCCAGTGGATTTAGTATTTCTTTTTTAATATTTAGGTGTTTAACCCATTTAGACTTTAGTTTTGTGCATGGTGGTAGGCATGGGTCGTTTCAGTCTTCAGCATGTGCAGAGCCATTTTTTCTAACACAATTTATTAAAGAGGCTGTCCTTCTTCCAGTAAACATGTTTAACTCCTTTGTCAAATATCAGGTGGCTGAGTGTCTTTGTAGTTGTTCTTGTATCTTCTAATTTGTTCCACTGATCCTCAGGTCTAATTCATTGCCAGTACCATGCTGAATTTATCACTGTGACTTTGTATTATATTTTTAAGTCAAGTATTGAGATGCCTCCTGCCTTGCCTTTGTTGCCCAGAATTGTCTTTGCTATTCTAGTTTTCTTCTGTTTCCAAATGAGTTTTAGGAGTGTATTCTCTAGATTTGTGAGGTATGTTAATGGTATTTTGATTGGGATTGCATTAAATCTGTATAACAGTTTTGGGAGTATGGACATTTTCAAAATGTTGGTACTTCCTAGACAAGATCAAAGAGTATCCTTCCATTTTCTAACATCCTCTTCAATCTCCTTTTGTAGCATAGCATAATTTTCAACATATAGGTCTTTTACATTCTTAGTTAGGTTGATTCATAAGTATTTCATTTTTAGATGCTATTGTGAAGGGTAACATTTCCATAATTTCTCTCTCAGTGAGTTTTTTGTTTGTGAACAGGAATGCTATTGATTTTTGAGTGTTGACTTTGTATCCAGCTACACTGCTGAATTTGTTTATTACCTCTAGTGGCCTTTTAATGAAGTTTTTTGGGTCTTGTATATACAGTATCATGTCATCTGCAAATAGCTATAATTTAACTTCTTCCTTTCCTATTTTTATTCCTTTTATTTCTCTCTCTTGTCTGATTGCCCTTGCTAGTGTTTCCAGAGCTATATTGAATAGGAGTGATGATAGTGGACATCCTTGTCTTGTTCCTGATTTTAAAGTGAAAGCTTTCATTTTTTGTCCACTGAGTATAATGTTGGCTGTTGGTTTGTCATAGATGGCCTTTATGAGATTGAGGTATATAAAATATATTCCAAGTTTCTGAAGATTTTTTTCATGAACTTTTTTTGGAATATATCGAAAGATGTTTCTGCATGTATTGATATAACCATGTGGTTTTTGGTTTTGGCTCTGTTGATGTGGCTACATCCACATTTTCAAGAGGATTACCTTTTCTATTTTGTAGCACATTAAGTGCTACTGTTTTAATATTTAGATCTTTGATCCATTATATTTTTAACTTAATGAATGTTGACAGAGATGGGTGTAGATTCAATCTTTGGCTCATGGATAACCAGTTTTCCCAGCACCCTTCGGTAAAGAGGCTACCTTTCCTCCAGCAAATGTATTTGGACCCTTTGTCAAAAATAGGGTAGATGAATATACCTGACATTGTATATGCATCCTCTATTTTGTTCCATTGACCTCACAGATCTATTTTTTCCAGCCCCATGCTGTTATTATCACTGTAGCTTTGTAAAAGAACTCAAATTATGGGATTGTGATGTTCCCTGCATTGGCCTTGTTACCTAGAATTGCCTTTGCTATTCTAGGCCTCTTCTGGTTCCACATGAATTATAGGATTGCTTTTTCTAGTTATCTGAAAATATTCTATTGGTATTTTGTTTGCAATTATGTTAAATCTATTTAATAGTTTGGAAAATATGACCATTTTCATTATACTTGTTCTGCCTAAACACATGTTCTAATATCCTCTTTGTCTCTTTGTTCAGAGTACTACAGTTTTTCACTGTAAAGTTCTTTTAATTCTTAATTGCATTAATTCCTATGTATTACTTTTTGAATTTAAGTTTATTGGTACATTTTAGGTATACATAGTGCACATATTCATCATAGGGAATTTGTACTTGTATATGATATAATTTGATTCTTATTTTCCACTTTCTCTAACTTCCCTTCAATCCCTCTACCCCTCTTTATTTATAAAAGTTTTGTTTCCATTTTTCCTTCTGCTTGATGTTATTACAAATGTTATTTTTTCTCTAATTTCTCTTTCAGTGAGTTTTTTTTGGTGTACTGTATACTATTTGAGTGTCGACTTTGTAACTTGCTTTGCTACAAAATTTGCTTATTGATTCTAGGAGTTTTTAGGTGGAGTTTTTGGGGTCTTCTATGTAAAGGGTCATCTCATCAGCAAATAAAAATAATTTAGCTTTTTATTTTCATCTGTATCCTTTTTATTTCTTTCTCTTATCTGTCTGCTCTGAGTAAGGTGGTAGTGGACATCCCTATCTTGTTCCTGATATTAGAGAGAAATCTTTCAGTTTCTCTCCATTTAGTATGATGTCAACCATTACCTTGACATAGATGGCTTTAATCAGATTGAAATAAAGACCTTCTATTCCTATTTTCTTCAGGGATTATATCATGAGTGGATATTGGATTTATCAAATCCTTTTTTTACATCAATTTGACATGACCATGTGGTTTTTGTTCTTCTGTTTCTGTGATGTACTGAATTTATCAGTTTGTGTATATTGAACCATTGCTTCAAGCTTGGAATTAATCGTACTTGGTTATGGTATATAATCTTACTGATGATTTGATTCAACTGTGTTCCAGTTTGTTATTGAGAACTTCTGCATCTATATTGATTAAAGATGTTAGCCTGTAGTTGTACTTTTTGGTTGGCTCCTTTCTTATCAGGGTCACTTGCTTCCAAAAATGACTTGGGAGTATTGTTTCCTTTTTTGATTTTATTAACTATTTTGAGGGTCAGTGACATTAAGTCTCCTCTAAAGTTCTTGTAGAATTTGGCAGTGAATTTATTGAGGACTGGGATTTTCTCAGTTGATATTTTCTTACTATTTCTGTAATTTCATTGACTGGTACTGAATTATTCAAGATTTTTATATTTTCTCGCTTCAGCTTTGGCTGTTTGTATTTATCTAGGGCTCTATCCATTTCTTTTGAATTTCCCATTACATTAAAGCACATTTTTGGGAACCTGCCCAAGATCTCTAACTGTCTGTTTGAGTAGTATGATGAAGGATGAAGAAAAAACAGAGACATTTAATAGCTCATAAAAGGAACAATATGAGATCAATTCCTTAGCATAGGCAAAGACCAAGACTCCTTTTTTTGACCAAGACTCTTTAACTTGCCAATATTTTATTAGCCAGCACAGGGGTTGGGCTAGGGTGCTTGAAACAATGTAGAAGTAGTAAAGGAATGGGCAATTTTAACATCATAAAGGAAACAAGTTAATATTCATCCCCACAGCTGGGTACTAGCTCTCCCTGTATTGTCTTCAGCATATCTCATCCTGCCCTGAGAGCACCACAGCCTCACTGACCATCAGGATCTCAGCAGTGACCTGGAGAAATTTGGGTTTCCACATTCCAAAACTGATCACAAGGTAGGAAAACGACAGCCTCAGACAGATTTTATGTCAATTTATAATTTGTGGTCCCCAACATACATGTTCTTAAAGTTGTTACTGATTTTTTTCTGGATATCTAAAAAATCTGTTACAATTTTGGCCTTTTCATTTCTAATTGAATTGTTCTGGAGCTTTGTTTTCTTTCTTTTTGATGAATCTGGCTAAGGTTTGTCTATTTTGTTAAATCCTTCAAAGAATCAATTCTTTTTTTGAGTCGCTGTATTTTGGTTTTTAGTCTCAATTTCTTTGATTTCTCCTCTGATCTTTATAATTTTCTTCTTATTTTTGACTTTGGCTTTTTAGTGTTCTTGTTTTCTAGAAGCTTGTGGTGCATCACTGGTTTATTTGTTTTAGCTATCTCTGCTTTTCTGATGTGGAAATTCATCTCTATAAACTTCCCTCTTAGGATAGCTTTCATTGTGCCCCATACATTCCAGTATGTCACACTGACGTCATGTTATTTTAGAAACTGATTTCTTCTTCAATTTCATCTATGACTCTTTGATTATTTAAAAGGACATTCAGTTTCCACTTGTTTGCTTAGTTTCTCTGGTGTCTTTTACCATTCATTTGTAGTTTCATTGCACTATTACCTGATAATATATGCGGCGTAATTATGATTCTTTTGGATTTGCTTAAGCGTTCTTTGTTGGCTAGCATGTTTTTTGTTGTTGTTCTTGTCTATTTTGAAGAAAGTCCTTCGTGCTATTGAGAATAATATCTATTTTGTTGTTGAATGGAACACCATGTACATATCTATTAAGCCTTTTCATTCAAAGGTTTAACTCTGATTTTGTTTTTTCTCTATTTGATTTGTCTACTTGTGGGAGTGGTGCATTGGTTTCCCACATTAGTTTAGTACTTATGTGATTTTTCACAACCATTAATGTTTGCTTTATGAAGATGGGTGCTTTGGTATTTAGTGCACATATATTTATAATTGTTACCTGTTCCTGTTAAATTGTAACCTTAACCAAAACATAGTGACCTTGTTTATCTCTACTATCTTGGCTTGAAATCCACTTTGTCTGAAATTAGGGTAGCTACTACTGATTTTTCTGCGTTCTTGTTGTATAGAATATTGTTTTCCTTCTTTTCACTTTCAATCTATGAAATTTTTACAGGGTTAAATATATTTCTTGTATACAGCATGCTATTAAATCTTATTTCTTGTTCTATTCTTCTAATCTGTGTCTTTTCATTGTTGAAATGAGATCATTGCGGTTGACAGTTATAACTGATATTGACTTATCCCCGTCATTATATTGTTTTTTTGATGTTGATTCCCCTTCTTTTTCTTCTACTTGGTAAATTCTATTATGTTTTCTTCTACTTGGTAAATTCTATATTGTTTTTTTGATGTTGATTCCCCTTCTTTTTCTTCTACTTGGTAAATTCTATTATGTTTTTTGGCATTGTTAGCTTCATTTTGTCTTTCTCAGAAGTCTCTGGGAATTTTTTTGGAGTGTTGGTTTTGTGGTTATGAATTTCAGTAGGTGCTCCTTATTGTGGTTGTATTTACTTTCTCCATCAAGTTTCGTAGATAATTTTATACAACACATCAGTCTGGATTGGAAGTTATTTTCTTTTAGGGTTTGAAACACTTCATTCCTGGGTCTCCTTGATTTACTTGTGTTCAGAAATGTGCTACAATTTTGACTGTATTTCCTTTACACGCAATCTATTTATTTTCTTTAAAAAATTTAGGTTTCTGTTCTTGTGTTGTATTTCTGGAGACTTGAATATGATGTTCCTTGGCATGTTTCTTTTCTGATCTTAGTTATTTTGGGTTCTATAAATGTATATCATTGTTTTCCATATTTGGAAATTTTCCTGTTATTACTTTTGTAAACAATGTTTTATGTCCTTTGTGCTATCTTCTGGTTTTCATTAATTCTCATTAATCATAGATTAGTCTACTTTGCATCATCTAGCAGCTGGTGAATCCTTTTTTCACATTCCTTTGTTATCATAAGATGTTGCTAGTTAGGTGATCATCAATCAGAGCCATGTCTTCTATATCTGACATTCTGTTCTCACACTGATTGATTCCACTGCCTTTATTCTCAGTACAATGTTTAATTTCCTGGATTTCTACTTAAACATTTTTTACACACTTTAAATCTTTTCTCTGTTGGGCATTCATGGTTTACATCTCTTTCTTCAGCTCCTCTGATTTTCTATTAGTTTCTTCTCTAGACTTGCTTATTATGTGTTTTATTAGGATCATTAGAATTATGTCTCTGCTTTGAATTTTTCAAATGTCTTATCAATTTGTTTGGTTACCTCCACTGCTACTATTTCAGATATTTTGACTGTGTGGCTTTTGATCTCCCCCTCAGTGTTCCCTGAATGTGCTTATAGTATTTGGGAGTTTTGAGGAATAATCTTTCCTTATTTTTTCATTTTCTATTTGCTCATTTGTTTTCTGTACTGAGACTTCAAGACTGCTTATGGTTAGTAGCTTTATTGCTGATATCAAGACTTCTTTAGGTAATGTCTACTTTCCAGAGATATACTCTAGGTGTAACTGGTTTTTAGCTGTTGGGTCTTTGCCAGGATCCAACTACTTTCTTTTTATTAGGGAACAGAGGTTTTAGCCTCTATGTCACAGTACTTAGTAATTTGGGAAATGTTTATGATCCTTGGGCAATCTAGACATTGACATACAGAGAAAACCAACTAGTACTAATGCCTATGTGACCCCAGCTAAACAATAAAAGCAGTAATAACAATAGCATTAAATGCAAACAAATCCTAAAAACCCTAATGTGCCACTCTAAGCCATAGAAATGAGATCTATAGGTATAATTCAAACTCCAAGACAAATTGGGTATTGATATACAGTAAATATCTAATAAATAGAGCAATCTCACCTCCATTAACACTAGAACAGAAACCATAGGAAGATATAGTTAACTACCTACAGATTTATAAATGTTAATTGTTATAGCCGTAAAGATAGAGATTGCGGGAGTTGTAGGAAATGGGGGCATGGATAAAAATAGAGTTTGATAAATGAAACAATGGAATCTGTGAAGAAGATGGCAAAATTGAAATAAAAGATCTTATTAATAGGTTAAAAATGACATTAGATCATAAGACCAGCAAAAAAACAACAAAGGATAAGAAATAGAGATTAGAAGAAAAACTAATAAAATATAATAAAACAAATTGAATGAGAGAGAAAAAGAGAGACTTATTCAAACAAAATAAAGTAATATTAAAAAGAGAGAACAAGAAAACGTGGGTGATAAAACTCCAAACTCCATGAAAAGAAATTAAAATATACCAATAAAGGGAAAAAATTGGGACTGAAGAAAAGAAAAATTTTTCTACGTATTTCTGAGTGTATTTCTTCCAGAACCTTCTGTCTTTAATCCAACAAGTCACAGTCCTCTCTGCCTCTCTTTACAACCTATGGTGTCATGTGACGATCCCTCAAAGAGTGTAAACCCCTATCTGTGGCAAGTGTGCAAGCTGAGAGACAGGCCCATAGAAAGTGTGTAGTGATGGACTCTGAGTAAAGACTAAAATGAGCTTAAGATGCCTGGCATAGATTCTATTGAATTGGGAACCCATGCTGGATATCAGATGAAGACTCTGCTTGCCAAGGGAGCAACTCATAACACCAGATGGAAGCTCATGTAGTTTGGGACACACAGTGAAGACCCAGTTGTGCCCAGGACTGATGCAGGAAGATTCTACAGGGCCCAAAGTTTGTCCTCCGAGTACTGAGGACAAATATGCAAGGGACACCCAACAGAACAGGCAGGCCTATAACAAGAGTGCTGAGTGACAGAGACTCCAGCATGTGTGATGCATCAGGCTGAGATTCTGTGTGTCCTGAAATGCTTAACTGAGATCCAAGCTTGTTGTAGAACACAAGACGGAGATCCCTGGTGTACCCAGAGAGTGGATGGTGTATGGCATTGAGTGGTGACTCCAACAGACACAAGGAACATAACAGAGATTCACAGGATTTTGTGGTGCCCTGTGAGGCACCAATGGATGTCAGAGTCTCTGGTGTATCTAGGGATGATTTGAGATGTGAACACAGGGTGGAGACTGAATCAAATTTGGGGTGGCAAGTATAGACTCAAACAGGAACAATGTCAGCTTTAGGTTCCAGTTGGAGGCCTTGATGGGTGTGGGACCAATTTGTCATAACTTGTGGTGACTTGGATGTGTCTGGTGCACTCAGTGGAGACTTAGATGGACCCAGTACTGATGTATAGTTCAGGGTGGTTACTAAGGCAGGAACAAGAAGCTGAGTGGATTCACAGTTAAACATTTGTTCAATGAGGGGAGCCAGGCCCGACAAAAGTGGAACCAGGCCTGCGCCACCACCGCAAGGTGAGTTGTAGCTCACAGGCGCAGGCCAGGGAAAAGTTTGGGATCATCGATCCTGGCAACTGGGTGCCTTCCCAGGCCCCTTGGGACACTGGACTAGGCTCCAGAGGTTCTGCAGGCTTGAGCAGACCATGTGCAGTGAACTTCTTTCAACCATGGCCCACCATGGGAGGGGAGCCAAAGCCACATGGGTCCCAGTGTGGAGGGCACAGGAGGTGATTTCCAACACATCCAGGAAAAGCTTTGGAACGTCACTGGAAACATGGAAATATAGGAAAATGACAAACAAAAGACCAAAGTGCAATCTCTAACATCTAGCCCATTCCAAGAAAACCTAGGAGCCATGTACATAGAGGAAAATACTAGCCATACACCAGAAATGCATGAAAAGATATCAACTGAAATAAAGAAGCAAGTCTAGGAAGCTATGAGTGAACTCAAATCAGAAATAATCTTCCAGGTAAAAGAAGAAATGATAAAGGTAGTGAAAGAAATACTGAATGCATCCAACAAAGACACAGCTAAACAATTTGAGGAACAAAGCAAAATGATAGAATCTCTGAATGAACAATTTAAGAAACAAACAGAATGCATGAACCAGATGCAAAGAGATACACAGGAAATCAAAAACTATATTGAAAGGCAAAAACTGCCTCACCAAAAGTGAAGATGGAATCTCAGATCTTGAAGGTAAGATTGCAGCTAGTGATCAGGAAAGGAAAGATCTAAAAATAACAAGAAATCAGGAAATAACAATAACACAGCTGCAAGATGATGCAAAGAAAAACAACATAAGATTAATAGGGATAAATGAAAAAGAAGGGAACAACACAAATGATATCAAGAAGCTATTTACAGAAGTAATAGCTGAAAACTTCCCAAACATGAGTATGGAAACTGACAGACAGAGTGGTGAAGCATATAGAACTCCAAATAGCCATAACCAAAACAAAACTACACCCAGACATATAACAATCACCATCCCAGAAATCAAACATAAGAACAAAATATTAAAAGCTGTTAGAGAGAAAAGACAGATTACCTCTAAAGGAAAACCTATTAGATTCACAGCAGACTTCTCAACACAAGCAATGAAGTCAAGAAGAGGATGGAGTGAAGTGTTTCAGATCCTTAAAGAAAACAACTTCCAACTTAGACTGATGTACCCTGCAAAACTGTCCTTCAAAATGGATGGAGAAATTAGATACTTCCATGACAAAGAACAGCTGAAGAACTTCATGATCACCAAACCAACCCTACAAGGAATCCTGAAAGACATTCTGGATACACATAGAAAAAACCACTAAGCAAGACATACAATTAAAAAGCATGGAAAGTTAAGATACAACATCAGAAAGATAATGTAAACAATAAACCAATATATGACAGTTATAACCATTAAAGTAAATGGCTTCAATTCACATATTAAAAGAAACAGACTGGCAGAATGGATCAAGAAACAATGTCCAACCATAGGCTGTCTACAAGAAACCCATCTAACCAAAAGGAAACTCTTATAATGAAAGTCAAAGGATGGAAAACAATACTCCACGCATCAGGAACTAAAAACAAAGTGGGAGTAGCTATTCTGTTTGCAGACCATGTGAACTTCAAACCAAGAATGGTCCAAAGCGATAAAGAAGGTCACTACATACTAGTTAGGGGAAAGCTGCAAGACAAAGAGATAACAATCTTAACTGTATATGCACCAAGTTCCAGAGCACTCAGCTACACAAAGCAAGTATTAACAGAAATGAAAAATCAAATAGGCAATAACAATTATAACAGGAGACCTAAACACACCATTGACACAAAGTGATATATCAACTAGGCAGAAAATCAGCAAAATAACAGAAATGAATCACACCTGTGAACAAATGGATTTGATAAGACGTATACAGAGTGTTCCATCTAACAACATCACAATATACATTCTTCTCAGCAGTACATGGGACATTCTCTAAAATAGACCATATACTAGCTCACAGAATGTATTTAAGTAAATGCAAAAGAGCTGAAATTATCCCATGCATTTTATCAGATCATAGTGCCATGAAACTAGAAATTAATGATAAAATGCAAAATCCCCACAAACATGAAAATTGAATAATACACTCTTGAGCAGTCAATGGGTCACAGAGGAAATTAAAGAAGAAATTAAACAATATCTACAAGCAAACGAAAATACAAATACAACTTACCAGCACCTTAGGGGTGTAAAGAAAGCAGTTCTCAGAGGAAAATTTATTGCACTGAGTTCCCACATTAGAAAAACAGAAAGAACATAAATAAGCAACCTGATATTTCACCTCAAACATCTATAAAAAGAAGAGCAAGCCAAGTCCAAAGCCAAAGAAGGGAGGAAATTATAAAGATCTTAGCAGAAATTAATGCAATAGAGACTAAGAAAACAATAGAAAGAATCAAAGAGTCTGTTCTTTGAAAGAATAAATAAAACTGATAAGCCCCTAGCCAACCTAATTAAAAAAATGGAAAGAATTGACTCAAATTCACACAATACAGAATGAAAAAGGTGAAATCACTACCCACCCTCTGGAAATACAGAAGACCATCAACAACTATTTCGAAAACCTCTACTCTCATAGGTTTGATAACACAGAAGAAATGGACAGATTCCTAGAAACATATGAACCATCAAAGCTGGATCAAGAAGATGTAAAACTGCTGAATAACCCAATTTCTGTCAGTGAAATTGGAAATATAATCAAGTCTCTACCAACAAAGAAGAGCCCAGGCCTAGATTGATTCACTGCAGAATTCTACAAGAAATACCAAGAAGATTTAATGCCAATACTCCTCAAACTCTTCAATGAAATTAAAAGGGAAGCAATTCTCCCTAAGTCATTCCTGGAAGCAAATATCACTCTAGTACCAAAACCTGAGGAAGACCCAACTAAAAAAGAGAACTACAGGACAACCTCCCTAGTGAACATAGATGCAAAAATTCTCAATAAAATATTGGCAAACAGGATGCAGCAAATTATCAAGAAGATTATACACCATGACCAAATGGGATTCATCCCAGGCATGCAGGGATGTTTCAACATACGTAAATCAATAAATGTAATCCACCATATCAATAGAGCCAAAAGTAAGAATCACATGATCATTTCTATAGATGCAGAAAAACCTTCTGATAAGATCCAACACCCATTCATGATAAGAACCTTAAAGAGAATTGGAATAGATGGTGTTTACCTCAATATGATAGAGGCCATCTATGACAAACCAACAACCAGCATCATATTAAATGGCCAACAACTGAAAGCCTTTTTCTTGAAATCAGGCACAACACAAGTATGTCCCTTATCACCGCTCTTCTTCAACATAGTACTGGAAATACTAGCCAGAGCAATTAGACGAGAGAGAAATAAAAGAAGTAAAGATAGGAAAAGAATTTAAATTATCACTATTTGCAGATGACATGATATTCTACATAGAAGACCCCCAAACCTCTGTTGAAAGACTCATAGATATAGTAAATAAATTCAGCAGTGTAGCTGGATACAAAGTCAATAATGAAAAATCAGTAGCATTCTTATACACTAACAACAAAATCACCAAGAGAAATAAGAGCAGCCATACTCTCACACTAGCATCCAAAAAATTGAAATATGTAGGAATTAATCTAATGAAAGCTGTAGAAGAGTTGTACAGGGAAAATTATAATACCCTGAAAAAATTAATCAGAGGACCTCAGTAAATGGAAACACATCCCTTCTTCATGGATAGGAAGAATAAATATTGCTAAAATGACCATTCTCCCAAAATTGTTATACAGATTCAATGCAATCCCAATGAAAATAACACTAGCATACCTCATAGATCTAGAGAAATCAGTGCTAAAATTAATCTAGAACCAGAATAGACCTAGAATGGCAAAGGCAATTCTAAGCAGCAAAGCCAAGGCAGGTGGCATCACAATCCCTGACTTGAAGTTATACTACAAAGCTACCATAATAAAGTCAACATGGTATTGGAATAAAAACAGACCTGAAGATCAATGGAATAGACTAGAAGATACAACTATGAACACACTTAGCCACCTTGTCTTTGATAAAGGGGCCAAGCATGTTCACTGAAAGAATGATAGTCTCCTTAACAAATGGTGCTGGAAAAACCACCTTTACATATGCCAAAAACTAAAATTAGGCCCATGCCTATCACCATGTACTAAACTGAAATTGAAATGGATAAAGATCTAAATATTAAAATAGAAACACTAAATCTGTTGGAAGACAAAGTAGGTAAAAATCTTGAAGACATAGATGTTGGTAGAGAATTCATGAACAAAAACCAAACTGCCTGGGAAATACTTCCCAGAATCAATAACTGGGATCACATTAAAGAGTTTCTACACGTCCAAAGAAATCTCCAGCAGAGTGAAAAGAAAACCCACAAACTGGGGAAAAAAACTTAGTGAACTGTCCTTCAGACAAAGGACATCTGTCTAGAACTTATAAAGAATTAAAAAAAAATCAGACCCCTGAAATTCAAAGACCCAAGCCAAAAATGGGTTTCTGAGATGAATACAAAGTTCTCAGATGAAGAAATATGAATGGCAAATAAATACATGAAAAAAATGTTCATCATCATTGGTCATTAGGAAATGCAAATTAAAACCACACTGAGATTCCATCTCACTCTGAAAAGAATGACCAGGATCAACAAAACTACCAACAACAAATGCTGGAGAGGCTGTGGGGATAAAGGAACTCTTCTGCACTGTTGGTGGGAGTGTAGACTGGTGCAGCCACTGTGAAGGTCAATCTGGAGACTCCTCAAAAAGCTGGGGTTGGAGGTCCCATTTGACCTAGCTATTCCACTCTTAGGCAAATTCCCAGAACTCAAAACATCTTACCACAGTGATATATGTGCACCCATGTTTATAGTGGCATAATTTGTAATAGCCAGATCTTGGAAACAACCTTAGTGCCCTTCAGCCAAGAAATAGGTAAAAAAATGTGGTGCTTTTATACAATGGAGTACTATTCAGCTATAAAGCATGATCACATTGAGATATTTATAAATAAATGTAATCTAAGAGATGGGAGCAACCAGAACTGGAACAGAAACTAGTACCTATGAAACCAGCAAACTGAAGTAAACTGGCAGCAGGGGTGGGAGGCATTTTCTCTTAAGTATTACTAGTTGTTATGATATAAAATACAGAAAGAAAAGAGAAATAGATTTGGAGGAAGGGAAGAAAACGGACAGGAAATTTTTTGTTTGTATTCACAAAGTTTAATACATCTGCAAAATATCTGAAAGACAAAGTGAGTATATTGATTTACAAGTCAAGATAAAGATATATGAGTTATTACTTGATAGCTTGTTATAAATACAACTTCTATAAACTTAAATGAGAGTGATCCAGAAACAAACCTCATTGTAGGCAATGTTATTATACCAGGGGCATCTAGAGAGGTGTCTGCAAAGAATTAAAATAAAGTGGTATCACAGAACTAAGATTAGAAAACGTTACTTAATGAAGGACTTAAGCAACGACTGTAAAGAATCCACTAGAGTTAAACTTAAAAGCCATTTTACTGGAGGGAAGAGGGGACATTGCAGAAGAATGAAGAAGGAATTAGAAGTGAATTATGAAGGTCACTGCCAAAATTCTTCTAAAAATTCTTTATGTGAAAATAATAATCAGAATGTCTCCACATTATTTTTTGCTTGCCTTTAAAAATCCAGTAGACAGTAAAATGCGAAAAATTCAGGGAGCAGCAAAAACATTTTAGGGAACAATATCCTAAGGTCATTGGAAGGAAATGGAGGTCTAAAGAGGGGAGATTGCAGTGGAGTTTTAAGCTAATGGGTAGACTACAGAAGAAGGAAGGCATTGAAGGCATAAAAGTATGAGGGAGTAAAGAGGTAATATCATGGACATACATGGAGGATTTTGTTTCAGCAGAATTTACTGGGACAGATTACAGAAATAAATGCAAATACAGGGAAGAAGCAGAAACTTCAGGGGATCTTCTAATCTATCAAGTCAGAGTGAAGGTCAGTGGTGAAAGTAAAGAACATGGGAATGGTAGTCAATGTCAGAAATTACAACTGGAATAAAGAAAATAAATGAGAGAGTGATCCACAGTTTGCATTGATAGGCAGGTTAACATCGCAGAAGTTGTATTTGTAGATGAACATGTCCTCATATTTATGCTTTTTCTTTAACTGTGATTAGCACTTGTCGATGAAATAAGGGAAACTAACACTGATTTTCTTCATGGATGAAAACTTTCAAGCACGAAGATGGAAAGGCCAAGAAGGACAGAAAAAGTAGTTAAAATTATGAATTGGCAAAATAAGGAAGGCAGGGAACAAAGGAAATTGTTAACAGAGAAAACAGAGTTAAACCCTCAAGGTTGCAATGAGGTCATTGCTTAATTTTAGTAAAATGAAAGGATGGAGGTAGGCGAAAAGGTAGGTCGTAGTGATTAGAAAATAGTACTAGAGTTTAAGGTATTTAAAGTATATAAACTTCTATCCCAAATAAAGCAAAAAAAAAAAGAACACCTAAAGTATACAAACTATCAATGAAGATAGTGTTCAGGATGTGGTCATGACATTGCATTTCTGATTAGAATAGTGATGAAAACTGGAATTGAATAACCAAGAATTTACAAAGTACCTGTGCATGACGACATACAGTTATAATTCCAGGACCCTGAGAGGCTGAGGCATGAGGATTGTAAGTCTGAGCTCATCCTTGTACAACCTGTGACTGTCTGTCTTAAAATAAAAATAAAAGGATTGGGAATGTAGCTCAGAGAAAAGGTTCTGGGTTCAAATTTAAATCAATCAGCCAGTAAATAAATAAATAAATTTCAAGTTATGGAGTTAATTCATTTGTATACTTGAACAGTGAACTTATTGAAGATGAGAAAAATGAAATAGGGAAGGGTATGGGTATGGGAAATTTCTAGGTAATAAGGATCAAGAAAGGCAGATGAATTAGACAACATGAGAGAAATTTCATATAAGAATGATTATTTGAAGGTGGCACTTGAGTGTTTGTGAGATTGTTGGAATCATTTGTAGGTCTGAGATATGCTGTGTTTGAAAGAATCATCAAATTTCTCAAGCAAAGGAAATGCCCATAAGTGCAAGCCAAATGTCAGTTTCAATCTTTTAAGAAAAATGGTGACATAGTAGAGTTTTCAAAGGACAGGAAGCAGAGGAATGAAAGCATTCTGGACATTTATGGAATTACAAGTGACTGGAAAAGATAATATTATGTAGAGAGATGACAAATATGGCGTCAAGCTTTCAAGATTTTAAGTAGAAATAAGAAACAGGTGCTGTCTTAGGTGGTATAGGACATGTAAGTAGATAAAGGAGGACTTTTAAAAAATATCCATTTAGACTAGTGAAAATTTTGAGACCTCACAAAAATTCCTAGTTTAGAATTATATGCCAAAAATATTAATTTATTCTAAGGCCATCTCTTCTTTGGAGGAAACAAAAGTTGTTGCCAAAAATTATGGAATGATTGGTCACAGCCATGAGTTGAAAATTACCCAGCAATAAGTAACAGCTGATTAACAGATAGCTATACTAAGAGTTAGGTTTAGTGGAAGAAATCATATAGCAGAAGTCATATTTGTTCAACATAAACATTGAACTTCATTGGTCCATTATAAAGACTAAAATACTAAAGGTCAGACTGACACATGTAATCATTAAAACCCTGCTGTTTCAACTGGTTTAGTCATCATATATGTGTGTTTCTAGGGTTTTTGTTCAGTTTTAGCCCTGTTTAAAACCTCATAATCATACCAGGCATTCTTCAGAAGAATCTTGGACATTAAAAGTTCCAGATAATCATATTATTAAAATACCAACAGAGGTTAGTAGAAAGAGTGGGTGTGGTGAGATAACCCCACAATTCTAGATACAGGAATTATTCTTGGGATACAAACATTAATCGAAGCCTTTGAAAGATTGAAGAGAACATCCACAAATTTCTATTAGAAGAAAAGACTTAGCAAATCTTAAATGCTGCAACGTAATTCCTTCATTGCAACTTCATGCTCATCTATATAAAGAAGATATCCTATTTGGTAAATTTCTGTGTATTTTAAGTAGAAAAGTAATTGCCAGGGGTCATGGGGAAAAAAAAGAAAGATCAGCAGTCCACAAAATACAGATGAAGAATGAATGAGTCAGCCTCATCACCTCTACTAGGTTCATTTTAGCCTCATCATGTCTGCTAGGTTCAGCTCATGGTTACCTACAATATAAAACCTTGTGGTGTTTAAATTAGAGTGACAATTTGATTGGCTTTGGTATCCACCCAGAGGATTAAGGAAGCACGCTTGTGGGTGTGTCTGGGTGGGTGATGGAGGCTTAATTTAGGAGGACATACCTGAACTCTGGCTCCTTCCTTTCTGGCACTGTTCCTCTGTTTTGCTTCCTGGGTATCATAAACTAATTATCTTTGTTCCATCATGTTGTTTCTGCCTTGAAGCTGGCTGAAAGTTAACTGAATGCCCAGAAATTGTGAACCAAATTAAGTCTTCCATCATTTAAATTGTAAATGTCAGATATTTTGTCTCAGTGATAAGAAACTGATTAATTAAAAAAGCTACTATGAATGGGGCCATGGCTATGACTGTACTTATCTATTTGATTTAGAAACTTTGGAACTGGCTTGTGGGAAGAATTTTGAAAAATATGGATATGTAGCCAGGTATTTAGCTCAGTGGCTCAAGCACTTGCCTAGTAAGCGTGAGGTCATGAGTTCAATCCCCAGTACCAAAAAAAAAAAAAAAACATATGGAGATGTGGGCTAGAGAAACCTTAGAATGCTATAAGCAGAACTTCATGGGCAATTCTGGTTAGAGCTCAGACCAGAATGCTAATAGAAATGTAAATAGTAAAGGCTAAGCTCAGGAGATTTTAGTTGGGAACAATGACTTCACTGGCAAATTGGTCTAGAGGCCCTGCTAGCAAAACATTTCTGTATATTTTGTCCCTGTTCTGACACTTTGTCAAGGAATGATATTAAGTGGAGTGAATTAATTGATCTGGTTAATGAAATTTTGAAGCAGCTCAATATCCAGGTAATGGCATGAGTACTGCTGGCTGCTTTTATCAGATTTATACTGAGAATGGGAGCAAAAACAGGGACAAAAATTTGAAAAAATTAATATTGGTCTAGAAGGAATCATGTACAGAATTGGAGCCAAGAGAGGAATAGCTCCTGAAGAGATCAGTGTCATTCCAAAAGAATCAAGTTCTTTGTATGAGGACAAAGAGATGCCATAGCAGCATCTTGGAAATCAGCAAGACCCCACCCACTGAAGAATCAAAGGTGCAAAAGCTTAAACACTCCAATTGAGAAGAG
This sequence comes from Hydrochoerus hydrochaeris, assembly GCA_004027455.1. Classification (NCBI taxonomy): domain Eukaryota; kingdom Metazoa; phylum Chordata; class Mammalia; order Rodentia; family Hydrochaeridae; genus Hydrochoerus; species Hydrochoerus hydrochaeris. The sequence continues at coordinate 237,223 of PVLA01001848.1, forward strand.
AGATTTGTCAAGGACCCCTAAGAAGGTATGAAGCTGTGGGAATAAAACCAAAGTAGAGTGGAGAGTCTGTGTACTCTACAAGCAGCAAAGCCATAGTGGTGGGGCCTTCCAAGCCTTTTGGAACTCACAATTCACCATCATGTGCCTTAGATGCCAGAGAATGAGTTTTAGTACTTTGGTCTGATTCTTTTCTACCTTACCATTCCTTGTTTTTCCATTCAATGTTTACTCTGTGCTATTGTACCTTGGGATTAGGTAATTTTTTTTATTTTTACTGAGTTTCTCAGCTAAGAGTTTCAGATGAGACTTGAATTTAGGATTTTGAAAAAGAGTGGAACTATTGAGACTTTAAGGAAGCTATTACTGCTTTTTAAAATTATATGTAAGTTAGTTGTATTATTTTAGGTGGGAATATCAACTTGCTTTTTTTTTCTTTATTTGGAGATAAGTATGATTCATGAAGATGTATCTGTTGACAAGGGGTGAAATGGTATGGTTAGAGTGGAGTACTAAATTGATTGGTTTTGAAATCCTCCAAAGGGATTGATGGAACATACACATGGATGTGTCTTGGTAGATATTAAGGCCTGGCCCTAAGAGTTTACTTACAGTCCCTTACCCATTTTTCTCTGTCACTGTTTTCCTGCTCTGCTTTCTGGCAGCCATGAACTGAGCATCTTTGCTGCACCATACCTTCTGTCATGAATTTCTTGTCTTGGAACCATCTTACCATGAACTGAGCTCTCAGGAAGTATGAGCCAAACTGAGTCTCTCTTTTAAGCTGTGGGTATAAGATATTGTGCCTCAACAATAGGAAGCTGACTAATATGTATATGATATAGCTACTCTCATCACATGCACACACATGTGCAATCATACATACACTAACATATATCCTTTATTTCACTGCCTCTCTTTGATGGTTGCTTATACTTCTAGTATTGTAACAGACTGATAATGGATTTATTAAGAGTTTTATAATGCTACATAAGCATGTGTTAAATGCTTCGCATGATTTGTATCATTATTACACAACAGTCTATTGAAAAAGCACTAATATTCACTTTTCTAGATGTAGAAACTTAAGGGTCAACTTGCTTGAGATTCCAGAACTAAGTTGTACTATTAAAAATCAAAATCTAGAGTCTCATTTAGGGATCAGATTGCAGCTCTAGCATCACTCTGCAACTGTCATTTTTCCTGTCTTTAATAGGAACAGCCAAAGATAGCATAACATAATGTTCAGAATACTTTTTCTACTTACAACTTGTTAAAAAGATCCATTATTAATGAAAGCTTATAATTTTAGTCCTAAAATAGGTGGTAACAGTCTTTTGGCATTTATTTTATAGGGCAAAGAAAGTGAGGTTATTAGAGTAAAAAAGTGATTATTTCAATAACATATAACTATTGTAGAGCTGATAATCTAATCTTTGTCTTTCTGACTGTGAATTCTCACTACCACCTTCACAATGTTTCCTCCTTCGGCATACTGCAGTAATTGCAAGTACCAACAGTAACATCCTTTTAAATAGGGCTTTTTAAAAATCAATGCCTTCATCATTCATTTGCACAAAAATACCTATTATAAAATTTACTGGTGAAACCATTATTTGTTAGGACATAGAACAAATTTTTTTGTGATGCTGGGAATTGAACTCAGGACCTGGCACATGTTAAGTGAGTCTTCTACCACTGAGCTACACTCACAGGTGGCCAAATAATTTCTGATTAGAAAAAAAATCCAAAATGGAGAATCATAGACCAGCACAGACACTGAAATGTCTACTGCAAAAGTAAGAAGACAGAAAAAGGATGTAGAAGTACTAGAGAAATTTCAAGAAGTACTGATAGGAGACCTGGGGTGTCCATAAAGGTAAGTAATGGTGAGTGACAATAACATATCTCAGCTAAGTATAATTAATATAGCTCAAAGTATTTTGCTATCTATAAAGTGCTTCATGTAGAATATTTCCTTCAGAGTTTGCTGCTAGTAGGCGTAAGTAGTAATAGTCGCTTTTATTTCTTTTTCTTTTCTTTCCATTCTTGAAAATTCTTTGAGATGTACAGGGTCAGATTGTGTTTTATTAGTTTTAACAGTGGGCTACGTGGCGCAGCAGTATATGACTCCCGTCTGGACGATTTATTAGTTGGTGTGAGAACACAATTCCAGTTCTCAGTATGATATCCAATTATTTATTTCCTGAGTCTGAACCTTTTTTCTTAAAAATATTACAAGGAGAGTTGAGATGTTCCTGAGAGACTCAACAGCTTGTTTCCAAATTCAGGTAAAATCTTTACACAAAATAGAGGCCAGATTTTCTGGATACAGAATTATATATTCACATTCTAAGCATCTTCTTGGCAGTGCTCTCTTTTAGATATTTATGCAATTTTCACTCATAAGGAAATATGGACTGATGTCTGAGAGATATAGTTAGTGACACAGTTCAAAATACATTTTTATAACATGTAAACTATCTTAAGGATAGTTACCTCGTGTGTGTGTGTGTGTTTGTGTGTGTGTGTGTGTATGTAGGGGTGGTAATCTTACAAAATCCTAAGCAATAAGTCTTACTATCATCTTCATTGTTTTGCAGGTAAAAATTGAAGCACAGAGAGGTTAAATATTTTTCCTACAGTCAAATGAAGAGTACATGATGGTATGGATTTAAGCCTAGAGAGTACATTCCATAGTCTGTGTTTTTAACTGTGGTAGCCTCTTAATTCTGAGTATATATGAGACTTACCTAGAACATTTAAAAACATATACCTACTTGAATCCTACCAACATTAATTTAAAAATCCTATGTAGCATTTTAAAGCACTTGGAAGACTGTGATACACTGCTAGGTTAAAGAATAACTTCATTACACTGTGCCACAAATGTTGTTGATGTTGTTTCAAGGACAGTAAAGTAAATTTTTTAGAACATGTAGGGAGAGAGATTATCATTTTTTGGTAAACATTCTATGCATATATAGTGAGATGATATTTAAAATATTTAATAATTGGCACAAAATAATAAATATAAAGAACAGGCACTGTGATCATAAATGATCATTATCTATACTTAGCTTTGTGCACTGGTCAAATTTTTCAAAATTATACACACATGTAGTATATCTTTAGTGTAAGTAAAATGATTTAAATTATCCTTTTAAATAGCTGCGTCATTTTTGTTGCATAGTTTACATAGTTTATTTAACTAGATCCATTGTTAGGTCCAATTTTTAAATCACAATTAGACTCAAGAGCTCTCTTTAGATTTGCTGCACACATTTTATGCTGATGTCACTCTTCTTAAACTGCCAAAAAGTAATACAAAAGTAGCCATTCTTATCAGTGAATAGTAATACTTTCACTTTTTAGAGCGAAATCTTGGTCTTCCTAGTTGCGGTAGGCTAGCCCTATAACTGACTTTTCATTATATGGAAAATACTTGAATCTTCTAACCAGGACAGCCTGATTTATGTTTCCTCCCTAATGTAGGGGTTAGTGTAGTTCCTCTTTAGTCTATTACATTTTGGCTTCTGCAAAATTCTTGACTATACTTAAATTATTGACTACTCAGTTTTCCTTTATGTTATCCTCCCTTGAATGTCTTTAGCTCGTCTACATGTGTTTACCCTATTGCTTAGGTCTTACAATCTTGTCTTCTCCTTGAAGAAATGTGTACTGATTTGTTCTCGGCTCTGACTCTGACTTGGGTGTAATTTCAGTATTTTAACTGCTTAACACTCTAGGTAACTAGGCATGGCATGGCCCAGACTATTGACTTCTATCCTATTCTTTACTCCATTTCAACCCTTTGGATATCTATATTATTCAGGACATAATAATTCTACCATCACAAAGTACTCTCCATGAAACACAGAAAAGCAAGAATGATTTTTTTTCTAGATAAGAATATTCAAACTATATGTACCTAAGCAATTTGAATGAGTCTATTATCAAAAGACAAAATCAAAACAAGCTTATTTTAAGGCTATTAAGGTATGTTATTTTGGATTCTTCAATTGTACAGCTATTCATTCCATAAAATAAAATGTGTTCCAATGCACACAACCGAAGAGATTAGGTTTAAATCAGAGACCAAGTGAAGAAAGAGCAGAGTAGATTCATTGTTTTAAACTTTCTCTGACAGATACTTTCTTTGTATGGCAGGAAGTGGGAATTAGAACAATAAAAAACTGGCTAGCACAAGGTTACTTTTTTGCGGGGGTGGGGGGCAAGGAGTATTTGGAAGTTGTACAATTTGTGTATAATTTTTTTCTTTATTTAGTTCATCCTAAATTAATTCCCAAATTGAAATAACTTTTGTTTTCATTAATTGCTTTCATTCAAAGGAATAGTATTATCTCTTACTTCATCTTTAAGAAACTTATTAAAGCATAAATAAGATGAATAGGTCCCAAGGTACCAGAGAGTCTTTCTTAGGTGTTTACGTTTCAAATGGATGAAATTCAGACTTTTTAAGAAGGATATTTACATTCCAAATGGTTAGAGTAGGGACTCTGGGTTAATTAGGTTTCCCAAAGAAAGACCCTGGTAAGGAAAGGGGATATGATCCATTTGCTTTTTTAAACAGACAAAGTTTTAAATTAGCTTTGTGATTGACAATAGTGGAGCTTTGAGACCCAAAGTGAGTTACAGATGTTGCTGCCTAACATGCAGTAGCAAAATCACCAACAGAGCTGAAGAGACTCAGGAAACCTTATCTTCTTATCTAATCTTAGCTCAGGAGGACTAGTAAAACATAAGATTTCCCTATGTTCTTCAACAGCATCCTCACTTAGAAGGAATCTACTTTCCACCAATACTAGTGAATCAGTTTGTGCTCCTAGGGCATGAATCCTGGCAGCCAAAGACTAGAAGTTGACTAACATCTAAAGAAGAAAACAATAAGGTTACTCATCATAGTACCCTTTATCCTTCTGTTAACTTAAATCATTTCTTTGTTTCAAACACGTCATTTAAGTGAGTGCTTTTGTTTTCCTAAATTCTTACTTGTATCATGACCATTTCTCAGAAAATGTTCATATATCAATCAATAGATCAGACATCATGCAATCAATGATAAAAGATTATATTATTCCTTTGGTGCTCTGATATGATCCACAGAATTTTTATCCCTCTTTTTTAGTTTAATAAGAGATTTTCTTTTTAATAAAGTTCTAGATCATCTCACATGTCACTCCTCTCTATGACTACTAATTTCTAATTTCATAATCTTTAAGTCTCAAAATTCTTAATGAAGCTTCGGGCCTGAGTGGAGGGGTTTTGGAGATCTGCGGATTTTGAGAATTTGGCCAAGATTTCCAAAACAGTGTAGCTGAAGGTCTGTTATATATTAACAAACATAGTTTTTATAGATTATAAAGAACAGGCTCTTTCTCTCAGAAGAGAGGGCTCATGTTTCTGATTTGCTTGATGTTTGAACCAGAATAAGGGATAAAGATTCTTGACTTATGGAAGTAATTCAGGGACTCAGGCATTTGAAGGACCCAGGACATAATTTAAGGACTCAATCCCAAACATAATAAAGAGCCTGGACCCAGGAAGGTGATAAGTTAGACTTTTCCCAGTACCTCAAAATTAACAAAAGTTAAACAGGATGGTGAATAATAAGAATCAAGTACAGAAGGAAAAGAGTCAGAAAAGGAATAAAAGTGATAAAGAGAATATTGATTTTTCAAACTTGAGGATTTAATAAATATCCCTATTGTGTAAAACATGGGCAGAGGCTAAAGACAGAGGGAAACCATAAATGGTCTTATCATGTAAAGGCTAAACTAAAACTATTTACTATGTATATATTTAAATATTCTTATATAAAATGATTTAAGAAAAATGGTTCCAATGTAAAATTTAGGTGGAATCAGAAAGGTTGACATTCTAATAGGATTATCAGACAGGGATAAATCAAAAGAATAGGAAAAAATGGTAACAGGTGACATCCTAAGATGTCACTACTTGAAGAAATATAGCAGTGCCTGAAACTTTCTCTTGTGAATAAGGAAACTGCATTTTCAAATACAGAGATTTGCCAAAACTCAGTCATTTATGCACAAATCTGGCTTTATAAAATCTTAGAATGTGCCTTCTTTTTAAGATGCTATTACTTTTTAGATTGGGCTTTTTAATAAAGGTATCTTTTTGAAAATTTATAAAAACTAGAAGTTAACAGGTTTGAATCCAGAAACATTACAGCAAAGCCTAAAAATCTTTAATATTAGAGAAATATTCACTTTGTTGTTCAGGCCAGAAGATTTGTTCATATGTTTATTAACAAACATTTAAAGTAAGGGGACAAGAACTAAAGCTAATACATTCTCTACCCATAGAAATTGTAAAAGAAACATGACAAGGATTGAGAAACCAAGTTTGCTTTAATTAATTTAGTTCTTTTTGGAAAGAAAAAGTGTTGGCCTCTTTAGAAAGAGGTTGAAAGAGCAGGTTGTAAAATGAATATTCAGTCCAAGAGTGAAGATGAAGGGATGGTTGTGTTTCAGACATAAGATCTATTATTTCATGGGCTCTATAAAGGAAAGGGAGAGACAGATTATTAGATATTCTCCTCTCCAGTTCTTATGGTGTCTCACACATGAGAGATGTCCAGTAAGTCTTTTTATGAATGTGTAACTTTAGATTCTATGAAAATGAAGTTGTTCTGTGCAGGTGGAAATAAAAAAGGAAACTCTTACTGAAAGGCCAAGGTTGGACAGGGTTGAAAAAGATAAGATCCATCCCACCTACACAGGAAAGACAAAAACAGTAGTGATCCAAAGAAAAACATATAGTGCTAAGATCAAAGAAGAATTTACCTTTAAAAGGTGGAAAAGTGAAGTTAGAAAAGAGCAAAGGGGTAGAGACATGGAAAAAAGCCACAATAAAAGCCTGAACATTTATATTTTCTACAATAAGCATGCATTATATTTTAATTGAAGAAAAATTATCACCATTTGAAAAATTTTTTGAAAAAGTAATCTATGTGCAAGGATTGAAATAATACAAACAGCACAAAATAATTTATAAGCAGAAAATGCTTCTCCTATTCTCAACCTGAAACAGTTAAAGTTTACTTGTCCCAATACAGCCAAATAAATCAGTTTCTTATCAAATTTTTCAGAAGCATGCTCCCCCCTCTTGCCTTTTCTCTCTCTCTCTCTGTCTGTATATATACTTGTAGTCACCTATAATTTTAGTCCATTTAAAATATTTATTTATTTATTTACTTATACTGGGGATCAAACTCATAACTGAACACTTGCTAGGCAGGCACTTATGCTGCTGAGCTAAACCCCAGGCCCTCAGTCATTCTATTTAAAATTTGTCTGGTTACCAGTTTAGACTTGGGAGGTTAACTTGAGATTTGGACATCCCAAAGAAGAGATATAGAGCCACTGAATGGATTAGACACTTTTATTCAGCTGCTTAGACATAATCCATCTGTTTAGTTGCTTCTGTGGCCCCAGCCACTGTATACTACTGCAGTCCTCAGACCCTTAGCCCATCCACCAGCTCTTAAGGTAGTGCAACTACATGTAGTAGTCTACACAATGGTGGCTATGTGCTACTAATGCTCTTGGTTGTATAAGTTATTTACACTGAGACAAATGAGGTTCACTTGCATTGAAATATTGCTGATTGGGATTTACTGTCCACTGGAAAGCATTCCTCCTCATCCAGCCTGAACCAAAGGGTAACCATTTTAGGCTTCGTTTTTCTTTTTCTTTTTTTAAAATTTTGTTTAATATTTAAAAGACACATAAAAGGAAAACAAAAAGCAATACAGACAGACAAACAGCAACAAGAAACCAAATACAACAGTATAGGTTTACAAAACAAGATGATAGGAATTTGACAATGGTTGTACTATTGCATATTGTTACCTCCAAGAGGGTTGCTTAGCTCAATAGATATGTAAAATTGGTCTAAACATATTAGTATTAACTGTTCTTTTCCAATGACTGATAAAATTCTTCATTCCAATTACTTTTCTTCTTTGTACAGTTACTTACCCTTACGTAGTATTGTAGATTTTGGAACATATATGATTTTCCACTTTCTTACACTAGGGAGACAATATGGTATTTTTACATGTGAGTTTGATTTATTTCATTTTAGAGAATGGTCTCAAGTTGTGTCCATTTACTTATAAGAGTCTCTATGCAGTATTTCTTTGTAGCTGAGTAGGACTACATTGTATAAAAATATCACAACTTTTTCATCCATTCCTTGCTTGATGGGCACTTGGTTGATGGGCACTCCAAGATTTGGCTATTACAAATTGTGCTGTTATGAACATGGGTGCACATATATCACTGTGGTATGATGTTTTCAGTTCTTCTGGGAAAATACCCGGTAGTGGAATAGCTGGGTCAAATAGAATCTGTAATCCTAGATTTTTGAGGAATCTCCACACTGATTTCCACAGTGATTGTACCAGTCTACACTCTCACCAACAATGGAGAAGAGCTCCTTTTTCCTGACAACCCATCCAACATTTGATATTGGTTGGCTTCTTGATGACAGACATTTATTCTGAAGTGGGATGGAATCCCAGTGTTGTTGTAATTTGCATCTTTTGAATGACCAGTGATGTTGAACATTTTTTCATATATTTATTTACTGTTTATATTTCTTCATCTGAGAAGTGTGTCTTCATCTCAGATGCCCATTTTTGGATTAGGTCCTTGAATTTTTGAGGCAAGATTTTTTTTAAATCTTTATAAGTTCTATGTAGAAATCCTTTGTCTGAGGGAAAATTGGCTAAGATATTTTCCCAATTTGTGGGTTTTCCTTTCAGTCTGTTGGACATTTCCTTTGACATGTAAAAACATTTTAGAAAGACAAGATCCCAGTTGTTGATTCTGGGAAGTATTTTCTGTGCTTTTTGATTTTTGTTCCTGAATTCTCTGCCTACTCCTATGTCATTAAGATTTCTACCTATTGTGTCTTCCAGTAGATTTAGTGTTTCTGTTTTAGTATTTAGATCTTTGATCCATTTTGACATTAGTTTAGTGCATGGTGATAGGCATGGATCTAGTTTTGGTTTTCAGCATATGGAGAGCCAGTTTTTCCAGCACCACATATTAAAGAGGCTATCTCTTCCATTGTACATGTTTGGGCCCTTTGTCAGAGATGAGGTGGCTAAGTGTGTTTGTAGTTGTGACTAATTGACTCCATTCATCTTCAGGTCTGTTTTTATTCCAGTACCGTGCTGATTTTATCACAGTAACTTTGTAGTACAACTTGAAGTTTTGGATTATGATACCTCCTGCCTTGCCTTCTTTGTAGAGTATCATGTCATCTGCAAATAATGATAATTTACCTTCTTTCTTTCCTATCCTTATTCCCTTTATTTCTCTCTCTTTTCTAATTTCCCTGGCTAATATTTCCAGAACTATATTGAATTTGATTGGTGATAATGGATATCCTTGTCTTGTTCCTGATTTTAGATTGAAAGTTTTCAGTTTTTGTTCATTTAGTAAGATGTTGGCAGTTGGTTTATCAAATATAGCTTTTATCAGATTGAGGTAGAGACCATCTATTCCAACTTTCTCTAGGGTTTTTCATTAATGAATGTTGGATTTTGTTGAAAGCTTTTTCTGTATCTATTGAGCCGACCATGTCTTTCTTCTCCTTGGCTCTTTTGATATGGTGTATTACATTTATTGATTCCATATGTTGAACTATCCCTGCATTCCTGGGATGAATCCCACTTGAGCGTGGTGTATAATCTTCTTGGTGACTGGTTGCATTCTATTTGCTGGTATTTTATTGAGGATTTTTGCATCTATGTTCATTAGAGTGATTGGCCTGTAATTTTCTTTTTTCATTGTGTCTTTCTGTAGGTTTGGTAGTAGGGTAACACTTGCTTCCAGGAATGGGTTAGGGAGAATTGCTTCCCTTTCAATTTCATTGAAAGTTTTGAAAGTATTGGCATTAAGTCTTCTTTGCCTTTCTTGTAGAATTCTGCAGTAAATCTATCAGGATCTGGGGTTTTCTTTGTTGGTAGTGTTTGGATTACTTGTTAAATTTCATTATTGAAGTTGGGTTATTCAGCAATTTTACATCTTCTTGATTCAGCTTGATCATTCTTGGTTTGAATTCTTGGTTCACATTGTCTGCAAACAAAATAGCTATCCCAGCTGTTTTCTGGGTTTCTGTCACGTGGAGTATTGTTTTCTATCCTTCAACTTTTAGTGTATGAATTTCTTTTTGAGGTAAATGTGTTTCTTGTACACAGCATATTGTTGGATTTTGTTTCTTAATCCACTCCGCCAGTCTCTTTCTTTTTGTTGGTGAGTTGAGACCATTAACATTGATGGATATAACTGGTAAGTACCAACTTATCACTGTCATGTTATCTTCTTTTGTTGGTTTTCTACTTTTTCTGTTTAAAAGCTTGCCCTGCTTAGTGATTTTCTTTTGTTGTTCTTGGAATTGTAGTTATCTTTGTTTCTTTCTAGAGTGTCATTCAGTACTCATTTTAGTGTTTGTTTGGTGGCCATGAATTTCTTTGTTTGTTCTTTTTCATGGATGTTTCTTATTTCTCCATCTATTTTCAAAGACAGTTTTGCAGGATACACCAATCTAGGTTGAAAATTGTCTTCTTTCAGGACCTGAAATTCTTCACTCCAAGCTCTTCTTGACTTGACAGTTCGTGTTGAGAAGTCTGCCGTGATTCTGATGGGCTTTCCTTCATAGGTGATCTGTTTCTTTTTTCTGACAGCTTTTAGTATTTTGTTCTTGTGCTGAATTTCTGATATGCTAATTATTATATGTATAGGTGAAGATTTATTTTGGTTATCGTTAATTGTGATTCTGTATGCCTCACTTATCTCTTATCAGACTCTCTTCCCATGTTTGTAAAATTTTCTGTTATTATTTTTGCAAATAATCCTCACTGGTCATTTGTGTTGAACCCTGCTTTTTTATTGACACTTACCAATCGTATATTATTTCTGTTTGCATCATTTTGCAGCTGTTGAATTGTTTCCTGGTTCCTTGTTATTTTTAAGAGATCTTTTCTTTCGTAGTCTTAATCTTCCATCCTGTCTTCAAGGTCTGAGAGTCTATCTTCATTCAAGTGGTTTTGGTAGCTTTCAATGGAATTTTTAATTTTTTGAATATCCCTTTTAATCTGTTTCATGCATTCTAATTCTGTCTTATATTGTTCATTCAAGGTTTCCATAATTTTCTCATGTTCTTCTCTTTTTATTTAGATCTTTTTTAGATGCACACAACATTTCTTTCATAATGTTTGTCATTTCATTTTTTACCTGAAAGATTATTTCTGACTTGATTTCCTCTATAACTTCATGAAGTTATTTCTTTACTTCATTTGTTATCATTTCAGAAAGTTCAGTGGTGCAATTTCTGGTGTCTTCTATTTCAGTATCTCTTGGGTTTACTCTCATTGGGCTGGAACATTGAGACTGCCTCTTGCTCTTTTGTTTTGTCATTTTCCTCTGGAACCTATGTGGCTGGTCAGACACCCTCCTGATGGCTTGCACTTGAAAAGCATAGTTTCAATCCTCTGAAATTCCTGTGGCTATCTGGGGCTAACCCCAAACCCATGACACCAGATCTTTGTGCTCTGTGGCCTGTGAGGCTGGCTGGCTGTTACCCTGATGTAATGCACTGGGTTGTTCTGGGATGCTGGCCAGGGCAGGAGTGTGTTGCTGGGGACTAGAACCTGTTTGATTGGAGTTGAGAACCTCTGAGACACAGGAAGCTTATAGGGACACACACACTGTGTGTCACCAGAACCTAATGCCTAGCTAGGTGGAGTTCAAGACCTCTGGGACCCAAGCAGCTAGGTGGAGCATAACCTTGAGTGTGGCACTACCTGGACCTTGCCTCTGGTTGGGAGGAGTTCAGCATGTCTAGAGCATGCAGCAGAGTATGTCCCTGTAGGTAGGTTGCCAGGGCCTTGCTCCTGGCTGGGTGGAGTTCAGAACCTCCAGGACCTGCCACATGACTAGATGAGCTGCACTGCTGAACTATAGAACTTGCACCTGGTGCTCTGATGGGTGGACCTCAAGTTTTCCAAGACTGTCATAGCTCCCTGATGGGCTGCTCTGGGGCTCTGGACTGGGCTGGGCTCGGTACCTCTATGACCAGTGAGACTGGCCACGCTTTCTCCTGATGGATTGTACTGTGTTGCTGGGCAGGACAGAGTTCGGATCCTCTGTGCAGCTAGCAATGACACACCTCTGGACTGTGGTGCTGTGGATCTTACCAGGCTTTGTTTTTCTTTATAATCTACACCCTTCAGGTGTTGGGGTATGATTCCACAGAGGTTATGTAGAGCCACAGGGGTGATCTTTGCCCCCATTGCCCTAATACCAAGAATAGGAGAACTTACTATAGGCCATAATAAAGTCCCTTTCTACTGTATGTCCCTGCATATAGTCACTGCACCACAGGCAGGCAACACACTCAGCTGGTCCAAGAATGGGAACCAAATTAGCTCCTGCCCTTTCCAAATTTCTCTAGTTTTTTTTAAAATTTATTTAAAGAGAAAAAAAGCAAAAAAAAAGATGCTAACAACAATACAGAATTCTAAAAGAAAAGTGAAAAAACATTAAGAAATGACTAGTTGACAAATTACACATTGTCATCTCGGATGTAGTTGTTCAAGTTACAAAATTAATGGATACATAGTAGATATTCAGACAGTAAGACTGCAAACAGTTCTGTTCAAAGATCCAACAAAGGTTCAGCAATATGGTCATTTATTTTACACACTCAAACATACATGTAGTTATATCCCTTAGAGCCCTTTTTTTTCCCTCTCTTTTTTACAATAGCAATTCCACATTTTGGGTTTTATTACTCTTATAGTTCTTATCACTTTTTACACTAGAGGCACAATGTGATATTTATAACTATGATTCTTATTTATTTCACTAATGAGGATAGTCTCAAGTTGTCTCCATTTACCTATGAAGGCCTCAAGATCATCCTTTTTTATAGCTGAGTAATATTCCATTGTGTAAAAATACCACATCTTTTTCATCCACTCTGCAGTTGATGGGCATCTTGGTTGTTTCCAAGATTTAGCTATTACAAATTGTGCTGCTATGAACATGGGTGCACATATATAACTGTGATATGAACTTCTCAGTTCTCCTGGGAAAATACCCAGGAGGGGAATATCTCTAGTTTTTTTTTCTGGGGCCTAGGCCCCCTGGCATTTCTCAGGAACTGAACACAAGGGCTTTTTTTCTGTTGGACTATCCCTAATTTGAAGAGTGCCTTTGTGGAAAATAGAAAGTGGCTCTCTGCCCTGGGAAAACCCCTCTTTTTTCTTGTGGACTTTAGTGCAGTACAGAATCTGCAAAGTAATAAGCTCAGTACTGGCCATGCCCTGGCCTGTCTATTTTACTGTTTATGCCCTTCTGTGTGACTTACTTATAGGTCTTGCTACATGGCAACTCATTGAATATCTATTAGCTTTCTTCCAATATGAGGACAAACTGTTTTTGATTCTCAACCCTGGAGAAGGTCCATCTCCAGGTATATTCAGGTACCAGGGAGATGTGCAAGGTATAGCCTTGAAGCATCAGATAGCCTGTACCTAAAGTCAGTCATTGATTTCACTTTAATGGTATGTCCATCATGCTCATCTATGTAGGCTGTCTTACCTGAGAGTTTATCACAAGTGCCACAAATCAGGATATAGTCTTCCCAATGTCCATTAACTTGAGCACATGTTTTACATTTGTGGGTGTTTGATAGCTCAGTTTCTGGCTGAATGAAGTCTTTCTAATCTCTCTGTGCTGTTGCCTTAAACCAGTCTATCTTTGGCTTCAGCAGCCATAAATTAGTCATTTGGGCAGGATCTGCTGTCTGCTGCTTTCCTTCTAGTGGCCCCAGCCTTGGCCCTGGGCCTGCCTTCAGCTCTGGTGTGGATTCAAATTGATTTTTCTTGTGGCTCCAGCATGGATGCCACTCTCAGGCTTGAAGTCCCAGGAGTAGGCTCCGCCCCCATCCCAGCCCTGATGCTTCACTTCTTTACCTTTATAGGCTGTGATTCACTGCTTCAATTTCTGTATCATCAATGAATAGTAATTTCTGCAAGGAAGCAGCTTGATCTCGCCAGCTCCCGTGCTGTCTGTGTTGATGAGCTCTGTTATTTTGGCAGCATGAATTCTTTCTAGAAAAAATTTACAAGCAGCATATATCTCGTCTTTCACTGTTATGTTTCAGACTGGCCTCTTATGCTAACCCTTTGCTGTTGGTACCTCCTCTTAAGGAGAATTTTGACTTGGCCCAGAATGTGATGAATTGGGCCAGTTGTGCCAATTGTTTTGTTACTAGTTCAGAATTGGGTAGTTAACTTGAGATTCAGGCAGCCCAGTGGGGACACAGAGTCATAGAATGGATTAGACATCTTTATTCAGCTGCTTAGCTATAATCTATCTGTTTAGCTGTTCCTGTGGCCTCCAACAAATGTACACTCAAAGCAGTATTCAGGACTCTAACCTGACCTCTAGGCTTCATGGCACTCCAGCTATATATAGGGTTCTATTCAATAATGGTTCTGTGCCACTAATGACTCTCATTATATGAGTTATTTATGTCGGCAAGTACTGAAATTTTCTTATATCAGTTATTTACATTGAGATGGATGATATGCACCTGTGCTTAAATCTTAACACCACGCTGAACTGAATCAGTGTGGTTCTGGGCATGGAAGGCCCACCTGAGGATTGTTCCCAACAACATAAAAAGAGAAATTAAGGGGAAGATGGTGTGCTGTTGATTTTCTGGGAGAAGCTTGTCACATTGGTTTTTGTGATAAGAACTCAACTGTTATCATTGGAGCTCAGGTCCTTGCTGTCACTAAGGATGTCTGCAATTCTCTTCAGAGGAGCTCTGGTCCATCTACTGAGCATTGCTTCCTGGCACTAGTGAAGATCCCTCAGCCTCCTGTCATAGATCATTCATTTGCCTGGTATAGAATGTCTGGCTCCCCCACAATCTTTGAGTCATTGTTATGGGCTCTAAGCCTCCAGCTGGACTCATGCAGAACATTGCTGTGTGATCCAGCCCCTCAGTTGAGTTTTTTGGGTCTCTAGTTCATGAACAGATCCTTGTGCTCTTCTGTCTTTGGCGTTTTGGGTGAATATTATAAAATAACCCTATAAATCATGTGTCCTGTATTGAATCTATTCTCTTGTAAACCCTGGCTACAACAATTTTGTGACAAACAGCTGAGTTTCAGACAATCACAGACAGGCAGCTGGTCACACCATGTTCAAATAAAGCAAATGCTTCATCACAGTGTACCTAATTGAGGGAAATGCCTATTTGTAGCTAGCAAGTGATTACTTTTCTTCCATGTTCTTTCTATAAGCTTATCCTTTGGAATGAAATCTTTGAACCTCTTCTGGCGCTGAGCACTTCAAAATTCATGAAGCATACTTTACTCAAATAAACTGTTAATTTCATTTTGCCTAAATTTATTTAAAACATGTAATGAATACAGAGTAAGCTGAGAATAAGGCCATAACAGAATCAATATAAAGTTAAGGTAAACAAGATGAAAACCAGTCTATAGAATTTCCACTTGTTCAATTTTCCAGCAATCCAAAAGTAAGCTAAATAAAACATCATGTCAATGCTTGAAACTTGATCTGTTTGGCTCTGGGTCTTTTCAAGATATTAGGGCTTCAGTTATCAGGGGTGAGTGATCACTCAGATAGTGAACGCCAAGGGCCAATGAAAGCATCTGTGAAGATACAGACAGTCATTTTTTTAACCTCACACAGAGGCTAAATTAGATATACTGTGAAACACAAAGCAAGAGACCAGAATTGAAGAAAATGTCTAACACAGAGACAGTTCCTTTTCAAATACATTGAAGTAACTGAGTAAACAACTGATAAATTGGGCAGTAACACACATGTCCAGGCAATTTATGTGACAACTTTAAGTAAACATTCTAACAAGAACCTGGACCCCCATCACTATTCTTTTAATTCTGTTAATTTCAGTTTGCCTAAATTGCTTTATCAAGATTTCATGTTACTTTGGTGACAAATCCAAGATTAAAACTCAGATAGTATTTGTTTCACTTTATCAAAGCACCCTCATCTGATTTTTTAAAAGTTTCTCTTGGTGTTGCAGTGCATCAGAAATGAGAAAAATCAAAATTTTAATAAACCAAGATTATAAAATATCTGGCATTTTAATGCTTGATTTCAGTCAGTAATACTATTTTGGAATGGAATATAAAAATGACTTGTGAGCCTGTAGAAAAATTGAAAAATTTAAATTTGGAATGAGTCTGAATTCAACTATAAAAAGGGTCCTAAAAACATGGTATTTTTGATTAAATAACCATTTATTAAAGCAGAGTAACCTCAACCAGTTATGGTCACAACGTGCTTGTATTTCCAGTACTATGCAAAGCTAAGGCAGGAGGATTGCAAGTTTGAACCCAGCCTTGGGCAACTTAGTGACTTAGCAAGGCCCTGTTTTAAAAAAAAGAATGAGGGCATCTCAGTACAGAGGCCCAGAGTTCAGTCCTCAGAACATCAACAACAAATATGACAGAGCAACTTCAGAGTATGTGATGATGCTATTCTTGATAAGATGGTAAAATGCTAATGAAATGATATTTGAGTTGACTAAGGCCAGATAAATAACTATAGTAAAAGTAGCTAGAAGTCTTTCTGTCAACCAATGTATGGTGAAGTCACTAATGCAGCACTAGTGGGTCCTGTTTTTAAGTTCCAAATAGTTATTTGTTTTAAGGCATAAGCGAGCTTAATTCATACAGATTTAAATATAGCCTTAGATAATACTAGGTGATTTATTCAAGATGTGTATTTAAGTAATGAGAGCCACAAGGTAAAGTCTAGCACATGAATATTGTCTTTCTCTGACCCAGGCTTGGTAAATGCTACTTAGTAAGAAGTATAGGTTTCCTGGTGAAATTTTGAAATATAAAGAAGGAAACTGTACATGGAAATGGTAGGAATTTTATACATATGGTTCCCAGAGAATATGAAATTTTATAATTGAGGTGATCTAAAAAGTTGTGCATATAAAATATTAGAACTTGAATGTGGGATTGTTTAATACTTGTCTCTGGGCCAAATGGACTGGAGGTGAGAGTGAGCATAAATTTACAGTGATGGCTATATGATTATATTTACTTCTTCTTTGACTATTTTCTGACTCTCATATTTTCTTCTCTGTCTCATAACGAGTCTTAGCATGGATGCTAGTACCCAGAATACACATCTATCTTCCTTATTTTCATTAACCCATATTTGCAGATGGCTCAAACTATTATGTGGCTTATCTTGGAGAAACTCTTGTGTGCTACAGAAAAGAATGCGTACTCTTTTGTACTAGTGTAAGACATTCTGTGGATATCTATTAGGTACATATGTTCAAGGGTGTGATTGGACTTTAATAATTTTTATTTATTTGTTGAATAGTTGATATGTTTCTTTGCAAAAGTGGAGTATTGAGGTCATCCACTATCATTGGGCTAGTGTTTATTTTGGTCTTTTATGCCCAGAAATATTTCTTTTACAAAGGTAGATAATTGAGTATTCATTGCATCTACATTTACAAGTATTGTCACTGCATGTTAGATTATTTTCTTAGCTAGTACATAGTAATATTATTTGTACTTTCTGTTTGTTTTAGCCTGTGGATTACTTTTTCTGAGAGTAAAATTGCTACCCCAGTTTGCTTATAGGGTCCTGGCGAATGAAAAACTGTTTTCCAGCCTTTGATATTTTGTTAATGAATATCTTTTTGACTGTAATTTGTTTTGTTTCATTTTTTGGTACCAGAGGTCAAACCCACAACATTGCATTGACAGGTAAGTGCTTGCACCAGTGAGCTAAATCCCCATGAATATCTTCTTGGATTCAGTCAGTTTCATTGTTTTTTATTATTTAACAGAAAAAAAGAGACAGAAAAGGAAAACAAAAAGGAAAAGAGACAAACAACAACAAACCCAAAACAAAAATAGTATAGGTTTTTAAGACAAGATGATAGGAATTTATCAGTGGTTGTAATATTGGATATTGTTACATTCAAAAAAGGTCAATAGATTATCAGATATAGACATATAACATTGATCTAATCATATGAATATTAGCTGTTTTTTTCCAAGAATTAATACCGGTAGTAGTGTAATCTTCTTAGCTATTTTATGTATGCATGCATATATATATACACAAATTTATGACTTTTTTCTTTCCTTTTCTTCTTTCCTCCTTTCTCCTATCCAGGTAACTTTTCCTCCTTGAGCAGTTTCTTACTCTTACACAGTATTTATTGTAGATTTTGGATTTTATTTGCTCTTTCAGTTTCTTACACTAGGGAGACAATGTGGTAATTACACATGTCAGTTTGATTTATTTCACTTATGAGTATTTTCTCAAATCATGTCTACTTATTTATAAATGCCTCGTTGCAATCTTTCTTTGTAGCTGAGTAGGACTACATTGTATAAAAATAACTCATCTTTTTTATCCATTTCTCAATTGATGGACACTTGGATGGTTTTCAAGATTTCGCTATTACAAATTGTGCTGCTATAAACCTGGATGCACATGTATCACTGTGGTATGATGTTTTCAGTTATTTGGGGAAAAAAAAACAAACAGAAGCAGAGTAGTTGGGTCAAATGTAACCTCTAATTGTAGCTTTTTGAGGAATCTCCACAATAATTTCCACAGTGGTTGCAACTACCTACACTCCCACCAAAAGTGGAAAAGAGTTCCATCTTCCCCACAGCCCCTCCAGTGTTGGTTATTGATTGATTTCTAGATCTTGGACATTCTTTCAGGAGTGAGATGGAATCTCAGTGTTGTTTTAATTTGCATTTCTCTAATGACCAGTGCTGTTGAGCATTTTTTCATGTATTTATTTACCACTTGTATTTCTTCATCTGAGAAGTGTGTATTCATCTCAGATGCTCATTTTTGGATTAGTCTTCAAATTTTGGGGACCTGATTTTATTTAATTCTTTATAAGTTCTAGATAGAAGTCCTTTGTCTGAGGGACAGTTGACTAAGAATTTTTCCAATTCATGTGTTTTCTTTTCACTTTGTTGGAGATTTCTTTTGACATAAAAATCTTTTTAGTAAGACAAGATCCCAGTTGTTGATTCTAGGAAGTATTTCCTGTGCAGTTTGATTTTTGTCAATGAACCCTCTGCCTACCCCTATGTTGTCAAGATTTGTACCTACTTTGTCTTCCAGCCAATTTAATATTTCTGCTTTAACATTTAGATCTTTGATCCATTTTGACCTTAGTTTAGTTCATGGTGGTAAATATGGGTCTAGTTTTAGTTTTCATCATACAAAAATCCAGTTTTTCCTGCACCATTTGTTAAAGAGGTTATCTTTCTTCCAGTGAACATGTTTGGCTTCTTAATCGAAGATGAGATTGCTGAGTGTAATTGTCTTTCTGCCCGTATCTTCTATTCCGTTGATTTTCAGGTTTGTTTTTTGTTTTTTTCCAGTACCATGCCAGCTTTTGGAGAAAATCAAAAGGGCTTATAAGACACACAGACACAAAGAGGGACAAGGTAGTGCCACAGCCAACACAAACACTATAGACAGGGATACAGTAACTTTGTAGTACAATTTCAAGTCAGAGATTGTGATACCTCATGCCTTGCTTTTGTTACCCAGAATTGGTTTTGCTATTCTATGACACTTCTGGTTACAGGTGAATTTTAATAATAATTTTTCTAAATCTATGACATATGCATATGATATATTGATTGAAATGTTATTACATCTGTATAAAAATTTTGGGACAATGGCCATTTTCACAAAGTTTGTTCTTCCAATACATGAACAAGGAATGTCTTTCCATTTTCTGAAATGCTCTTCTATTTCTTTTTTCACAGTAATGTAATTTTAAATGTATGAATCTTTTACTTCTTTTGGTAAATTAATTCCTAGGTTTCATTTCATTTATTTGGATGCTATACCGAAGGGTGTGGTTTCCCTTATTTCTCTCTCAGTGAGTTTGTTGTTTCTATAAGAGAATGCATGTGATTTTTGAATGTTGACATTGTTTCCAGCTACATTACTGGGTACATTGGTTATCAGGTCACCAGATATCCCTGTCTATAGTGTTTGTGTTGGTTGTGGCACTACCTTGTCCCTCTTTGTGTCTGTGTGTCTTATAAGCCCTTTTGATTTTCTCCAAGTTGGGGGAGTCCTTATTGGCACACTCCTCACCCTGCCTGATATTTTCTGTGTGCAGGATGGGGTCACCCACACTCTTGTCAGACTCACGAAGGTCTTACAGTTAGTTGGTGGGAGCTTTACTACTGTCCCTACTTACCCACTGTACACCTCTATTTTAGGGGCATACTCACCACACTGACTGGAGCCTGCTGAGATCTTCTATTTGGGTGAGGCAGTTACTGAATCTCCCTTTAAGTTAGCACTGTTAATCTGCTGTAGTCCAAGGTTCTGGGAAAAAGGTGGAAGCTGAAGATCAACAGCAGTATTAGGTCCAGGAGGTAGGGAGTGTCTCCAAGGGGCCTGGAGATGTCCTGGGTCCAGGTGTCCACTGGACATGGGCCAAGGTCCCAGGGTGGCATGGGGATCCTCAGTGGCAGCTGGAGTCTTGTTGAAAGTGCACAGCTGCACAGGTCAAGGTCCCAGGGCAGCACATGTTCCCGGCGTGGGCCACACAGGAAGTGTGCAGAAGCGCGTGCAGAGATCCCAGGGTGGCGTAAGATTCCTCCGTGCTGGCTGGCGTCCTGTAAAAAGTGCGCAGCTGCACGGGTGCAGCATTTGTTTTTTGTACTCTTGGTGGTAGCCGCTCAATGAGGATGTGATGGAATATCAATGTAGTTTTGATTTGCACTTACCTGAAGGCAAGGGTTTTGAATACACTTTTATAGAATTACTAGCCATTTATACTTTCTTTGAGAAACATCTGTTCCATTCATTTTTCCCCTTATTGATTGTATTATCAGTTCTTTTACTGTAAAGACTTCCTTATATATATTGGATAATAATCCTCTATTAGAAGAGTAGCTGACAAAGATTTTCTCTTATTTTGTAGGATGCCTCTTCACTGCACTGTTTTCTTTGCTGTGCAGAAACTTTTAATTTGATACAATTCTATTGGTTGAATCTTGCTATTATTTACAGAGATTTTGGAGATCTATTAAAGTTGTTGCTTTGTCGATATCTTTAAGTGTTTTCCTAGTGTTTTTACAGTTTCTGACCCTACATTTAGGAGTCTGATCTATTTGAATAAATTTTTTGAGTACAGCTTTGGTTAAAGAAATCATTTTTATCATGAACATATGGCTACCCAGTTTTCCAAACACTACTTACTAAAAAGAGTTTCTTTTTTTCCCAACATATTTTAGCCAGTTTATCAAAAACCATATGCTTGTAGCTGTGTGGATTCATTTCTGTTTCTTTTACTCTAATCCACTGATCTACATGTCTGCTTTTATAGTAATGCCATGCTGTTTTTGTTGCAATGATTGTATAGTATATTTTGAAATTGTGTATTCTGATTCAGCATTGTTCTTTTAGTTTGGGAATGCTTTGTGTATTCTAGATTGTTTGTTCTTTCATATGAATTTTAGAATTACTTTTCTAGTTATTTGAAAAGGATCATTGGTGTTTTGGTGGGGATAACATAGAATTTATTAAATGACAGTATGACAATTTTAACAATATTAACTGTGCCAGTCCATGAACATGGGAAATCTTTACATATTCCAGCATCATCTTCAATAAACTTTCTTTAGCGGTTAGTACTTTTTGTTGTAGGGATATTTTGATTACTTGGTCAGGTTTATTCCTAAGTGTTTTATTTTTAAAAATCTATTGTGAATAAAATTGTTTTGCTGGACTCTCTCTTAATAGGTTCATTATTGGTGAACAGAAATCTATTGAGATTTTATATTGATTTTGAATTTTGTTACTTTGTTAAAAGTGTTTATGAGATCTAAAAGTTTTCTGGAAGAATCTTTAGGACTTTCTAAATATAGGATCATATTATCTGCAAGTGGGAATATTTTACGTTCTTCCTTATCTGTACTCATTTTATTTCTTTGTTTTGCCTAATTGCTGTGACCACAATTTAAAGAAGTATATCATATAGGATTAGTGAGAATAGACAATCCTTGTCTTGTATGTGATTTTAGAGGAAATGTCAGCTTTTCCCAATTCAAAATGATGTAGGTGGTGGGTTTGTCATGTATAGACTTTATTATGTTGAGATCTATCCTTCTATATTCAGTTTTTTGGGGGCTTTTATTAGGAAGAGATGTTTAATTTTGTCAAAGTTTTTTTACTGCATTTATTGGGAAGATCATGTGATTTTTATACTTGACTATGTATATAGCGTATTGCATTTATTGATTTGAACACATTGGACCATTCTTGTACTTCTGGAATGAAGCCAACTTGATCTCAATGTATGATCTTTTTAGTATGTTATTGAATTATATTACCAAGAATTTTATAGAAGTTTTTTCAATTTATTTTTATCAAGGATACTGGTATCTTTCTTTTCTTGTTGTTTTAGCTGTTGCTATGTTCTTATCCAGTTTTGCATCTAGATTTTAGTGATTTTGTAGAATGACTTTGGAAGAAGTTATTCCACTTACATTTCATGGAATATTTTCAGAAGCATAGCACTTAGTTTTTATTTAAAGGCCTGGAGAAATCCAGCAGTGAATCCATACATTCCTATGTTTTTGTGGTCTTGTGCTTTTCTTTGTTGGGAGATGTTTTAGGTATTACCACTTTGATGGTGCTTCAATCTCACTGATTGTTACTGATATCTTTGGTTTTAATTTTTAATATATACTTAGTTCAGTTTTGGTAGGCTATATTTGTCCAGATATTTATACATTTTTCTTGGTTTTTCATCTTATTGGAATATAGGTTTTTTTAAAATATTCCCCATTAATCACCAAGACAATATCTCCTTTAATGTTATTAATTTGGGTCATCAGTTTATTTTGATTAGTTTGGCTAAAGGTTTGTCAATCTTTCCATTTCCATGGAATATTATTTTCCATCCTGGCCATTTCAGTCTCTGTATATTTTTCCAGTGATGTGTGTCTGTGTGTTGTAGGTAACAAATATCTGGTTTGTGCTTTTTAATCCAGTCTTACAGCTTCTGTCTTTTAATTGGAGAATTAAGCCTATTTATTATTCAAACACATGTAATTCCTTCTGTTTTTTAGATGTTTGATTCTTTCCTCATTTGCATTTTCTTACTTATTCTTCCTCTTATGTATGTAGGATTCCTTTATCTTCTACAATGCTGGATCTGTGGTCATGAATTCCTATACCTTCCATTTATTTTGGAAGAACTTTATTTCTCTTTAGAGTCTGACAAATTGCTGTGTTAATTATAGTAAGGTATGTTGACATTTATTCTACTTTAGGGCTTCAAATGCACCACTCCTATTATGGTTTGTGTTTGGATGGGCCCCCAAGCCTCATGCAATCATGGAGGCAGCTGAGTCTAGCATTTGTGAGTGGGTTGTTGTCTATCACTGAGACTGGCAGTGTGAGTGCTGTACCCACCCATGAGTGAGTAGGAGACATACTATATAAAGGCAGGAAGGGGACATGCTTTTCCTTCTTTTGCCCTTTTGCTTTTGTAGCTTGTGGCTGCTATGACCAACTGCCACTTAGCCACGCCACCCTGACTTGGAACCAGCTGAGTATGAAGTGAAACCTCCAAAAACTGTAGTAAGCTAAATAAAGCTGTCTTTCCTTTATTTTGTGTGTCAGGTATTTGTCCTGACAATGAGAGAAAATTAAACAAGACAATTCCATGACTTTTTGTCTTTTAGAGTTTCTGCAGAAAAATCTGCTGTTTTTCAGATGCATTTGCATTTATAAGCAACTTGAAATTTCTTTTTTGCAACATTTAGTATTCTTTTTTTAAATGTACTTTCAGCAGTTTAACTGTAATTTGTCTTGGAGAAGTTCTTTCCTGGTCATGTGAGTCTGGCATTCTAAATGTCTCCTATACCTAGATGTCCATAACTGTCCTGAGATTTGGGACATTTTCTGTTGTTCTTTCGTGAGTTGTTCTTTCACTGTTCTGTCTTTAGGCTCTGCTTCAGTGCCCTTTTACTTACAGAAAATTTTGTTCTTTTAATCTTGTTCCAGAGTTCTTGTACAATTTATTCATAATTTCTTTTTTTCTTCATTACTATCTGAATGTGATTATTCATCAGCATTCCCTTCAAGCTCTGAAATAATATCTTATGCTTGAACTAATGTATTGGAGAGGTTTTTTCATTGAGATTTTGATTTTAGTTATTAAGCTTTTCATTTCTATTTTTTCTGTTTTGCTTTTTTTTAGAGTCTCTAGTTCTTTACTGAGATGCTTTTATATTTTTCATTGCCTTTCTTAATTCATTCAGCATCTTATTAATGACTTATTTGAGTTCATTTATAATTTCACAAATAAACCTATTGTATGGGATTTCATCTATTTTGATATCTCTAGATTCAATACTACAGAGTTATAAACTTTTGGAGAAGTCATTGAATCTTTGTTTTTTCATGTTTCTTATCTATGTTGAGATTTGCACATCTGAGATGGATATCTATTTCTCTTTTAATATAAGGGTATTCTTACTGAATAGACTTCTGTTGGTAATGTGCCTGGGATATTCATTTGTGGTGTAGTGTTGGATTTAATTACAAACTTTTTGTTTTTACTTTCCCTATAGTTTCTTAGATTGTGTTTGATGAGTTTTGACTTTGTATGTACTGTGTCAGAACCTGAGGAACCAGTTTCTCTAGGGTTCCTGTGAGTGGGGTCCATCTGCTAGTTCAAGTAGCTGTAATGCAATCGGTAGTGTATATGGGATATATGCTCTGTGGTTACTCCTTTAGATTGATCAGCACTATGTAGTCTGAGAGGGTTTGGGAACAACCTATGCTCAAGTCACTTATGGGTCGGATGGCTTCAACAGTTGTGTTATATCTTTTTTAAAAAATTTAAAAAAAAATTTTTGGTACTGAGGATTGAACTCACAACCTCATGCTTGCCAGGCAGGTGCTTATGCCACTGAGCTAAGCCCCTGGCAAATATTAATACTCATATTGGCAAACATCAATACTCATATACTGGTTTCTACATATTATTTTTGTACTGGGGATTGAACTCACAACCTTGCGCTTTCCAGGCAAGCGCTTATGCCGCTGAGCTAAATCTCCAGCTTATCAGTTGTAGTATTTCTGTCTGTTGTTGCTAAGTGGATGAATTTCCAGAATTAAATGTAATAAAATAATAATAATAATGTGATTTTATGAATATCTACAGCTTCCACCATTTTCTTAGGTGTCTGTGAAAGATTCAGAAACACTAGGTTGTGAGAACGAGGGCTTAGATGCATGGTTCCCAAATATTGATACTCTTACAATATCAGAATCATCTGGTATTTTGTGTTGGTCTTTTTTGAGATAGGGTTTCATTATGTGGTTCAGGCTGGTCTTTAACCTAGTTTTTAGCCCAGGGTGGCCTTAAACTCATGGCAATCTTCTTGCCTCAGCCTCCTAACTGCTGGGATTACACTCCTGAGTTCATCAGGGATTTTCATCAGGATCCAGATTTCTGATAACCCTCAGGTAACCTGAGATAACCTGTGATAGTGTCTAGGAATATATTTTTACTATACTGTCAAAGTTTGGGAACCTCTCCAGTTTTGTCATGTAGATTCTGTTAGGAAAATTAATTAGCTTTCATCATGCATATGTGTTTCCAAAGTATACCTCAAAGGCACCAAGCACAGAGGTTTTTCTGATTTGATTCAAGAAAACATATTTTTTAGTACATTTGTAGTTCACATCTATATAGTACTTCACTGTACTACCCACGAATCCATTTTATATCTATCCTTTGTGCAAATAAAAAGTTATATAACTGTCATGCATCAGTAATGAGCATAAAGATCTGAGTTTATTACTTGACTTCCTATCTATGAAAAATCCACCATATCCATTGTTTAATTAAGTAATGCATTATGAAGAACTTTATGAAAAGGGTGACTCAAGATATTTTAAAATTCTTTCTTCTAGGTAAAATGGAAGTCTGGGAAAGGAAACTTTTCTGAGCAGATGTTTTCTCTATAGATGAAATCTCTGCAATCACTATTTTTCTTTGAGAAGGTTGAATTGCAGTGCTGAAGAAGTATGGATTCTCTGCGCCTTTGTGCAATTGAATTATCTGCTTTTAGAGAGGGATCTATTATTATAGGTCATTTTACTTTCAGTATTAAGAAAGTTATCTCTAAGAGTATTAAAAAGCCATTTATATAATGGTACAAATAGAAAAATTCTCTTGATCTCACTAAACACCTAAAAAATCAAATGAGAGTATATTATGAATGTAATAATGAACACTCTCTTTGTGCTGATTTGTAGCCATTGCTGAGGATAAATTCTTAAAAGTTGATTTTTTTAAACCCAGGAAAAGCCTATTTATGTGTTTATATTTTAAGATATTTTTCCCAATAAATGGCAAAATATTTATATTAATTTACAGTTTCATTAATAATGGGTGATAGATAAATTTGCCTCTAACCAACTATAACATTTAAAAATATTTCATCACACATATATAACTTATTACTAAGTTGTGAAAGCCTCAAAACTTTGTTTCTAAGATAGAAACAAGATAATGATTCCTGCTCTCATTACTCTTTTTAACATTGAAGTAGATATTCTCACCAGAGCAATGATACAAAAAAATAAATAAAAGCATAAAAGTTTGGAATCAACAAATGAGATCTTCTCTATATGCAGATAATATAATCCAATATGTAGAATATTGCAAATAGTCCATAAAAATTTAGACCTCCTAATAAGCAAGTTTAGTATATTTGCAAGGGAAATCAATCTGTAAAAAGTCAACATATCAAAACCATTTTCTTTTTTGCACATTAGCAATGATCAGTCTGAGAATGACATTAAAAACACAATTCATTGTACAATAGCACCCAAATGAAATGGCTAGAAATAAATTTAATTGGTGTAAAATATACCCAACACCACAAAACATCACAGAATGAAACTGAAGAATACCTAAGTATGTGAATAGGCATCTTACTAGTCATGGATCATAAATTTACTATTGTTATATTATAAATACTGCTATACATGCAATCTATAAAATTCTGTTTACCTTTTTATTAGAAATGTAAAAGTTAATACTCAAATTCATAAAGTATCACTGAGACCTCAAATACCAAAATCACTCTTAAAAATTATAAAACTAGAGACTTCATACTTACCAAGTTCAAAATTTACTACAAATTTTCAGTAATCAAACTTGTGTTTTTAGCATTTAGATAGATATACAAAGCAATGGAATAAAATTGAAGCTCCAGAAATGCATACATGTGTAGTCCATTAGCTTTTGATAAGATTAGTAAGATCATTCAATGGATAAAGTGTGATCTCTTCAACAAATGATGCTGAAACTGTTGGGTATCCACGTACAAATTAATTAATTTGTAGTGAAAGTGGAATACATTAACAACCTAACTACAAAATCTAAAACTATAAAACCTTGGATTTGACAACGAAATCTTGAGTAAAATACAGCACATAAATGTAGGCAGCAAAATAAACTTCTAATGAAAGAATGGAATCTCATTAATTAGGGAATAAACATAAGTTGTTATGAACTTTATGGTCTAAAATTTAATTAAAAATTAACTTAAACTTTAGGAAATAATTGTCATAATCAATAATATTATTAAGCCTGTTTTATGAAGCCCATTGATGCTGCCTCAAAAGAAGGAAAGTTTACAAGATTATTTACCTTTTCAAGGAATTCTGTGTGCCTGACACAGATTCCCTCAGTGTCATGGATTAGATATAAAATGTCCTCCAAAAAATCAGAAAGTGCTTTGAAAGTGGTTCAATCAAGGGAACATTATATTCATTAGTGGATTTATCCAATGTTTATTTCAGTAGCCGAATATGCTGCTAGGGTGTGGGGCTTGGTTGAAATCGTGTCTGTTAGGAGGTTGGCCTGGTTTGAAGGTTACTAGGGGTGTAATTTTAAAGTGAATATTCTTCTCCCTGGGTCCTCCTTTTTCTCCCTGCTTCCTGGCTACCATGGATTGAGCACTTTTTCCTCTATTGTGTCCCTCTGACATTCTGTTGCTGCCTTGAAGTCAGCCAAACATGGACTAAAACCACAAGCCAGAATAAATCCTTTTTCAAGTTGCAGCCATCTGTTACTTGAGAAAGTGACTAAGACACACAGATATTTCACCAAATATTTATGAGATATGGAAATATGATGTTTATTTTCTAAGAATCGGACCTGTGTATTTCATTTTCTGGGAGCCTACATGTTTATATAAGATCCTACATTGAGAAATCAAGGTCTAATCCCAAATTTCCTGTGCTCATCTTTACTGCTTAGACTGTTAGTTGTCAGTAGTAAGTATATTAGATGGAATGTGATTATCATCCTATTAGTTTCTGGTGTAACATCAACAGAATACTAATTTAAAAAGTATTCATGTTCTTTTTCTTCCAGTTATGAGCTCCGCAATCTATAAAGATTATAGAGTGTTGTTTCACTCTTTCATCCTTTATGATCTAAAATTGGACTGTCACCCTTTGTTGTTGGGTTAAATTTTGTCCCCTCAGGAAAGATACATTGAATTCCTAATCTAGCTTTGGTAATTTAGAGTATGAACTTATTTGGAGACAAAGTCTTTATAGAGATAATAAAATGAGCCTATTCAGGTGGGACCTAATCCAATACATATAAAAGAGGGAAATTTTGATTCATATACAACCATACAGGGAAGACTACATGAAAAGACACAAGAAGAATATGATCATCTGTAAGCTAATGAGAGTCTGAATCAAATCTTTCTCTTAGAGCCCTCACCAAGAACTAATACTGTTGACATTCTGATTTTCTGACTTCTAAATTTCATAACTGCAGAACCATATATTTTTGATGAATAACCCACTCATTTTGGGATAGTTTCTTATGAAAACTGTGGAAAATTCATACATGCTTACATATTTTCCCTTATCCTTTGTATTAGCTACATCACAATTTGCCAGTACTCATTTAAGGAAATTAACACTGAGAGAAGAGGCAAAAAAAAGCAAAAACATGAACCACAGGAGATTGGGCCAAATACACAGATGTTCCCATGAAATCTGAAGAACAGTCTCAAGATATAAGTGTCAGAAATGTTAGCTTTGTTTTCCAAAGACAACTTGGGGAAATTCAGAGATAAAATTCTAACACACTTCTGACTAAATCCACTGTCCTCTCACTTTTCTGTACATTTTGTTTTCATAAGTTGGAAAATAAGATTCATACACTGGCTGGAATAAACTAGATGGGTCAGAGATACTTTATTTTATTATAAATATTAATTAACATTAATTGTACAAATTAATGGCTTTCTCTATGACATTTACATATATGTTTATGTCATGTTTTGATTGTATCCACTCTCTGTGTTGATCAGGTATTCTTACCTGATAATGCATGTGTACAGAGGGAAGCGTATTTATAAATGAGAATGTCTGGAGGCCAGTAGAGACATGTACCATGATAATAAGAATAAAACATACTGGCAGATCCTGGCCCTATGAATGACGATCATTAAACATTGAATGTATAAATACAGTAGAATGATATGATATGAATTTAGAAGAAAAGCCTATCTTTTATGGCTTATATCAAGATCTTGTTGGAGAAAACAAAACCATGACTCACCAAAAATCATAGAAGTCAAAATGTTATCATCTAATCTGAAATTGCTGATAATATGTCTTCTAGAAGTTGGAGATCTGCATTTTAGGATTATCAAATAAAATATGACAGACCCAGCCAAATTTATACTTCTAATGATAAGTAAAATTTTTTGGAGTAAGTATGTTCAAAGAGTGCATGCAACTTAGTGCTTGCTTTCAGTATGATAGGTACATTGAAGATGGCATAGAGGAATAATTGCCAGCATCACTCATATCACAGGTATAATTACTATGAGGAAAAACACTTCCTGCTTGCGAGAGGGAAAGAGAATTAAGTCCAGATCCTATACTTGAAACTCAGCACCAGATTGGCTAGTGAAATATGTTTCTGGAAAGATCCCCCAACTCTAACCCCTTCCTCTATGACAGTACCTGTAGACTGATTTCTTAGAATGGAATTAGCCAGGGGGCTGACAGACTCTATTTAGACAGCAGAGGAGGAATATTACACTTACTGGGGAGCAAGACACAAAAGTGAGCACAAGATTTTGTCTTGGAGCTTATTACTAGGAATATCATAGAGAGACCCAGTGCTGGGTACAAACCAAAGACTATATGCAGGCTGGAACTCACAGAGCCTTGTTGACTTGCCTCAGAAGTAGGCACAGGTGTGTGCTATATTGACTGAATTATGTCTTGGTCTATAGTATTTCCAGCCTTGAAATTAATCTGGAATCCATAAGACTGCACAGATCCATGTGTCTATGACTTTCAGATGAGATGCAGCTTAGTGTCTGCCTTGCTGATAAAGGGTCTGTCCCCCTCGCTTATTCCTCCAACCTTGGAAAACACAGCTCTTTATCACTTTGGGGAAAAAAGATAATGGCTGTAAAAGATTTGATACATTTCTAATCCTTGTATTCAGTAAGCTTTTGGATTGACTCTATTTGACTATTAATCCTGATAGGTCAAAATTACTGGATTAAGAAACATCTAACAAATTAGTAAAACACACTTCTGAATGTGTCTGTGTGGGTCATGGGGGCTTGACATTGTCATTTTGCTGTTTCCTGTGTTGGCATGAACTGACCAGCTTTGATAGTCCATGTCCCTCTCCCATGCTCTGTTTGCCTTGGAGCCCAGCCAGTCATAGACTGAAAACATGAACCAATTAAGTCTTTTCTCCTTTAAATCTTGATGTCTTGTATTATGTATTGCAATGCAAAAGCTGACTAACACATAAAACTGGTACCAGAAAAGTGAAGTCATTGTTTTGACTTTGACTTTCAGGACTTTGAAGCTGTTTTATTGGAGGAGTCTCTGGAAAGACTTATAAATGTGGGCTAGAGAAATCTTAGAATGCTGAACTCAGAGCCTGATGGGTGATTATGATCAGACCTCAAAAGACCAGAATGCTGACAGGGATGCAGACAGTAAAGCCCAGCCTTGGGAAGTTTCAATTGGGAACAGACACAAATGGCAGTTAGACTAGAAGCCAGGTATGTTACACTATGGGAGAAAATTTTGCTACATTTTGTCTCTGTCCTGGTAGGGAGAAAGAGATTAAAGCAGTGAACTAAACAGTCTGGCGGAGGAATTTCAAGACAGCCATTTAAGCTGTGTCTTGATACAGGGGCTACTTCTAGCCAGATTTAAAGAGAGAATTGGAGGAAAAAGGTAGTTCAAAAAATTGAGAAACTAGAAGGTTGATTTAGATGAACCCAAAATAAGTGTTGCTGAAGAGATGAGCAGTATTGGAAAGAAATAAAGTAATTTATACAGGGACAAGAAGAAAGATGCCTTTGGGACATTGCAGAAATCAGCAAGACGCCACTCACTGAAACCTGAAAGGTGCAAAAGTATAAACATTTTTTAAGAAAATTCCCCGGCCACTTACTCAAGAATGGCTTGATAAAGATTTGTTTCCCTAGGAATTATTTTACCCTGCTTGAGCCACTGAAGCACCCCCCCACCAGTCTTGTAGTTCCCACTGACAG
Organism: Hydrochoerus hydrochaeris; assembly: GCA_004027455.1. Classification (NCBI taxonomy): domain Eukaryota; kingdom Metazoa; phylum Chordata; class Mammalia; order Rodentia; family Hydrochaeridae; genus Hydrochoerus; species Hydrochoerus hydrochaeris. Next base: position 268,979 of record PVLA01001848.1, read on the forward strand.
CACACCTTCGTATCATCCATGTAATACTGGTTTTACCAGTATGCAAAGTGCAAGAGTTGTGAGATCAAAGGAATTCCTTTAGAGGAGACTTTGAGAATGAAATCAAATTTGAAGTGGAGACAACAGGAAATCAGAATGCTAGGAAAGTGGAATATTTGCCAAGGAAAACGGAAGTTTGTTTATGTAACTAGCCTAAGAGAGAGGGCATGTGGGCTACAACTAGCAAGGTCACATGAATGGGGCTGCCTAAATCCTTTGTAACTCACATTTTACCACCACATGCCCTGGGTGGTACATATAGAGCAACAACTCCCAATGTTTGCCTTGTTGAATTTTTAGTATTACTTTGTTTCAATTCTTTCTTATCTCTCTATTTCTCTCTATGCTGTGTCATTGTACCTTGAGATTATGTAACATTTAAAAAAATTGCAGTGGTTATTAGATAAGAGTTTGCCTTACATCTCAGAAGAGTGATTTGGCAAAGGATTAGTGTAATTTTGGTTGTATCTGTGTTGGTTGTATTACATTAGGCAGAATTATGAACTTGATGTTTCTTTTATTTATAAATTAATTGTGGTTTAAGGAAATATGTTTACATGTGAAATGAATAAGAGGTGGACTATGAGCAATATTGTTATATCAACTTCACTGTATGAAGAAATGCTTAGCAGATTGTTAAAAGCATGTTACTGGGTGTGTCTGGGTGGGTCATGGAGGTATAACTACTGTACGTGGTCCCTGTCAGTTGCTCTCTGGCACTGCTCATCCATTCTACTTCCTGACCACCAAGAACTAAGCAGCTTTGTTTTGGCATTTCCTTACAGCATGATGTCCCTAACTTAGAACAACTCCATCATGTACTGAAAACTCAAACAAAGCAAACCTTTTCTTCTTTAAGTTGTGAGTATCAGATAATGTGGCCAGCAAGAAGAAAGCTAACTAAAACACTCAACAACTAATCACAGCACAATCAAAATGCAATGCAAGAAGTCAATAAACCACATCATTTAAATATGATTGAAGAGTCTTTTTTTTCTGATATGAGCCAAATAGAAAGCACGAAGTCTGGAAACTTCCTTTGATCTCCACTAAAAGGTATTTAGAAAAGATGTACTTAGGGCACAAACATTATAGAGATGTCAGATTTAGGCCTTTGAAATTTTCTAGCTTCCTTAGCCCAAGTCCATAGCATCAGAAGTACATTCTGGCTATTTGTCTTCCAATGTAAAGTTTGATATTTTCTGAGCCCTGGGGCTTTGCTTGAGGAGGGTCATTCTGATTTGGAGGAACATGGTCCTTCTATTTAAAAGGGGGCTTGACTTACAAGCTATTATTTTCAGTTCTTTTTAAAAAAAGAAAGGATGAAAGAAGGAAGGAAGGAAGGAAGGAAGGAAGGAAAGAAAGAAAGAAAGAAAGAAAGAAAGAAAGAAAGAAAGAAAGAAGAAAAATTTTTATTCACTGTATTTGCAAGGAAAAATAAAATCTATTCTTCAAAAAATTCCTCCCCTCTCAAATAAAACATTATATGGTACAAATATCTGTATGTGTGAGTAGTGCATCCTTAAGTGTTTACCAAGTTAAAATTGTTTGCATTATACTACTTAGCTCTTAGAAAAAATAACTTCTGCATTTGTGACTAAATGAGAGCTATTGGCAAGGAAAAATTTATTAAACTACAACTCTATATAAATTACATAGGGAACAAATAAAATAATATGATAGGAAGCATTTTTAAATTACTTGGATATCATTGTGGAAATTTATTTTTAACACATTCAAAAATATTGATAAATTGTATGAATTTATGGAAAAATTATAGAAATAAATAGTTAAAAAATCAGAAAAATAGGAGAAATTGTGGTAACTAACAAGCAACCATCATAAATAATATGCTTCCAGGTAAATAACCTTTGAGGCCATTAAGGAGAAGGTATTTCTACTGCCAATTAAATAGTTCTAAATTAAGCAGAAAACAATCAAACCTTTATTTGAAGAAAATATAATATCACTAATTAAAAGAGTGTTTAGAAGTATTATAACTAGTTGTATCCAACATAAAACTATTAGGGATATAACCACTTCTTATTAAAAGATGAACATTAAAGGACAACCCAGTGTCCATACAATGATACAGAAACAGTTAACTGTTGGTAAAATACAAAAATGGGATTCACTTGGTTGCATGAAAATACAGAAGAATATCTAAGGATAATTATCAATAGATTGTTCAAATTCTGTTGCTAATATGTAATAATTTTTTTAATTTATGGAAAAAAGTAAAAATTTCATAACAAAATAATAGAATAACAATCTTTAATACATTGTATGTTGTTATCTGTAAAGGAGTACTCAGAGTACAAAATATAGACATAAAATGTTGTCTAATTGATACTAGCACAAACCTTCCTTTTCTAAGACACAAGTAGTATAACCAAGACACAAGTAATGTAAGTAATTTGCAGTTTTTCTTTTCCCTTCCTTCCTTTTCTCTTCCCCCATTTATTTCCTTCTGAACCATTTCTTCCCATTTCACAATATCTGTTATACCTTTTAGACCTTATTTGCTCTCAGTTTCTCCATGTTCAAATAAAAGCATTATTATCATTAGAGGAGAATTAGGAACAAATAAGCTACCCTATCAGGAAATTACTCATCATTATTCTCTAATATTAGGAATATCTTATTAAAGGAATTGAAAAAAGACATGTCAGCTCAAGAGGATTGAAAAACTACTTTGTAATTATTGGCAGGTAAAGACTGTAGGCTGCTATTAGTATATTGATTTACACTTATGAAACAAAATTTTGGGTAACTAATAGCACTTGTCAAAACACATTCAGAGTAAAATTGTACACAAGTTCAGTAAAATGAAAGATGATGTTGCACTTAATTTTCATTGGATGTCTCAAAATGCTTGTATTTGTCAATATGACATACAAATCTTTTCCCAATGTTACTTTAGCATAATACTCTCGTATTACTATATTGCTTGGGAAACTATTTTAATATATTAACTCATGATAGTTATGAGCTTTTGGCTGTATTCTATCAGCAAATTCAGAAAAAAATAGAATATTTTTTTCATTAACATTAAAAATCGAGCATAATTAGTTTGTGGAATTGAAAATGTAGGAGTGACTGAAATCTGACATTGTGAAAGGAAAAAATGGAACTTGTCATTAAAACCAAAAGAGGAAATTAATATATCTGATTTTTAATTCATTGAGAGAATGAAAAAAGGAAATACATAACTTCTGAGAGTGGGGGCATGTGAAGATAGAGACTAAATAAGCACTCATGTTCTAATGGCATGCCTTATGATAAAGCCTGAAATAAAGAAAACAACTTTTTTGAGTTGTGGTAATTTAATTCAGGGCCTTTGCACTGAGCTGCATTCCCATCTTTTACTTTTTTAAAAATTTCAGTCAGGGTCTTAATAAGTCTCTAAAATGTCCAGGTTCAGCTTAAATTTAGAGTCCTCCTGACTTAGCCCACAAGCTTGCTGAGATTACAGGCATGAGCCACCATGCACAGCTAGGAAAAGGTTTTACTGCAATAATTAAAATATTTTAATTGTCATTTCAAGGAAAACAATATTAGTATAATAAACATACTCCGCACACATTTTTTAACAGTATGTAAGTGAATGAATTCCATTGAATACATTAACAAGAACATTGAAGCAGCACAAAAATAGAAATACACTTTTCAAGAAACAATGTGCACTTCAAGCTTTATTTATTTGGATGCAACTTTTTTCTTTTTATTTTAAAAAGGTTAAAATAAAACATAACAACAGAACAAAGCACGTCAGAAGAAAACAATGTAACACAGATTTCAAAGCAAGACATCAGGAAATCAACATTGGCTACTATAATGACTTTTGTTTTCTTCTAAATAGTTGTCTGTATCTTCACATACAATGAATATAAGAAAAAAAAGTATAAAACTGATCAAACAGTAATGCAGGCATTACAGGCCTTTCAAAACCAGATAATAGGAAAATAAAAAATGGCTACTGTAATGTCTCTTGTTCTCTTCAAAATAGCTGTCCATATGTTCATGTATGATGAAATTAAATACTACAAAAAGACTAAAACCACTGTGAACAAAGAATAAAAGCATTACTGGATTTCACAGCATGATGATATGGAATCAGCAATGGATACCATAATGATTCTTTTTCTACAGAGTAGCTGTTCATTTCATCATGCATAATATAATTGATTTTTTGTAACTATTTAGGAGAACTTCTAGGCATATATAAGCCTCTACATGTTTACCTATCCTTTCTGTATTAGAGGGAAAAACAAAACTAAACAAAACAAGATTACTAGAAAAACAAGAAACAAAAAACAAATAAATAGCAATACTAAAGAGCCCCCCAAAAATAACAATATAGGCCTTCAAAACAAGGTGGAAGGAATATAACTAAGACTGTTATTTTACAAAGTGATCTTCAAAAGAGTTCCTCAGATCACCCAACACAATCATGCAAAATTGTTCCCATCCTATTAATATTAACTGTTTTGTTCCAAGAACTTACAGAATTTGTAGCACAATCATCTTAGCTATACTAAGTGTTTATACAAATTTAGATATTTTTTTCTTTTCCCTTCCTTTTTCTTTTTCCTCTTGTTCTCTGAGATTTTACTTTTTCCCTTTGAGCAGATTCTTAACCTTTTACCGTATTTATTGAGGATTTTGTATCTTATGTACACTTATCATTTCTTACACTAGGGAGACAACACAGTATTTACACATGTGAGTTTTATTTATTTCACTTATGAGTATGGTCTCAAGTTGCATCCATTTACTTATAAATATCTCAATGTGATCATTCTTTATAGCTGAGTAGTACTTCATTTAGATGTGGAAAAATACCACATCTTTTTTATCCATTCCTCAGTTGATGGGCACTTAGGTTGTTTCCAAGATCTGGCTATTACAAATTGTGCTGCTATAAACATGGGTGTGCATATATCACTGTGACATGATGTTTTCAACTCTTTTGGGAATATGCTTTTTGAGGAACTTCCAGACTGACCTCCATAGTGGCTACACCATTCTACACTCTCACCAACAGTGCAGAAGAGTTCCTTTTTCCCCACAATCTCTCCAGCATTTGTTGTTGGTAATTTTATTGATCCTGGTCATTCTTTCTGGAGTGATATGGGATCTCAGTGAGGTTTTAGTTTTCATTTCTCTAATGACCAATGATACTGAACATTTTTCAAGTATTTATTTGCCATTTGTATTTCTGTCAAGAACTGTGTATTTATCTCAGATGCCCATTTTTGGATTGGAGCTTTGAGTTTTGGGGGTCTGATTTTTTAAAATTCTTTGTTTTAGACTGAAGTCTTTTGTCTGAGGGACAGTTGATTAAGATTTTTTCAAAGTTCATTAGTTTCCTTTTTACTTTGTTGGAGATATCTTTTGACCTACAAAAATCTTTTAATAAGACTAGATCCCAGTTATAGATTCTGGGAAATATTTCCCATGTTATTAGATTTTTGTTCATGAATTCTTTGCTAACCTTGTGTGTTCAAGTTTTCTAACTTTGTTTTCCAGAAGATTTAGTATTTCTGTTTTAATATTTAGATCTTTGATCCATTTTGACTTTAGTTTAGTACATGGTGATAGGGATGGGTCTAGTATTAGTTTTCTGCATAAGGAGAGCCAGTTTTTCCAGCAACACTTATTGAAGGGACAATCTTTCTTCCAGTGAAACTTTTGGGCCACTTTATCAAAGATAAGTTGGCTGGGTGTGTTTGTAGTTGTAGTTATATCTTCTAATCTATTCCATTGATCTTTAGCTCTATTTTTATTCCAGCACCATGATGATTTTATTACAGTAGCCTTGTAATATAACTTCAAGTCAGAGATTGTGATGCCTCTTGCCTTGCCCTTGTGGTCCAGAATTGTCTGTGCTATTCTAGGTGTTTTCTGGTTCCGCATGAACTTTAGGAATGATTTCTCTAGATCTGTGAGTTATCCTAGTGATATTTTGATTGGAATTGCATTAAATCTGTATAACAATTTTGGGAGAATAGGCATCTTGACAATATTTGTTCTTCTTATCCATGAAAAAAGAATGTCTCTCAATTTTCTGAGATCTTCTTCAATTACTTTTTTCAGGGTATTATAATTTTACCTGAATAGACTTTTTTACTCCTTTTGTTAGATTGATTTCTAAGTATTTCATTTTTTCGATGCTATTGTGAAGTGTATGGCTTCACTTTTTTGTCTCTCTTTGATTTTGTTGTTTGTATATAGGAATGATATTTATTTTTGAAAGTTGACATTGTATCCAGATACATTACTGAATTTAGTTATTATACCTAGGATTCTTTAATTAGAGTTCTGGGGGTCTTCTATGTAGAGTATCATGTCATCTTCAAATAGTGATAATTTAACTTCTTTTCCTATCCTTATTCCTTTTATTTCTCTCTCTTGTCTAATTACTCGTCTAGTATTTCCAGCACTGTATTGAATAGGGGTAGTGGTAATGGACATCCTTGTCTTGTTCCTGATTTTAGGGTAAAGGCTTTCAGTTTTTGGCCATTAAATATGATGCTGGCTGTTGGTTTGTCATAGATGGCTTTTACCATATTGAGGTAAAGACCATCTACTCCAATTTTCTGTAGGGTTCTTAGCATGAATGAGTATTGGGCCTTATCAAAAGCATTTTGTGCATCTACAGAAATAATCATGTGATCCTTATTTTTTGCTCTATTGATATGGTGCATTATAATTATTGATTTACATATGTTGAAGCATGCTTGCATTCCTGGGATGAATCCCACTTGGTTATGGTGTATAATCATTTTGATAATTTGCTGCATTCTGTTTGACAGTATTTTTTTTGAGAATTTTGCATCTATGTTAATTAGGGAGATTGGCCTGTAATTCTCTTTTTTTGGTCTATCTCTGGTTTTGGTATTAGAGTCTTACTTGCTTCCAGGAATGAGTTATGGAGAATAGCTTCCCTTTCAATTTCATTGAAGAATTTGAAGAGTGTCAGCATTTAGTCTTCATTGAATTTCTGTAGAATTCCTCAGTAAATCCATCAGTACCTGGACTTTTCTTTGTTGGTAAGGTTTTAATTACATTTTCAATTTCATTGATTGAAATTGGGTTATTCAAAAGATTTACATCTTCTTGATCCAGCTTTGGTGGTTCATATGTTTCTAGGAATCTGTCCATTTCTTCTGTGTTATCAAACCTATGAGAGTAGAGGTTTTCAAAGAAGGTATTGATGATCTTCTGTATTTCCACAGGGTATGTAGTGATTTCACTCTATTCATTCTTTATTGCATGAATTGAAGTTTTTCTTTGCTTTTTAAAAATAAGGTTGGCTAGGGGCTTTTCAATTTTATTTATTCTTTCAAAGAACCAAGTTTGATTCATTCTTTGTGTTGTTTTCTTAGTCTCTACTGCAGTGATTTCCACTCTGATCTTTATAATTTTATCCCTTCTTTTTGCTTTGGGGTTGAATTGCTATTAATTTATAGATGTTTGAGGTGTAGCATCAGGTTGCTTATTTGTGTTTTTTCAGTTTTCCTGATGTTGGAATTCACTGCAATACATTTTCCTCTGAAGAGTGCTTTTATTGCATCTCACAGGTTCCAGTGATTTGTAGTTGCATTTTCTTTGGCTTGTAGGTATTATTTAATATCTTCTTTAATTTCCTCTGTGACCCAGTTATTGCTCAGGAGTGTATTATTCAATTTCCATGCATTTGTGTGGTTTTTGCAGTTTCTTTTATCATTAAATTCTAGTTTTGTGGAGCAATGATCTGATAACATGCATGAGATAATTTCAATTATTTTTCATTTATTTAAGCATGTTTTATGAGCTAGTAAATGGTCTATTTTAAAAATGTCCCATGTACTACTAAGAAGAATGTATATTCTGATGTTGTTGGGTGGAACGCTCCGTATACATCCACTAAGTCCCTTTGTTCACAGGTGTGATTCATTTCTGTTGTTTCTTTGCAGATTTTCTGTCTAGTTGATCTGTCTCTTTGTGTCAATGGGGTGTTAAGTTCTATCATTGTAATTGTGTTGTTACTTTATTTGATTTTCCATTTATGTTAATATTTGTTTTGTATAGCTGGGTGCTCCTGAATTTGGTACATATATATTTATGACTGTTATTTCTTCATCTTGAAGTTTTACCGTAACTAGTATGTGATGACCTTCTTTATCTCTTTGGATCATTCTTGGGTTGAAGTTCACATTGTCTGCAAACAGAATAGCTACTCCTGCTTTTTTGGAGGGGTTCCTGTTGTATGAAGTATTGCTTTCCATCCTTTGACATTCAGTCTATGAGTTTCCTTTCGGGTTAGATGAGTTTCTTGTATACAACATATGACTGGATGTTGTTTCTTGATCCATTTGATCAATCTGTTTTTTAAATTGGTGAATTGAGGCTATTTACATTAATTGTTATAACTGACATAGACTGGTTTATTTTTGACATGTTATCTTTCTGCTGTTGAATCCTTACCTTTCCTCTCTATTTAATTGTTTGACTTGCTTAATAGTTTTTACCCTATGTCTATGTAGAATGTCTTTCAGTATTCCTTGCAGGGTTGGTTTGGTGCTCATGAAGTTCTTCAGCTTTGTTATGGAAGTATCTTATTTTTCCATCAATTTTGAAGGACATTTTTTGGGGTGTATCAGTCAGGGTTGGAAGTCATTTTCTTTAGGATCTGAAATACTTCACTCCATGCTCTTCTTGACTTCATTGTTTGTATTGAGAAGTCTCCTGTGATTCTGATAGGCTTTCTTTTGTAGGTGATCTGTCTCTTCTAACAGTTTTAATATTCTGTTCTTATATTTAATTTATGAGATGTTGGTTATTATATGTCTGGGTATAGTTTTATTTTGGTATGGCTCTTTGGAATTCTATATGCTTCACTTATCTGTATCTCAGTTTTCATTCTCATGTTTGAGAATTTTTCAGCACCTACTTCTGTAGATAGCCTCATGATATCATTTATGTTGTCACCTTCTTTTTCATTTATACTTATGGATCTTATGCTGTTTTTCTTTGCATCATCTTGCAGCTGTTGGATTGTTTATTTCCTGATGTCTTGTTATTTTTAAAAGATCTTACCTTTCCGTCTCATAAGCTGCAATCTTGTCTTCAAGGTCTGAAAGTCTGCCTTCACTTTCATTGAGGCCATTTTGCCAACTTTAGATGGAATTTTTGATTTCATGGATATCTCTTTGAATCTGTTTCTTGCATTTTGTTTGTTTCTTATATTGTTCATTCAAGGTTTCTATCTTTTTGCAGTGTTCCTCTTTATATATGTTCAGCATTTGTTTAATTACACTTATCATTTCTTCTTTTACCTGGGAGATAATTTCTTATATGAGTTCTCTTATAGGTTCCCAGGATAGTTTCTTTTCTTTTGTAACTATCATCTCAGGGGTTTCTGGTGTATGTCTTAATTATCTTCTATGTCTATGTCTCCTAGGATTGCTTGGGATGGATTGGAGGTTTGAGATTGCATCTTGCTCTTTTGTTTTGTCATTTTCCTATATTCCCTTTGGCAAGCTTAAGGCAAGTTCTCAGTTGTTTTTTGGGTTGAAAATATCTATCCCTACTGCAGGGATAGATATTTTGAGTGGAGGTCCATAGTCAGACCTTACAGGTGGCTCTCAGCCAGTTGGGGTCGGTGGGCATTTCCCTAGCAGTCTCAGAGCAGCACACCAAGGCTTCCCTCTGGGATGGAAATCCCTATTCACAATTTCAGCTCATGAGGCAGAGAGCAGGCAGCTGCAGCCACTTAGTGGTTGCTAGGTGGGGCCCAAATAGGCCCAAAGGGACTTTTTTGTGATTCTTCCAGTGATGGTGGGTGCTCTCAGGGCCCTACTAGTCTAAGAGTGATAGGCCAATGCAGCACTGTGAGATAAAAATTGCTGTTCATACTTTTAGCTCACAAGGCAGAAAACAGGTGGCTTGCAACATTTTTCTTAATATTATCTCTCTTTTTTCTATCTAGAGAAAACAGCAAAGCACAAAAAGGGTAGAAATAATACAGAATTTTAAAAAATAACACTGAGAAATCACTAGTTGAAAAATTATATATTGTCATCTTAGAAACAGCTCATTACAAAATAAAAGCATAAAATGTTGGCACATAATCAAACAATGACAGTGCAAACCATTCTGTTCGATGATCCAACAAAAATTTAGTATGGTAATTTATCTTACACACTTAAGCATACAGTTATATCCTTTAGCACACTTCCCTTCCCTTTCATTTCTAAACTATCTATTATACATTTTGGGTCTTATTACTCCTTAAGTTTTTATTATTTTTTATGCTTGAGAGATAATGTGTTATTTATAATATGAGTCTTAATTCCCTCATAAGGATAATCTCAAGTTGCCTCCACATGCCAATAAAAGCCTCATGAACATTCTTTTTTATAGTTGAGTCATACTCCATGGTATAAAAATACTACATATTTTTCATGCACTCTGTTTAATGGGCATTTTTGTTGTTTCCAAGATTTAGTCATTACAAATTGTATGGCTATAAACATGGGTGCACATATATCTTTGTGAAATGACCTTTACAGTTTTTCTGGGAAAATACCCAGGAGGAGAATACCTGAATTGAATGGAACTTCCAGTCCTAGTTTTTTGAGAAATCACCATACCAATTTGCATAGTGGATTCACCAGTCTACACTCCCACCAAAAATGATGAACTGTTCTTTTTCCCCTGCATCCTCACCAACATTTATTATCAGTTGCTTTATTAAGGGCCACCATTCTTTACAGAGTGAGATAAATCTGAATGATGTTTTAATTTGCATTTCTCAAAAGACCAGTGATGGTGAACATTTCTTCATATATTTATTTGCCATTTGTGTATCTTCATCTGAGAAATGTATATTCATCTCAGATGCCCTTTTTTGAAAAGGGTCTTTGAATTTGTGGGCTTGATGTTTTTCAGTTCTTTATATATTCTGGATATAAGTCCTTTTTCTGAGGGGTTGCTGGCTAAAATTCTTTCCTATTCTGTGGGTTTTCTTTTCACTTCATTGGTGATTTATTTTGAAGTGCAAAAACTTTTAAAGATATGAGATCCCAGTTATTGATTCTTTGAAGTATTTCCCATGCAGTTTGTGTTTTGTTCATGAATTGTCTGCCTATCCCTATGGCTCCAAGATTTCGATCTACCTTGTCCTCCAGATTTAGTGTTTCTGCTTTAATACTTATATTCTTGATCCACTTTGACTTTAGTTTAGTGTATGGTGATAGGCATGGGTCTGTTTTCAGGCTTTGGCATGTGGAGAGCCAATTTTTCCAACACTATTAAAGTGGCTATCCTTCTTGCAGTGAACATGTTTAGCCCCTTTGTCAAATATCAGGTGGTTGAATGTCTTTGTAGTTGTGCTTGCATCTTCTAATCTGTTCCATTGATTCTTAGATCTATTTCTTCGCCAGTACCATGCTGATTTTATTACATTGGCTTTGTAGTTTAGTTTCAAGTCAGGAAATGAGATGCCTCCTGCCTTGCATTTGTTGCCCAGAATTACCTTTGCTATTCTAGGTTTCTTCTGTTTCCAAATGAATTTTAGGAATATTTTCTGTAGATATGTAAGGTATGTTAATGGTATTTTGATTGGGATTGCATTGAATCTGTGTAACAGTTTTGGAAGTGTGGCCATTTTCACAATGTTGGTTCTTCCTAGCCAAGAGTAAGGAATAGCCTTTCATTTTCTAACATCCTCTTCATTCTCCTTTTTAAAGTAGTATAATTTTCAGCATATAGGTCTTTTACATTCTTGGTAGGTTAATTCCTATGCACTTCACTTTTTTAGATGCTATTGTGAAAGGCGATATTTCCATAATTTCTCTCTCAGTGAGGTTTTTCTTTGTGTATAGGAATTCTATTTATTTTTGAATGCTGATTTTGTACCCAACTATGATGCTGCATCTGTTTATCACCTCTATTGTCTTTTAATGGAGTTTTTTGGGTCTTCTATGAAAGTATTATGTCATCTTCAAATAATGATCATTTAACTTCATCTTTTCCTATCTTTATTCCTTTTATTTCTTTGTCTTGTCTGATTGTTCTGGCTAATATTTCCAGAACTATATTGAATAGGAGTGGTAATAGTGGACATCTTTGTCTTGTTCCTAATTTTAGAGTGAATGCTTTCTGTTTTTGTCCACTTAGTATAATGTTCACTGTTTGTTTATCTTAAACAGCCCTTTAAGATTGATTGAGGTAGATACCATCTATTCTGAGTTTCTGTAGGGTTTTTCTCATTTACAGGTGTTGCACTTTATTGAAAGCTTTTTCTGCATGTATTGATATGATCATGTGATTTTTATTTTATATGTGACTGCATTCATATAGTATTCTATAAATGCAAAAATTTAATGGGCCAGGGATTTAGCTCAGTGGTTCAAGCACCTACCTTTGAAGCACAAGGTTATGAGTTCGAACCCCAGTACTAAAAATAAAAAAAATACTGACATTTAGAACATGTTCGTTCCTGGGAATGGTTAAAGATGGTAATATAGGAATAGGATGATGGATATAAAAATGGAAAGGTATAACAGATACTTAATTGTAGTGATGGAATGGTTATGTCTCTTGAGTTGGATGGTTATATGAATAGACACATTTGAAAAAATTGCACATAAATTAACACAAATACTAATGATTATCTAACACAAATATGAATGGTTGCCTATCAACTGTACAATATTTTTAAAAAATGTATTGACATCATTTTTCTAGTTTTGTTACTGTGCTATAGTTATATAAGACATTATCCTTGGGAGAAACTGAGAGAACTGAACACAGTGCCTTTGTGTACTTTTTTTGGAAACTTCTAGTGAATATATCATCATTTTGAAATATTAATAAAAATAAATTAATTAGGCATTGGGGTACTCTATAAGTATGTAGGTAGTGAGAGTGAACAGAGATGGCCAGAAACGGCATGTTGAAATATGAATGACATAACAAGAGTGTCTGTATGAAGCAGATAGTGGCATTAGTCTGGTGTAGTATGTTAGTCCCAATAAGAAAACAATAGCTGCAACTCTGTGACTCAGTTAGAATTTGGTATACAGTAACATATTTATCTATGCTTAGAGCAACATGAGTGATTGTCATGTGCATAGTGTTGAAATTTCAATGGTGTAAGGAGGAGAGATTGCTACAAGACTACATAAATGAACATAATGGAATTTGACCAGAAATTTGGTTTTCAGACATTGGTGTTCAGTTTCTAAGCTGCATAAGGGTATTCTATAGAGAGAGGCACACACTTCATATAAGTTACCTGGCTCCCAACAAAGAATTTATTTGTGACACACAAAGGGATACATCGGTTTTACTGGCTTTGATGCATTAAATTCAAAAGCTTGCCTCAACTGGAATTGCCTGGATGGTGAGAAAAACTTGCTTTCCTAAGTAGACCTGACTAGAGATAGAGTAAAATCTGATTAATGCTCCTAACTTTGACTTTGAAAATTTCCTCAGCTCTTTGAAATCATAAGGTCTTTATCTTTGAACAGCAAATGAGATATCCTTCTCCCCTTAAGAAAAAAAAAGAAGATTCAATCATACAGACAATGAGCTTGGGTTCAATAGAACATCATTAAGTACACAACAACATAAGCAAAGTGAGGACATACAAGATTTTTTATGAAGATCACTGTCTTTTATGCTTTGAAAGATTTTGTTCTCTGCAAATTTCATGTAGAAACAAAATGCGCAACTTAATGCAATAGTACAAAGAGATGAGGCCTTTAAGAGGTAGGTGATTAGGTCACAAGCCTCAGCTCTTGTAGATGGGACTATTGTTTAATAAAAGAGCTCCATGGAACTAAATGAACTTTCTTTGGCCTTTCCATTATTCCACAATGTGAGGATGCAATAAAAGGGTCCTTGCCAGACACTGTACACTGGTACCTCAATCTTAGACTTCCCTGTGTCTAGAAATCTGAGAAACACATCTCTATTATTTATAAATTACCAAGCTCAAGACATTATGCTACAACAGCCTAAATGGACTGAGATAGTGTCTTTTTGACTATTCTCAATTTCCAACTGTGGAGTAATCTTAAGACTTTATAAAAATGTTACAGTTACAGCAAATACTCCTTCAGCATCTGATGAAATTGAAACTTGTAGAAAAAGTACATATTTAATCCCAGTCCCAAAACTACTATAAATCCAATCTCAGTAATCTAGAAGACATGCATAATTGAAATTAAACCTCACTCATCAAACAATAACTTTATTTTTACTAATATGTTAATGTACAAGTGCAGAAAATAAAAGTGATAGGCATCTTGTATGATACCTGGTTGGTTTTTTTTCTTTGTTAGACAATTCCCTGGCAGTAAATCACAGAAAGGAAATTATTTTTCTCATGAGGGTAAATGAAACGATATTGAATGTGAATGCAGCCCAAGTGGCTGAATTGTTTCTTGCCCCATCCAATATATTGAGGTGATTGGCACAGCTGAGTGTTTAGAAGAGACTGAGAGTAGGAAAGTGGGAATAGTATTGCCATAGCTGCCTGAATGTTCTATATTTATGCAAAACATTTACCTTTCATGGTCATTTTGACTTTGGGGAAGAGACAGATATGGAAAATAAAATGAATGAGGACACACATTTTTATGAGTTGACCTTTCCATTTGTTGGCACTTGGACATATTATTCATTATATTTTTATCATACTTCAAAAAGACAATCACAAAATAGAATTTTTAAAAGTGTTTCAAAAAGTGATAAGAAAGGGATGTGGATATGAAACAAGGTGGATATTTTGAGGGTGATTAATTGTAATGTGTCTTTTACTATATTTTTAAAATTTAAACACTCACTGTATATTTTAATCAATACCTGATAAGGGGTTTTGTGTTGTTAGATGTCAGAAACTGGGTACTTAATAAAGAATACATATTGATTAACTCATGGTTCCAGGGTTCCTAATCCCACATGACAGTATATAATAGCCCAAATGATGAAGTACCTGAGACCGAAAAACTTACAAGTTTCTTTGGCTCATAGTTGTGAAGGTTCAAGGAGATAAAATTCACATGGGCTTGGCTATGGTGAAGGCTTCATGATGGATGGCAACACAATGCTGAAATTTAGAGCACAGGGTGAGGCAGCTAGCCTGAAAAACTGGGGACTATGGTGCCAGAGCTACTTTATCGTGCCCCACCAATGGTATACTTCCAGTGAGCTATGAATTGTTCACTGTGTTCATTTTCTTATTTCTCACCTCTTTAATACAACATCATGTGCGACCAAACTTACAACATGTATTTGGTGGAAGGGGCTAACTACATCCAAGCCATGGCACAGTAATGCATTCATGATGATGAATTAGGTGATCATGAACATGATCTAATTAGGTTCTGCAAGGTTACCTTCATCTTCTTTTCTTTTCACTCCATTCCTCCATTCTTCTCCTCCTTCCATTTCTTCTTTTCTAATACAGGAATTAAACCAAGGAACTCCACCTGAGTTATACCCAGTAAGTTGCCCACTCTGGGCTAAAAGTGGAAGTCCTTCTGTCAGGCTCCAGATGCTGAGATTACACATCATAATCCTCAACTACTTCACTTCTTAAAGATTGCTCCACCTCAACACCAGCACTATGAGAATTGCACATTAACCTCTGGAGGACAAAGTATATTACAAGCTAATCACAACATGTTAATATTAAAAATATATAAGGAACTCATTGAACTCAATAGTGAATAATGATAATACTAATAAAAAAACCCCTGAAACTACAGTTTAACAAGGAAGAATACACATGGGCAATGTGTACACACCAAAGTTCTTTTTTTATTTAAAGAGGAAAAAAACCATGAAAATGGTCAAAATAATACAGAATTTCAATAAAAGATTAACAGTATTGTCCTCTTAGAAACAGTTGTTCAAGTTACAAAATTAAAGCATGCAAAGTAGACATTCCAACTGTGAGACTGTAAACATCTATGCATTCAATGAGTCTGTACATGTATTTCTATCCTTTCTGTATTAAAGGGAAAAACAACACATAGATGAAAGAAAACAAATTCCTCCAAAAACATGAAACCAAAAAGTCATGTAAAACCACAGTACAATATGATAGTTACTGTGTTGTCTCTTGTTATCTTTAATAGAGTTGTCCATATCATCAGGCATAATTGAATATAGCGGTATAATTAAATATAGCAGTACATAACAATATTAATAAAAACAAAACATTGTAGACAGTGTAAAACTTCAAAAACAGGTAATAATCAAACCAGAGTGTGTATCTTAGTGAATCTTGTCATATTTAGTGTAGTTGCCTATACTCTCAGACTTGATACTATCAATCATAACAGTTTTGAATAAAATCTGTCAATACAAAACAGCAATCTAACAAACCAGATTCAATTAAAATCAGTCATGGTAAAACAGTGTTAATTATACAGGGCTTCAAATTAAGTTAATAGGAAATTAAGGATAATTGCTGTACTATATCCTGCTATTTTTGGGATAGCTGTCTGTGCCCTCAAATTTAGTACAAGTAGACAAAGTAGAACAGAATATAATCCATCTAAACAGAGTGCTGTGAGTAATATGGGTTTTAAATCCTGATAAACTGTTAACAATATCCTCTGCCTTCTTTTTTTTTAGACTATTCCTCCCCTTCCACTCCCAGAGTGCTGTGTAATTTGGGGCCCACCAACTCTCTCAGTTTTCAGATTGTGGGGGCAACCTGCTATTTACCTAAGTGGTTCCTAACCTTCTTACTCCTGGACTTGATCTCAAGTTGTATTCCTTTACCTACAAAAGCCTCAAGATTTCCCTTTGTTATAGCTGAGTAGTTCTCTACTGCACATAAGTATCCTGTCTTTCCAGCCTGTATGTAGGTGGTGGTTGAGTTGCCCCTATTTCTCTCTGGCTCCCTGTCACATAGAGCATTATTTTCTCAAATTTGATTTTCAGTCCATAAACCCTCTCTCAGGTTTATATTTCCTATACAGAGCATCTTGATGGACGCTACCTCCTGAACTACTCTGTCTGTATTTCTTTTTTTTTAATTATCAAGGCCATCTACATTAGAGATTATAGCCAACCTTCTCTACCTCATTTCTGCTATGCTACTTTTCTGCCATTGGTTGTCTACTTTTCTCCATTCTACTGCCTGCCCCATTCATTGAGGCCTTTCTGCCACTGTTCCTGAAATCCTGACATTTTTTTTCTCTCTCTCTAGAATGTCCTTCAGTATTCTCTGTAGGGTTGGATTGGTGGTCACAAATTTCCCCCAGTTCCTATTTGTCATGGAAGCATCTTGTTTCTCCATTAATTTCTAGTAACAGCTTTGCAGGGTACATCAATCTGGTCTGGAGGTTATTTTCTTTCAGAGGTTGAATACTTCATTCCAAGATCTTCTTGATTTGATTTTGTGTGTTGAGAAGTCTGCCATGATTTTAATGGGTTTTCCTTTATAGGTAATCTGTTTCTTTTCTCTGATGGCTTTGAATATTCTGTTTTTTATATTGAGTTTCTGGTATCTTGATTATTATATGTCTGGGTGTAGCTCTGTTTTGGTTGTAGGTGGCTGGAGTTCTGTATGCCTCATATATCTGAATATCATTTTCTTTTCCTATGCTTGGGAAACTTTTCTTAATTATTTCAATGAATAGCCTTTGTAATTCCTTTGTTTTTATTCCTGCTTCTTCATTCACATTTCTTATTCTTAAATTATAGATTCTCATCATCTTCTAGCTTTTGTATTGATACTGCTTGTTTCCTTGTTATTTTTAAGAAATCTTTCCTTTCATGATCACACATTGAATACTTTTCTTCAAGTTTTTATAGTCTATCCTTAGTTTCTTTTAAGGAGTTTTGCCAGCTTTCAATGGAATTTTTAATTTCCTGGTAATTTCTTTGAATATGCTTCACATATTCTATATTGTCTTTGTATTCTTTATCAAATATTTCTCTCATTTTTTTGTGTTCCTCCTTTCTTCTGTCTGTCTTTTTGAGAGGTGCTTAGCATCTCTTTCATTAATCTACTTATATCTTGCTTTACCTGATTTAATATTTCAGTTTTGAGGTTGTCTACAAGGTCCCAAAGATATATCTTATGTCCATTGATGCCATGTCTGCTGTTGCATGTTTGCTGCCCTCAGTGTCTTTTATATTTCCCTCTGCTGGATCAGTGTTCTCAGGGCTTTGGGCTGGAGGCTTTTTCTTGTTTCTATCTCTTGTCATGTTTTGGGTTTCTTCCAAAGAGGTGTATAGTGGAGGTCCCAGCCCCTTTCCTTACTGGTTATGGTTCATCTGAAGCATGCTGGTGAGGGATTTCTGCCCTCTGCTGTTTGCTCTTGGTCACTGCGCTGTAGAGCTGTGTATGCTGGCCCCTCCCCACTGGGCCTGTCAAAATTCAGGGGCCTTCACCGGGATAGTGTGTGTGCTATGCATAGTGAATCAGTTTGGGACAGCTTATTGGGTCCCAGCCAGGGGCATGACCCAAGCCAAGCAGATCTCACTAATCTGCTTTGTGAAGGGAGCAACCAACTAAAGTCATTGTCATTCCTAGCTCAGGCTTGTCCTGCCCAATTCCAACATGTTGTCCATTTGGTTGCCCCCTTCCCATTGGGGGTGTCTTATTCCCAGCTCTCACTGTGGGTTAATGGAGGTCCCTTGCCGGCTCTGTTCTCCATTGGGCTTGCCAACCTCCATCATCAGTGCAACTGGTTAGTCACAGCAGTGCAGTTTTGGGTGCTCCAGTGTGTTTGGGCTGCTCTGGCCCGTCTCAGTGGGTTGCAGCTGCATGAGCTTGGGCTGCTCTGGCCAGTCACAGCGACAGGTGAAAATTCAGGCAGCGGGAGTATGCTGTGGCTGCTAATCTTACCTTCTCCAATGGTAGCTCCCAGACTGTGTGTTTGACCAGCTCTTTTGCCTTTAGTTCTTCCTAGGTCGAGAGGATCCATCTCCCTCTGTCCAGACCTCTCCAGGATGTTTTATTATGGCATGAGTTGTTTCTCTCAGGGGAGGCTCGGTATCCTGCTGCTTATCAATCCACCATCTTTTCTCCTGGCCCAAAGTTCTTAACATTGTTAATTATCATGAAGTGCAAACAAAAATAACAATAAGGCATAAAAATATGAAAATGTCAAAAGAACATTGGTGTTGGAAAAACGGTGGAATAAAGGAAGCACATACATTATTGGATGCAATATAAATTTCTGCTGCCATTGTTATGCATTATAGAGGTTGCTCAAATATTAAAAATGGAATTAATAAATAATCCAACAGTTCCACTCTTGAGTATGTATCCAAAAGAAATATAGTTTATCTTGAAGAGTTATATGCACTTCTGTGCTCATGGCACTATTGTTCACAATTGTTGAGGCAAAGAATCATTATAATAGTCCATTGACAGATGATTAAAGAAAATATCACACACATATATGCATAAAAATATGCCCACACATGAACATGCATGCATACACTAGAATATTCAGTCTACAATGGGAAGTCTGCTTCTTTCAAAAGCATAGGTGAATGTTAATCACATTATGCCAAATTAGATCAGCTAAATGAAGAAAAACATATTGCATGATATTATCTATGAATGGAATTTAAAAAGATAACTCATAAAACAAAGAGTAGAGAGCTTTGGAAAAATTCTGTGCTAACTTTGTGCTCAGTGGCATGAGCTGAAGGCCTGCACAGTGTACTCTACCTAGGTGTGCAGCCTCAGTACCTTGCTTGGAACCACAAAGGGACTTGCTCAGCATCCTGAAATAGCTGGGGACTTTGGTACATTGCTCAGATCCTGGTTGTGCCTCACCTAATGACCACAAGTGACAGAGGAGCTTCCTGAGCTGAGTGACATGAGTTGACATCTAGCTGTTCAGCCTTAGTATGCCACACAGAAACCAGTAGGGCCCCACTCAGAAACCTCAAATAGCTGGGGTGCTTCATTGTGAAAAGTCAGGTGTGCTGAAGGTCCAATCAGCATACTCCCCCATTCAGGTTACCATTGAGGGCCACTAGTGATCTGGCAAGGCCTGCCTAACAACACCACTCAGGTGGGGGAACTCCCTGCTGTACAGATAGCCTTCCTCAACCCAGGAAACAACTGAGACTTTGCATTGGCCTAATTTATGGTAATATAGAAAAAATGACAAAAGAGAAAAATGCAGTTTTGAACTTTCAACCCACCCCAAACAAGCCTAGGACACATGGACATAGAAGACAGTGTAAGCCACACACCTGAAACTTCTGAAATGATAGTAACTGTGGTAAACAAACAACTCCATGAGGCTGTAAAGGAATTGAGATCAGAAATAATCTCCCATTTAAAACAATAAATGATAAACATAATAAGAGAAATGCTGAAAACCTCTAAATAAGACATAGTTAAAAAATATAGGAGCACTGCAAAAATGGAAACCTTGAATGAACAATATAACTAAGAATTAGAATGCATCAAAGAGATTCAAAAAGGCATCTAGGAAATCAAAAATTCCGCAGAAAGGTAAAAATGCTTGAATACAAGTGACGATAGACTTTCAGACCTTGAGGACAATATTGCAGCTAGTGAACAAGAAAGAAATTCAAGGAGATATCCTGGAAATCAAAAACTCCATTTAAAGCTTACAAAACCACATGAATGAATGTGAAGATACACTTTCAGACGTCCAAGACAAGATTATAGCTAGTGAACAGGAAAGGATAGATCTTTTAAAAATAACAAGAAACAGCTTAATAACAAATAACAATTCAATAGCTGCAAGATGATGCAAAGGAAAAAAATATAAGATTGATAGGTGTCAATGAAAAAGACAACAACACAAATGTTATCAAAAGGTTTACAGAATAGTCAAATATTTCCCAAACATGGGAAAGGAAACAGACATAAAGATAACTGAAGTGTATAGAACTCCAATTAGCCATAACCAAAATAAGTCTACACTCAGACATATAATAATCAACATCCCAGAAATGCAACTTAAGAACAGAATAATAAAAACTGTTAGAGAAAAAAATCACCTATAAAGGAAAGCTCATTAGAATTACAGCAAACTTCTCAACACAAACAATAAAGTCAAGAATAGCATGGAGTGTAGTATTCCAATCCTAAAGAAAAAGGACTTCCAAGCCAGATTGATGCACCCTGTAAAACTGTCCTTCAAAACTGATGAAGAAATGATATACCATGATGAAGAACAGCTGAAAAACTTCATGACCACCAAACTAACCCTGCAAAAAATGCTGAAAGATATTCTAGATAGACAAAAAAAAACTACATCTACAAGAACACCAACAGAAAAAAAGCACCAAACAAGGCAAACAAACAGAGAGGAAATGTAAAGAACTAACAGCAGAAAGACAGCATAACAAAAATTAGCCAATATATATTAGTTATAACTACTAAAGTAAATGGCTTCAACAATTAAAAGAAACAGACTGGCAGATTGGATCAAGAAACGACATCCAAAAGCTGCCCGGAACCACCACCGAGGGCCCGCCCTGCCACCAGGAACTTAGCAGAAGCCTGCATCAGGGGTAAGCTGCACAGAACCTCCACTGATGGCCCACCCTGCCACCAGGAACTTAGTGGAAGCCTGCATCAGGGGTAAGCTGCCTGGAACCTCCACCGAGGGCCTGCCCTGCCACCAGGAACTAAGTAGAAGCCTGCCTCAGGCATAGGCTGTCTGGAACCTCCACCATGGGCCCGCCCTGCCACCGGGAACATCAAGGAGTCCTGCTCAAGACTGAAAACTGCCCTGTACTGCTTCAGCTGGCTCCACCCTCCCACCTGGAACATCAGTACAGCTCAGCGGGATTCAGTTAGTGTGAGAAAATTTGGAATTTTGCTCCCAGGTGGCGAACTTTGGACTACACAAGATTGACTGTATCAGTGTGGTGAGTATACCCCTAAAATAGAGGTGTACAGGGGATAAATAGGGCCAGTAGTAAAACCCACTACAAGTAACCGTATGACTTTGTTGTGTCTGAAAATAGGATGTGTGATCCCCTGCTACACATAGAAAACACCAGGCAGAGTGAAAATGACAAAACAAAAAAGCAAAATGCAGTCTCAAACATATAGTTCACCAGAAGCAAGTATAGGAGACATTGAAATAGAGGACCCCAAAAGTAACACACTGGGAATCTCTGAAAAGATAGCCAGTGAAATAAAAAAAACAACACCATCAGGCTATAGAGGAAATCAAATTAGAAGTACTCTCCCATGTAAAGATAGAAATAACAACTTTAGTAAAGAAGTTGTGGAATGCAGCTAAAGAAGAACTAGAGAAAAAAGTACATGAGCATGGGAAACTGATTGAAACTTTGAATGAACAATATAGAAAACAAGCAGAATTAATAAAAAAAAAACTCAAAGAGATATCCAAGAAACAAAAAATTCTATTGAAAGCAGGCAAAACCACCTAAAGGAAGCTGAGGATAGGATTTCGGACCTTGAGCACAGGATCAGAGTTAGTGATCAGGAAAGGATAGAACTTTTAAAAATAACAAAGCAGCATGAAATGACAATCCAAAAGCTTCATGATGATGCCAAGAGCAACAATATAAGAATAATTGGCATTAGTGAAGATACAGGAGTCCAGGCAACTGACATACGTAAAGTATTTACAGAAATAATAGCAGAAAATTTCCCAAACATGGGGAAACAATCTGATATTCAGATAAGTGAGGCATATAGAACACCAAACAGTCAAAATCAACATAAATCCACACCCAGACACATAATAATTAAGATCTCAGACATACAGCATGAAAACAGAATATTAAAAGCTGCCAGAGAAAAGACACAACTCACCTATCAAAGAAAGCCCATTAGAATCATGGCAGACTTTTTAGCACAAACCCTCAAGTCAAGAAGAGCTTGGAGTGAGGTATTTCAAGCCCTGAAAGAAACCAACCTTCAACCCAGACTGATGTGCCCAGCAAAACTTTCATTCAAATTTAAGGAAGAAACAAGATACTTCCATGACAAAGAACAACTGAAGAAATTCATGTCCACTAAACCAACCCTAGAAAGAATACTGAAAGACATACTAGACAGAGATAAAAATGACCACAATCCCCAAAACAGCAACAGAAAGAAACCACCAGGTAGGATAAGCAATTAAATAAGAGGAAAAGCAGAAAGAAGCAACTGGAACATAATATGACAAAGTCGAGCCAGTACATGGAAATCCATATGGAGAATTCTCAGAAGACTAGGATTGGAAGCCCCATTCAATCCAGCTATCCCCCTCCTGGGTATTTTTGCCAAAGAACTGAAAAGTTCATATCACAGTGATATATGTGCACCCATGTTCATAGCTGTACAACTTGTGATAGATAAATCCTGGAAATAACCAAGATGCCCATCAACTGCAGAGTGGATGAAAAATATGTGGCATTTTTATACAAGGGAATATTACTCAGCTATAAAAAGGATGACCTTGAGGCCTTCATAGGCAAATGGAGACAACTTGAGACTATGCTCATTAGTGAAATAAATAAGAATCATATTTATGAATATCATATTGTGTCTCTAGTGTAAAAAGTAAGAACTACAAGAGTAATAAAACCAAAATGTGTAATTGCTATTGTAAAAAAGAGAGGAAAAGAAAATGCTCTAAGTGATATAACTGTATGTGTGTTTGAGTGTGTAAAATAGATGACCATATTGCTGAATCTTTGTTGGATCTTTGATCAGAACTATTTGTAGTCTGACTGTTTGAATATATACTATGTACCCTTTAACTTTGTAACTTGAACAACTTCATCCAGGATGACTGTACACAACTTATAAATTACTGATTTCTTAGTGGGGCTTTTTCTCATTCTACTTTTTCTTTCTTTCTTTTAGCATTCCGTATTGTTGCTACCCTTTTTTTCTGTTTTTTTTTTCTTTTCCTTAAATAAAGTTTAAAAAATATATAATTGCTATTGTAAAAAAAGAGGAAATAGGAAGCACTATAAAAGATATAGCTGTATGTAAGTTTAGATGTGTGGGATTGATGAACGTATTTCTAGGTTCTTGTTGGATTGCTGAACAGATCTGTTTGCACTCTCACTGCTTTAGTGTCCACTTTGTGTGCTTTAATTCTGTAACTTGAATAACTATTTCTAAAAGAACAATATGTAATGTATCAACTAGTGCTTTCTTACTGTTTATCTTCTTTTCTTGAAATTCTGTAATATTTCTACCTTTTTCCTTTTTTCTCTTTAAATAAAAAATGTATAATTGCTATTGTAAAAAAGAGAAAATTGGAAGTGCTATAAAAGATATAACTGCATGTATATTTATGTGTGCAGGATTGTTACACATATTTCTTAGTTCTTGTTTGATTGTTGAATGGATCTGTTTGCAGTGTCACTGCTTGAGTGTCTATTTTGTGTGCTTTGGTTTTGTAACTTGAACAACTATTTCTAAAAGAGCAATATGTAATTTATCAACTAGTGATTTCTTACTGTTTATGTTTTTTTGAAATTCTGTAATATTTCTCTCCTTTTTCTGTTTTATCCCTTTAAATAAAAAATTAAAAAAAAAAGAAACGACCCCTAGCCATATGCTGTATACAAGAAACCCATCTAACCCAAAAGGAAATTCATAGACTGAAAGCAAAAGGAGGGAAAACAATACTTCATGCAACAGGAAACCTCCCTAACAAAAAAAGCAGGGGTAGCTATTCTGTGTGCAGACAATGTAAACTTCAAACCAATAATGATCAAAAGAAATAAAGAAGGTCATTAAATACTGGTTATGGGAGAACTGAAAGAGGAAGAGATAACAATCTTAAACATATATGCATCTAATATGGGAGCATACACCTGTATAAAACAAATATTAATAGAAATGAAAATTCAAATAAACAATAACAATTATACCAGGAGACATTAACACCCAATTGACACAAAGAGATAGGTCATCTAGGCAAAAAATCATCAAAGAAATAACAGAACTGAATCACAGTTGTGAACAAATGTAGTTAGTAGACCTGTATAGAGTGTTCCACCCAACATCAGAATATATATTCTTCTGTTTTGCATGGGGAATTCTATAAAATAGACTATATAATAACACATAGAACATGCTTAACTAAATGCAACAGAATCAAAATTATAAGCAGGGAGCCACCATATGTGAGCTGAAGCCTACCACTGTGATCTCTACTAAGCTGTGCAGCCTTGGGAATCTGCCTGGAATCTGGTAGGCCCCTGCCCAAGTCCCAGAACACTGCAGGACTTATGGGTCATCACTTCAGTCTTAACCAGGCCCTGCCCAGCCATTGTCACTTAGCAGGGAAGTCTACCACAGTGATCACTACCTAGCTATGTAGCTGCTGGGCTCTGCCTGGAAACTGGTAGGCCCCCAGCCAGCATCCCCAAACACTGTGGGAACTTTAGGTCATCACTTGAGTCTTGGATTGGCCCCACCAAGCATCCCCCAGGTAGCAGAGAGCCACTGCGTGTGAGCCAAAGCCTGCCATAGCAATCTCTACCTAGCTGTGAAGCTGCAGGACTCTGCTTGGAACCTGGTAGACCTCCACCCAGAGACCCTGAACATTACTGGACCTTAAGGTTGTCACTTGAGTCCTGATTGGGCCCTGCAAAATGTCCTCCAGATAGCCAAGAGCTACCGCCTGTGACCTGAAGCCAGCCACAGGGATCCCTAATTAGCTGTGCAGTGGTGGGTCTTTGCTTGGAACCAAGTGGGGCTACACCCAAAGACCCCAGGAAGCCAGAAAGCTTTGATGTGCCATATAGCATGAGCTGAAGGGCTGCCCAGTATACTCCACAAACCATTCAGCATTACTACACCATGCAGAACCTGGTATGGCTTGTCCCAGTGATTTCAAGCAGCTGGGGTGCTTCATTGAGCCATGTGGGAAGTCCTGAATGTGCATCCAGTGTGCACACCCCATCCGTGGAGTATATAAATGTCACTAGGGATCCATGGAATACAGAAAAATGACAAAACAAAAGAAAAAAAAATGCAACCTCAAACATCCATCCCATCCCAAACAAGCCTAGGAAACATGGACATAGAAGATAATGTAAGCTGTACACCAGAAACTTGTGAAATGATAACAACAGAAGTAAAGAAGCAACTCCATGAAGCTATAAAGGAACTCAGATCATAAATCATCTCCTAGATAAAAGAAGAAATGA
The DNA here is from genome assembly GCA_004027455.1 of Hydrochoerus hydrochaeris. NCBI lineage: Eukaryota > Metazoa > Chordata > Mammalia > Rodentia > Hydrochaeridae > Hydrochoerus > Hydrochoerus hydrochaeris. Next base: position 295,175 of record PVLA01001848.1, read on the forward strand.
TAAACATGATAAAAGAAATCTTGAACATATCTAAAGTAGATTTAAGATTAAAAATAGAAGAACACTGCAATAAGGTGGAAACTTTGCATGAACAACATAAGAAAATGATAGAATACATGAGACAGCTTCAAGGAGCCATCCAGGAAATAAAAAACTGCATTGCAAGATGCAAAACCACCTGAATGAATGTGAAGATAGACTTTCAGACCTAGAAGACAAGAGTGAAGCTAGTGAGCAAGAAAGGAAAGATCTGTTAAAATAACAAGGAACAAGGAAATAACAATGTAATAGTTGCAACATGATGCAAAGAAAAATAACATAATATTGTGGGGTGTAAATGAAAGAAGTGACAACACAAATGATATCAAAAGACTATTTACAGAAATAATAGCAGAAAATTTCCCAAACATGGGAAAGGAAACTGATATATAGATAAGTGAAGCATATAGAACTCCAATTAGCCATTATCAAAATAAATCTATACCCAGACACATATCAAGAGAGTCAAAGATAAGATACACATGATCATCTCAATAGATGCAAAAATCATTGGATAAAATTGAACACTCATTCATGATAAGAACCCTACAAAAAGTTGGAATATATGGTCTTTGCCTCAATCTGATAAAAGCCTTCTATGACAAATCAACAGCCAGTACCATATTAAATGGTCAAAAACTGAAATCTTCCTTTCTAAAATCAGGAACAAGACAAGGAGATCCACTATCACCACTCCTATTCAATAAAGTGCTGGAAATATTAGCCAGAACAATTAGACAAGAGAGAGAAATAAAAGGAATAAAGACAGGAAAGGAAGAAGTTAAACTATTATTTGCTGATGACATGATACTCTATATAGAAGACCCACAAAACTCCATTGAAAGATTTCTGGATGTAATAACCAAATTCAATAATGCAGCTGGATACAAAGTGAACACTCAAAAATCAATGGCATTCCTGTACACAAACAACAAACTTGCTGACAGGAAAATAAAAGAAGCCACACCCTTCACAGTAGCAACCAAAAAATGAAATATTTAGGAATTAATCTAAGAAAGGAAGTAAAAAATCTCTTCAGTGAAAATTACAGTACTCTTAAAGAATATACTGAAAAGAATCTCAGAAAATATAAAGATATTCCTTGTTCATGAATAGGAAGAATAACCATTGCAAAAATGGCCATTATCCCAAAATTGTTATACAGATTTAATGCGATACCAATTAAAATACATTGTGCATTCCTCAAAGACCTAGAGAAATCATTTTTAAAATTCATCTGGAACCCGAAGAGATCTAAAATAGCAAAAGCAATTCTGGGCAAAAAAGTCAAGGCAGGAGGCATCACAATCCTTGACTTAAAGTTATATAACAATATCTTTGTTATAAAATCAGCATGGCACTGAAATAAAAACAGACCTGAAGATAATGGAATAGGTTAGAAGATACAACCACAACTAACAACACACTCAGCCAGCTTGTCTTTGACAAAGGGGCCAAACGTGTTCACTGGAAGAAACATAGCCACTTTAAGAAGTGGTACTGTAAAAACAGATTTCCATATGCTGGAAACTAAAACTAAAACTATACCTATGACCATCCACTAAACTAAAGTCAAAATGGATAAAAGATCTAAATATTAAACAGCAACACTAAATCTCCTAGAAGATTAAGTAGGTAGAAATCTTGAAGACAATAAGGGTAGGCAGAAAATTCTTGAAGAAAAATCAAACTGTACAGGAAATACTTCCCAAAACCAACAACCAGGTTCTCATTGTATTAAAAAGTTTCTGCAGATCAAAAAGAAATCTCCAACAGAGTGGGAAGGCAACCCACAAATTGGGAAAAAAATCTCAGTCAACTGTCCCTCAGACAAAAGAGTTCTATCTAGAACATATACAAATTTTAAAAAATCTGACACATGAGATTCAAAGCCCCAATCCAAAAATGGTCATCTAAGATAAATAAACACTTCTCAGATGAAGAAATACCAATGATAAATAAATAAATACATTAAAAATGTTCATCATCATTGGTTATTAGAGAAATGAAAATTAAAACCACAGTTAGATTCCATCTCACTCCAGGAAGAATTGTAAGAATTAAGAAAACCACCAATAAGAAATTCTGGAAGGGGTGTGGGGAAAAAGGAACACTTCTGCACTGTTGGTGGGAGTGTAGACTGGAACAACCACCTGGAAATCAGTGTGAGTTCTTCAAAAACCTGGAAATGGAGGTCCCCTCTGATAAAATCAGCATGATACTGGAATAAAAACAGACCTAATGGTCAATGGAATAGCTTAGAAGTTACAACCACAACTAGGAACACACTCAGACACCTTATCATTGATAGAGGCCAAACATTTTCACAGGAAGAAAAAAGCCTCTTTAATAAGTGGTGTTGAAAAACTGGCTTTTCATATGCCTAAAAGTAAAACTAAACTCTTGCCTATCACCATGCAGTAACCTCAAGTAAAAATGTATCACAGGCCCAAGTATCTAAACAGAAACACTAATTTTGCTGGAAGCAATGTAGGTACAAATATTGATATAGTTGTAGTCAGAGAATTCATGAATAAAAATCATAGTGCATGGGAAATACTTCCTAGAATCAACAACTGGGATCACGTCTTATTAAACAGTTTTTGCATTTCAAAAAAATCTCCTACAAAGTTAAAAGAAAAGCCCCAATTGGGAAAAATTCTGAGTCATCTGTCTCTGAGACAAAGGAGTTTATCTAGAATATATAAAGAATTAAAAAAAAATCAGGCCTCCAAAACTCAAAGGCCCAGTCTAAAAATGGGCATCTGAGATGAATAAACACTTCTCAGATGAAGAAATACAAGTGACAAATGAATACATGAAAAAATGTTCAGTATCATTAGTCATAAGAGAAATGCAAATTAAAATATGACTGAGATTGTATCTTACTCCAGAAAGAATTGCCAGGATCAAGTAAACCACCATTAACAAATGCTGGAGGGGCTGTGGGGAAAAAGGAACTCTTGCACTATTGGTAGGAGTGCGGACTGGTTCAGCCACTGTAGAAATAAGTCTGGTAGTTCCTCAAAAAGCTGGGATTGGAAGTCCTATTTGACTCAGCTATTCTACTTCTGGGCATATTTCCTGAAAAATTGAGAATATCATACCACAGTGGTATATGCATGCTCATGTTTATAGCAGCACAATTTGTAATAGCCAGATCTTGGAAACAACCTAATTGCCCATAACTGAGGAATGGATAACAAAGATGTGATATTTTTATACAATGGATTACTACTGAACTATAAAGAAGGATCACATTGAATCTTTTATAGGTCAATGGATGCTACTTGAGACCATACTCATAAATAAAATAAATTAAACTCACATGTGTAAATACCATATTGTCTCCTTAGTGTAAGAAACTGAAAGAGTAAATGAGATTCAAACCCTTCAGTAAACAATGTGAAAAGGCAAGAAATTGCTCAAAGGGAAAATATAACTCAGCAAAAAGGAGAAAAGGAGAAGGAAAAAGAAAAATAAGACATGTTTGTATATTTACCCTTAAGATAGCTAAGATGATTGTACTACTAATTCTATTATAGTTCTTGGATAAAACCAGTTAACATTCATAGGATTAGATCAATTTTGAAGTCTGTATCTGGTAGTCTGAGTAACTTTTGAGGATAACTATGCCAAATAACAACCTTTGTTATGTTCTTACCACCTTGTTCTGAAATCCTTTATTGTTATTGTTTTGTGCTCTTTATATTTTATTGTCTCTTTTGTTTCTTGTTTTACTTTTTGTTTGTTTTTCTGTCTAATAATGAAAAGATCAATGTATCTGTATAGGCTTATACATGCCTGGAATTTCTCCTAAAGTGTTCACAAGAATTTATTTTATATGTGTAATAGTATGAACAAGCTACTTTGAATAAAATGAGACACAATGGTATCCATGCTAATTTCCTATCATCTTGTTTGAAATCCAAAAATGCTTTTATTCTTCTTTTATTGGTTTTAGTATGTTTTCTATTACTTGAGTTCAATATGTGAGAAGGTATGGACAAGTATTTTGAAGAGAACAAGAAAAATTATAGTAGTTGTTTTTTATTTTCCTATTTTCTGATTTTGAACGCCCTTAATATTTTCATTCTTTCATTTTGATTGTTTTTACACTATTTTATTTTGTTTGTATTTATTATATGTGAAGGTATGGAGAAATATTTTGAAGAAAACAAGAGACATTATGGTAAACACTGTTGATTTCCTGTTTCCTTGTTTTGAAGTCCTGTTTTGCTTGCATTGCTGTCTTCTGTGTTGTTCTATTTTGTTTTGTTTTGTTTTATTCTCTTTAAAATATAAAAAACAAAGATTAGAATTATAGTTTTCAAGGTCAGGTGTAGAGGAAATGATGAGTTGTTGGTATAAACTTGCAGTTTGAAGACTAGTAAGTTCTGGAATTCAGTTCTGTTGAAAAATATTCAGTTTGGTGCTATCTATAGATAATGGTAATATGCTGCATACTTAAATTTTTATAAGAGTAGATCTTAAATATTCTTATAAAAACAACTACACGAGATTGTAGATATTTTAATTACATTGGTTGTGGTAGTCATTTTTCATTGCATATGAGTATGAACATTTCATATTATACATTTTAAATTTATATAATTTTCATTTCTTACTGTACTTTATAAATTTTAAAATATATTCTTAGGAGTTGTAAAACTCATTGTTGTTAGTCAATATTTTATGTTAATTAAATGCTCTTTGAAAGTAGGTTTTTTTGGGTAACTTTAACTTAATTAATCAGATATCTCTAAAAGGAAAAAGAAGCTCCAACATCCACAGTGTCTTGTGGCATTACTGACATCAGGAGCCTGTGAAGGAATTCTGTGATACACAATATTAGTTACTATTCAGGAATAGTATACAATGCATCCAAGCAAGAAAGGTAACTACAGAAATTATGATGGGAACATTTTCATACTGAATAGACAATGTGACTAGAAAATCCTGAAGAAAGGAAAATATAGCAGATGCAGATCAATAAATTGTTACTTAACAGTGTTAAACACCTTCAATTCTGCATATAATTTAGGTGAAAATTGTGTAGAATATGTCTAGTCATGAAAACTTTAAAGTGTATAAGGGGATTAAAATTTTTGAACACATGGATCTGCTGTTTAGAAAAAAATTGAAAACTCAAAGATCAATTTTGACACAAATTAGTTGATAACGTTATTGTAATTCATATAATATTTTGTGTTGAGCATTATGTGTATATGCATGTTTCCATGTGTCTTAAAGTAAACTAAGACAAAAAAATTCTTGATACTTAGAAATGAATTTAATCAAAATTACCTTTGTTACTACAAGGAAAGCAAAAGATTTACAAATATACAAAAATGATACTTAGTGGTGCTATTGAAACAGTCTTTGTTTGTTTATAATTTAGGAAGTCTGTGTAGTAACACCTATATGAAACATAAACCTATCCAGAGTTCAAGTATTAAAACAAATCTAAGCAGATTTAAGACTATTGATAGAGAAATACAATGTTTTATGATAAAATGAGAAGCTGAGGAATGATTGAATTATTTATGAATAGGTAGTCCCCAAAAGAACAAGTGGTAGATTTTTGAAATGAACAAAAATACATTGATTAGCCACATTTCACTTATTCATGGCACTGAAAAGTGCCTTAGCTTCTGCAAACAGGTTCATGCCTTTCAGAATTTGTGGAAGTTTGGTCTCAGTGCTGTATTTCATAGAAAATGTAATTTCAGCCAGCTTCCTAGCAGCTGCAGAGATGTCTGACTTTCCTAGAGAGAATCAGTCTGCTATAAAAGCCACAGACACATGTACCAAAAGCTGTTTTCCAAGCACAGGTCCTTGGCAAAACTTTTGCTATTGAAGTCAACCTGTTTTTGAAATTTATACAGTAGAAATTACTACAAATCTTTGTACTGCATCATTTTCTCTTCTTTTCTTCTTCTGGAATTTTTCTAATGTCTTATGAGACCTTATGTTTGATAAACCAGATCTGAAATTGCCGAGGAAAGAAAAGATAAATTCTAGAGTAATAAGATCATGTTCAAATAAGGCCTTGGACAAATGCAAAGAATGATTGAAGTAAAAAAAAATAGAACTTTATGTAAATGATACAGTCCAGTTCGACTCTGATTGTATAGTACTATTGAACATCAACAAATGCTAGAGTAAAAGGCTACCAGTCAACAAAGTAGTTGAAGATGACCTTCCACAAGAGTACTTTGCAGAAACTCCACATAAAACTTTGAGTCTTCCTAGGACATTTTTAGAGTTTTTAAAGCTTTTTATCATGGCTTACATTAAGAAATACTAAGTGATTTTGTTTTACCATGAAATATGTGATTCCTTTTTTATTTTTGTTGAATATAGTGTGAGATATATGGGTCTAGATTCAATCTTTTACATGTAGTTAGTTTTCCCAGCACCTTTTATTAATGATCACTTCTTTCCTTCTCTCTGTTTTTGGCCCATTGGTTGAAGATCAGATTACTGAATGTGCCTATGGTTGTTTCTGCATTCTCTGTTCCAGTGACCCACATGTCTGTTTCTGTGCCAGAACTATGCTATTTCATCACTGGTGCTTTCTTTTTTCATTTTAAAGAGGGTAAAACAAACCATAACAAAACAGAACAAAGCAGATTAGAAGAAAACAATGTAAGTGACATAGATTTTAAAGCAAGACAGCAGAAGATCAACAGTGGCTAGCATAATGTCTCTTTTTTTCTTCTAAGTAGTTGTCTTTATCTTCATACACAATGAATTTGTACACCACAAAATAGTACAAAACTGACCAAAACAGAATAATGAAGGCATTACAGGTTTCGTAACTAGACAATAGAAAATCAACAATGGTTACCGTAATGTCTCTTGTTCTCTCCAAAATAGCTGTCCATACCTTCATGTATATTGAAATTAAATAATATAAAACCGACTAAAACCACATTAAACAAAGAATAAAATCATTACTGGATTTCACAGCATGATGATAGGAAATCAGCAATGGATACCATAATGTCTATTTTTCTTCCAAGTAGCTGTTGATATCATCATGTATAATACAATTGATTCTTGTAAACTGTTTAGGAGAACTATTAGGCATGTATAAGCCTCTACATATACATCTCTCCTTTCTACATTAGGGGAAAAAGAAAAAGAAAACAAATTACTCAGAAAAACAAGAAACAAAAAAGACAAATAAATAACAATAGCAAGGAGCACAAAATAATGATGATATAGGTCTTCAAAACAAGGTGGTAGGAACATAACTAAGGTTGTTATTTTACATAGTGATCTTCAAAACAGTTCCTCAGATCACCCAACACAAACATGCAAAATTGATGAATCCTATGAATGTTAACTATTTTGTTCCAAGAACTAATAGAATTTGTAGCACAATCGTCTTAGCTACACTAAGTGTGTTTATAGAATTTTAGACATTTTTCCCTCCTTTTCCCCAAGATATTATTTTTCCCCTTTGAGCAGATACCCTTTCACAATATTTATTGAGGCTTTTTTATCTTATGTACTCGTACCATTTCTTATACTAAGGAGACAATATGGTATTTACACATGTTAGTTTGATTTATTTCACTTATGATTATGGTCTCAAGTCGCATCTATTTACCTATAAATATCTCAATGTGATCATTCTTTATAGCTGAGTAGTACCCCATTGTATAAAAGTATCACATCTCTTTTATCCATCCCTCAGTTAATGTGCATGTAGGTTATTTTGAAAATCTGAAATTCTTCTGGGAATATATCCAGAAGTGGAATAGCTGGGTCAAATGGGACTTCCAATCCCAGCTTTTTGAGGTACCTCCACACTGATTTTCACAGTTGTTGCACCAGTCTACACTCCCACCAACAGTGCAGAAGAGTTTCTTTTTCCCCACAGCCTCTCCAGCATTTGTTGTTTGTAGTTTTCTGACCTGGCCATTATTTCTGGAGTGAGATGGAACCTCAGTGTGATTTTAATTTGCATTTCTCTAATGAACAATGATGATGAACATTTTTTTCATGTCTTTATTTGCCATTTGTATTTCTTTGCCTGAAAACTGTGCATTCATCTCAGATGCCCATTTTTTGGATTGGGGCTTTGAATTTCAGGGGCCAGATTTTTTTAAAAAAATCTTTATATGTTCTAGACAGAAGTCCTTTACCTGAGGACCTGTCGACTAAGATTTTTTTCAAAATTTCTGGGTTTCCTTTTTACTCTGGTGAAGGCTTCTTTCAATATGCAAAATCTTTTTCATAAGACATGATCCCAGTTATTGATTCTTGGATGTATTTCCTGTGCAATTTGATTTTTGTTCATGACTTCCCTGCCTATGCCTATTTCTTCAAGATTTTTACCTACATTTTCTTCCAGCAGATTTAATGTTTTTGTTTTAATATTTATATCTTTGATCCATTTTGACTTTAGTATGTGGTGATAGTCATGGGTTTAGTTTTAGTTTTTGGCATAAGGAGAGCCAGTTTTTCCAGCCCCACTTATCAAAGAGTCTTTCTTCCACATCACTGGTTCTTTCTAATATAACTGAAGTTTGGGATTGTGATGTCGCTTGTTTTGTTCTTGTTGCCCAGGATTGCTTTTGCATTCTGAGTGTCTTCTGGTTCCATATGAATTTTAAGATTGCTTTCTCTAATTCTTCAAAGAATGCTGTTGCTATTTTGATTTGGCTTATGTTTAAAATGTATGTAAGTTTGGGAATTATAGTCATTTTGACTCTATTGGTTCCATCTATCCAGAAATAGAGGATATCTTTGTAGAAGGAAGGAAATTTCTCCCCGATATACCCTTAGATTAAAGTTTCAGAAGCAGGAATTTCTCTGTGCTCTTGAGTTTAGTTGACATTAAAGGAATAGTCAAATTATCCAACTATGTAAATGTTTTTCTCACAAATTTCTTGTAAATGAGGTAGAAAATGTCCTTATTTTTAAAAAATATATTGAGAGGATGATTTTTTCCTTCTTCCTTTTCATTGTCGTGTACCTCATCCAAAAATGAAATGGCAGCAAAAAATTTAAATCATAAATATGAACTTAGCATTTCTTACTACTTCAAATCCAACAGATGCACCATGAAATGCTCATGTTAAATCATCTCTTTTGTTAGATAGTGAACACCAAGGAATTCAATACATGAATCCATTCAAGTTTATGAATTTGACATTTTAAATAAATTTAACTTTTTTCTGCCATAATAGTTTTGTGAGGTAAGTATCAATATGCCCATATACACCTGATTACAGGCAAATCTTCAGTTCAACAATTTACATATACATATAAGGTGCTGTATATACTGCATGTGTCTATAAAATTATTTTTACATAAAAATCCTTTTATATAATCTGTTGTACTATATAATGGCACACCAAAAACTCTAAGATCATTTATGTCCACAAAAGAAGAGAAACTATTTCTCATCATCCACATCCATTTGTTTTTTTAAAAATTCTTTTGTGCATCTGATATATAAAAAGAAAAATGTCCATATTAATGATTTGTCATGTCTGATACATATATACATTATGCAATATTTAAATAAAGTTGAGCATAACAACTATTTCATTATTTCTTAATAGCAAAGACATTCAGAATGTTCCTTTTACATATTAGAGAGCTTGAGAACAAAAACACATTATATAATTGCCATCTGTAATCACGCTATTGTTCAATAGTATACCAGAACTTTACACATAAGTAATTCTTCATAACCATTGATTTACCTTTTTCTATCTATCCCTCTACTCTTCTCTTTCCAGTCTCTTGTAGTTTTATCATTCTATTCTCAAATTCTGTGACATCAAAAAAAATTTTCTTTTGCAGTACTTAGGATTTAACCCAGTACCTTTGAAGGGATGGTGACATCCCTCTTTTTTATTGATTTTTAAAATAGGTTCTCATTATGTGGCTGAGTTGCCCATCCTGGGTTCAAACTTGATATCCTGTTTCAGTCTCCCAGAGGGCTAAGATATATAGGTGTATGCAACTGTGCTTGCTTCAAAATAATTGTTAAAGTATTCAACGTATGAGTGAGATCATGTTGTATAGTGTTTTCTGTTCTTCGTTTATATTACACAACATAATCTCTACTCACAGCCATGTTGCTGCAGATGACAAGATTTTTATTTTTTTATGGTTGAATAGTACTCAATTCTGTATATATGTCACTTTATTTATCTATTATTTATCAGTTGATAGACACATAGATTGTTTATATTTCTTGGCTTTTGTGAATAATGCTCTAAAAACATAAGATTACTGCTGTGTTTTTGACACACCTATTCTTTTTTCTTTTGGATACATATCCAGGAGTGCACTTGATGGATTGCATGGTAGCCCTATGTTTAGCTTTCTGATGAACCTCCACATGGTCTTTTATAATGGTTGTATTACTTTATATCCCACCAACAGAGTGCAGGGTTCTTTTTTCTCTACATCATTAACAGCAGCTGTTATCTTTAGGTTTTTTCATAATAGTCTTTTCTGCCAGAGTGAGATGATACCTCATTATGGTTTTATTTTGCATTTCCTTGGTGATTAGTGATACTTGGTAGTTTTCTATATACATATTGGCTCTTTTTATGTCTCCTTTTGAGAAACATTGGTTCAAAGTGTTAGTCCATTTTACATAGATATATTGGGAGTTAAAAATGTGTTAATAACAAAAATACATTTCCACTCATTTTCATGCTACTAATTCTGTCTAGGAGCAACAATAATCCCCATTATTTGCATCATGAAACAGAAATTCAAAGTTAAGTAACTTGAAAAGGGAATTAATCTTATAAATTATAATCTCTTGGTCCTATGAGCTGAAAGTTCATGAATCTTAAAGTTTGTTTCAATTGTGCTTCTAAAAATCTGCCAATATTCTTTTTAAATACTAAAAAAGTTATTTAGTGTGAAATGCCAGGTTCATAGCAAAAATTAAAAATTGAAATGTGTGAAAAGTTGGAAAATTACCACCTATATTTATGTATAGTGTTTGTATCTTTGATGGATACAAACAATAAATAAATGTCAATGATATTAAGAGATAGTGCACATGAAAAGCAATATGAATCGTTATTAAATACTTGGAAGCATTCCAAATCAAATGCATAAAAGTGAATTATATTAAGTAAAAGATGTAACCTTAAAAAATAGTGCAGAAAATAATCCAATTTCTGCAAAAATGTATGTCAGAATGGGAAAATTGATATGTGTGAATTAGTATATTAGATATAGAGAAAAATCTGGTGAATGGATATCAAGAAATTAGCAGAATTGATGTTTTCATTAAGATAGGCAGGCAAGGACAAAGCAAAAAGATGCCAGAATTTTGGCTTATAGATATATATTTCCATATTGTTTGATATTCTTTGAAAAATTATTGCCTGATGATCTGAAGAAGTTATCAAAATAAAGTTTCATAACACACAAAAAAAATCTTTGTGCTGGGAATTGAAGTCATGACTTTGCACACGCTAGGCAAGCATTCTGCCCACTGAGCTATATTGCAATTCCAAAACAGGAAAATCTTTGAAGCAAGTCCCAGAATGACTGTGTAGAAATTCATTTATTGATTAGAAACAGGTTCATATACTGCTTCATGAAAATATTAAATTTAAAATATTTCTTGTAAATAATTAGATATACATGTGGGTGATATAAAAATGGTACTATCATTTCATACATTTGCAATTTATGTTTGAAATTATAAAGTTACATAGAAGGTTGAAACAAAAATGAGTGAGTTGACTACTGTAATAACACAGTGTTTATATATTCATTACTTTAGAAACATGTTTAGAAACATGTATATTGTTTGTAAACAAATCAGTTTTTTTGACATTATTTCTCTGTATGAGTGTTTCTATGTCACGAACTCATGCTAATTACTCATACACTAACTTGTGTTGCTTTTTCTTTAGCTCAACTGGGATTAGATTTCCAAACAGTTGCAAAAAACAGGGTAAGCATAAATATAAAAAGACCACCACCAGTTTGTGCACATTTTCAGAAAGTTGTGGTCTGTGTGATGGAATCCTTTCATTTCTTTCACTCCAACCAATTACTCTATCTTAAATTCCCTGGTTGGAATTTTCACACTGCAATTCTAATTTTGATCACTAGATGGAAACATGTTTTACTTTCTACAGGTTATTTTCTCTAGTTGAAAACATACTTTTAGGAACAGAAACAAAACTTCCTCCAAGCAAATGATTAAACAGTAATTATAATGTGATCCAATTTTTTAAAAAATTGTGTATATAAAAAGGTTGAAAAATATATACATATTTGCATTTCCTTCATACTCCTACATATGCATCTAATAAATTTCTTAGATATGTAATGAGTGTCTACTGTGCCATGCACTGTCAATACAATTCTGTGTTTACTTAATATCTTCCTCTATCTATCTGTAAATCTGAATAACTGAAAGTGTTCATAGATAGTGACATGGATGTTTGAGCCCATGTCATAGTGTATGATATCAAATAGACTCTGTTTCAGGCAAGTTTAGACCTGATTTCACCCTGAGACTTAGAAACTCAGCATACCAGCTGAACATTATATGGCTGGGCGCAGATAAGGCATTGTTCTGTGAAACACTTTGAGCCACTTTTCTGCCTTTTTGCATAGTACCAATAGGCTACTACCTTCTGTGAGATGTCACAGATGTTCTGAGAAATGCCTGACAGAATAGAGAATGCAGTAGTAAACATTGTTTAGTTTTAGTCATAAATCTTCTCATGGTTGTGAGCTAGAATGTTTATATACTTTTAAATTCTTGTCTGTGTAAGAAAGCATGTGTCATAAAAATTAAAAAGCATGTGAAACACAGGAGATAGTGTATTGACATCTCATGAGTCTAGACTCAGCTAAATGGTAACCATGCAATAATGTTTTTCCTCTTTCCCAGCTCTATTCCAAGGCCTCAGGCAGCAGTATTATTGAGGCTCACACATAATGGAAATATGGGTTTATCTCTGCTTGCTGTTGCATTTCCAAGTATTCTCTTTGGAGCTGTGCTGTTATGTTCATGTGAGAGGTATCACATTGACAGGATGGAGCAAAACTGGAATGGGGAACTCACATTTGCTGAGTGTTTACTGGTTGGAATACACTGTAAGGTAATTTCAGACTTTTTCCCTTCCAGGTCTCAAAGTGATGTGCTCAGGTGGCCACCATTATTTCCTTTCTACAAGTGGAGATATGCACAGGTTCAGATTGCGAAGTACATACTTCAAGTATTACAGGGAGATGTCAAAGAGATACTGAGTCCACATTGAAGGAGCTTCCACTAGCCAGTGCTAGAAAAATTTGAACATCAAAATACATAATTATACTAAGAGACAGTAGACCTTTGAGAAAAATGTGAATATTTGTCATATTCATATCTTAATAAATACATGAGTAAATAACAAAGAAAAATGTATGTTTTTCTCTACTGCCAACTCTAAGTCATAGTGATATAAATACTTGAATTAAAAATCAAAGAAGAAAAGAAATCTCTGAAGGAATCACAGAATTGGAAAATTAACACTTGCTGACTGTTGTACCAATAAGTGATTCAGGCAAAAGTCAGAAGCAAATGCTTAATCTGTACTAAATCCCACAGCAGTCACAGAGTTACCATGGTAACAACACTGGCAGAGGAAAGCTGAGTAAAAGAAGCTGTAACCTTGATTTGGTTCTTGCTGTGTGCTAGGAACTGAATAGGAAACACACACACACACACACACACACACACACACTGCTGTACCATTCAATCACCTGTCTTGTGCCCCTGTTCCCTTACTTTTAGACAGAAAATAGCACCAAAATATATTTGATATGGGACATTGCACTTCTTTAAGCCAGGAAGGTCTCACATGTCTGTGCTTCATGAGAGTGCTCAGCACTGAGGCCCAAAGCAGGAACAGGGCAACTTGATGAATTAAAAAGTGGCAGCAAAAGAAGAATGCATATTAAAACCTCAAATTGCTAGGAATACCTCTAACCAAGTGCATATTTCAACTACTACCTGAGAAGTACATGAGAATCACTATTTTATAGGTATTATCACTGTAGAGACCAGCAATTCTTTTTTTTATTTAAAGAAAAAACATCATGTAAAGGGTAGAGATAATACAGAATTTCAGAAAAAAGATAAACAATAAGAAATCACTAGTTGATAAATTACATATTGTCCTCTTAGAAATAGTTGTTCAAGTTACAAAATTAAAGCATACAAAGTAGATAGTCAAACAGTGAGAGTGTAAACAGCTACACATGCATGAGTCTCTACATGTATTTCTATTCTTTCTGTATTAGAGGGAAAAACAAAACTTAGTAATACAAAACAAAACAAATTCCTATAAAAACATGAAACCAAAAAGTTGTATAAAACCACAGTACAAGGTGATCTATAATGATTACTGTGTTGTTTCTTATTATCTTTAATAGAATTGTCTATATCATCAGGCATAAATGAATATACCAATATAATTGAATATAGCAGTTCATAACAGTATTAGTAAAAATAAAACACTGTAGACAGTATGAAACTTCAAAGGCAGGTAATAATCAAAACAGAGTGGATATTCTAGTGAATCTTGTCATCTTAAGTGCAGTTGCCTATACTCTCAGACTTGATACTATCAATCATGACAGCTTTGAATAAAATCTATCAATACAAAACCACGATCCAACAAACCAGATTCAATTCCAATCAGTCATGGTAAAACAGTGTAGGTTTTACAGAGCTTTAGATTGACTTAATAGGAAATTAAGGATGATTACCATACTATATCCTGTTATTTTCGGGATTACTGTTTGTACCCTCAATCTAGTACAGGTAGAATGACTGGAACAGAATATAATACATCTAAGCAGAGTAGTGTGAGTAATGTGTATTTTAAATCCTGGTGCACTATTAACAATATAGCATATCAAGGCCATCTATGTTAGTGATTCTAGTTATCCTTCTCTACCTCATTTCTGCTATGCTATTTTTCTGCCTGTTTGTCTACTTTTTTCCTTCACTCTACTGCCTGCCCCACTCATTGAGGCCTTTCTGACACTGTTCCTAAAATCCTGGTATTTTTTTTCTCTCTCTCTAGAATTTCCTTCAGTATTCTCTGTAGGGTTGGATTGATGGTCACAAATTCCCACTGAGAATACATAAATATTTATGTATTTCATGCATTTTAATTACTTGCAGTCATCATTTTATTTAATACTCAAATTGTTCTGTATTTGGAGAGTTGGAATCTCTTCAGGTTGGCTGTAGTATGTTTATTTGTTACATTGTTTAAAATTCATTTTTATTGTTTAAATTTATTTGAAACTAATACCCAAAAACCTATATAGTAAGGCTGTATCTTTTTGGCATGCTTTCTGGTATGACACCTTGACCTAGAAGCATCTGTAACAAACACTGCCCTAGCTTTGGAATAGTTGGAATGGTCTTTTTCTCCAAGGAAGCTTAGTTTCTTTGAGTGGGAACATATTTAAAGGTAGTGGGGGTTTTTCATTGATGTTGAGTTCATTGTTGTTTTTTATTTTGGCAGTGCATACAGCCAGTAAATAGTATCATATTTACAGAAAGAGCACATCATGCACTTCCATCTGCAGTGCTTTTCTGCCCTGAAATGACTCCATTTTTTAAATATATTTTAAGATGAAATTTAAATAGTCATATGTGCCTTAGTGACTACTGTTTTATAAAGCAGAAGAACACTTTTCTGCCCCCTTTTTCAAGATATTGTAGAGTACTCCATAGCATATTAGACAGTGAGATTCTTTTGTTTTTACTTATTATTTTATTAAGTGCTGGAGATTGAATCTGGGCCTCATGAGCATTATGACCACATTCTCCAACTGCATTACATTGCCATTCTGAGAATTTATTGCTTTTAACCGCTGTATGATACTTTCTGATATGGATACACTTCAGATTATTCAACTGTGCTTCTATTGATGAACATCTGTCTCATTTCTAATTTTCTTCTGTTAAGAATTGTTCTACTAGGAATGTTTTATACCTTTCCGTATTTTGGCTTGTTTCTTTGGGATAAATTCTTAGAAGGGAGATTGCTTGTACCAAGAGTAAATTCCTATGAAACTTTACTATATAGCATCATATAATCTATCTAGAGATTGTTCTGTCAAGCAAGTTACTACATTATAGTGAAGGACATCATAAAAGCAATAAGTTTCATGAGTGTAGGTCCATTGTCACACTTCTTATTCTGTGAAGTTAATTTCTTGTTTGGAAGAAATGCTGTATGAAGTACTATGGCAGTGAGTAAGGTAAGTATGTTGTAAGTTCATAGATAATATTTTTAACACAAACATTGCATTCAAGGAAGGTAAATAAATAGAATATTCTAGAACATGGCCCCATACAACAAAATGTTGCAATTTCCATGCAGAAATTGATCTAATGTAATCAATCTATTAAAATATAGCTAGCTGTTCACCCCTGAGAAGTTATGCTGTACTGGAGATTCAGGGTTTGTCTCTGTATCTGGCAGATTAGTTACCAGAACTGGCTATAGCCAAGATGACCTTTGTGAGTGGCACTCGCTACTGCTGAGGTAAGCATATTCTCCATTCCCGCCACCATAAATCTATCGAGTGATGACAAGAGTATTCTACAAGTAAAGTCTGACTGGAATCAACTGAATTAGTTATCCTATCCTTTAGACAATTCAAGTCCTCTTCTGAGGTACTGTTGTGTAGTGAGTTGCAATGAACAGAAATATTTTCAACTTTTCCCTTGATTCAGGGAGGTCTATCCCTATGTCTCTTGCCTAGATTTTTTTGCTACCAATTTTTCATTTATGTCCCTTTCAAATTCTTGATCATTCAGCAATTGTCTGAAAATCATGACTCCACTTAAGAGACTTTTGACAGTTCCTTTAGCTCTTGAAAATGTGCTACTTTTTTTTTTTTGGTCAAGTAATTCTGGTGAGAAATTCACTGTCTCACATAGTATTTTTTCCTATTGGTAGTAAGTTGTTTCTCTCCTCTTGATTTCAAGACATTTTCTTCACCTTAATTTTCTTCTGTACATCTAGAATAACAATGAAATTAACACTAGAGAATTCAATTGTTAGAGTCCAAAATGTCCATAAGGCTTTTTTCTGATTTTTTTCTATTTTTCTTCAACGTTCGCATTGGACAATTTCTATTGTCCTGTGCTCAGTCTAACCATGTTTTTTTTTTCTGCTTCCTTTCAATCCTTTGTTGAGTCCATATATAAAATTTTTATTTTGCTTATTGTGTGTTTGGTTATTGTGTGTTTTTTGTGTGTTTAACTTTTTGTTTCATCCTGCCTGGACTATGTTGACCAGATATTTTGTTAAACATCATCCTGGAAATTTCTGTGAAGGTTTTTTTAAAAATAAGATTACATTTAAAATGATGGGTTTCAATAAAGACTATCTTCCACAATGTGAGTGTGGCTTATTTTGTTGCCGAAAGGCCGCAATAAAGCATATTTTTACCTTACCTGAGCAAGAAATAATTCTGCTAGGGACTTCAAACTTCTTTGGATTTCACCTGAAAACTTCCATGGGTCCCCTGCCTGGTGGCTTACCCTACAAATTTTGGGCTTACCAGAGTTTTATAATGAGATCCAATTCTGTAAAATAAATCTCCCTTGTGTTGGCTCTGTTTGTTAGGAAATCTCTAATATATTTCATTTATAAAAATTTCATTTGATTCTTTATATCTCCAATATATTTACTGAGGCTGCCTTTTCGTTTATTTCAAAGAAGCTTATATTTATTAACTTAGACACCATTTTAATGACTTCTTTAAAATCTTTGTCATACAGTACCAATATCTATAAAATCTTGAGGTTGTTTTTTCATCATTTTTTCTCATTCATGTTGGTATTTTCCCAATTCTTGGATAGAAGAGGGATTTAAAAGTGTACTCAGAATATTTTGGAAACTATATTCTGTGAGTCAAGATTTTTTTTTACTATATGACCTGAATTTTTTTTTTTATTTTAAAGAGAATTAAAAAAAGAGGACAGATCTAAGCAGATCAGAACGGAACAATGTAAGCAATACAGCACTTCACAAAGAGGCAATTGGATATTAACAGTAGCCATAATAATGTCTCTTTCTTTGAAACAGTTGAGCTTAGCTTTACACACAATAATTTCAAACATAACAAAGAATAAACAATTCAAGAGAATGTAAGTATTCCAAGACATTCTGAACCATATAACCAGTGATGAACAATGGCTGCTATATTACCTCATTTTCCATAAAAATTTTGTTTTTAATATCATACAAATTAAAATCCAATAACACACAACGTGATAGAACCAATGGTACCAAAAGCATGGTAGGACTTTCAGAGCAAGATGATATTAAATCAACACAGGCTACCATACTGTTTTGTCTTCAGAGTAACTATTCATATGATCATATATATTAAGATCAAACAAAACAGAATAAAACCATTTGAACAAATGAATAAAGACATAAGGCAACAAAGCAATACAATGGTGAACCATGATTTCCATAATATCTTCTGTAATCTTACCATTTCTTACACCAGCGAGACTATATGGTATTTATACATGTGATTTTGATTTATATATTTTATTCAAGATGCATCCATTTATATATAAATATCTCAATGTGATCATTCTTTACAGGTGAGTAGTACTCCATTGCATAAAAGTACCACAATTTTTTTCATCCATTCTTCAGTTGATGGGCACTTAGGTTGTTTCCAAGATCTGGTTATGACAAATGGTGCTGCTACAAACATGGGTGCGCATATATCACTGTGGTAAGATGTTTTCAGTTCTTCTGGGAATATGCCTAAGAGTGGAATAGCTGGGTCAAATAGGACCTCCATCCCCAGCTTTTTGAGGAATCTCCAGATTGAACTCCACAGTGGCTGCACCAGTCTACACTCCCACCAACAGTGCAGAAGAGTTCCTTTTTCCCCACAGCCTCTCCAGTATTTGTTGTTGGGAGTTTTGTTGATCCTGGTCATTCTTTTCAGAGTGAGATGGAATCTCAGTGTGGTTTTAATTTGCATTTCCTAATGACCAATGATGATGAACATTTTTTTCATGTATTTATTTGCCATTCATATTTCTTCATCTGAGAACTGTGTATTCATCTTGGATGCCCATTTTTGGATTGGGTCTTTGAATTTCAGGGATCTGACTTTTTAAAAATTCTTTATAAGTTCTAGACAAAAGTCCTTTGTCTGAGGGACAGTTCACTAAGATTTTTTTCCTAGTTTGTAAGTTTTCTTTTCACTCTGCTGGAGATCGCTTTGGACATGCAGAAACTCTTTAACAAGATATGATCCCAGTTATTGATTCTGGGAAGTATTTCCTGTGCAGTTTGGTCCTTGTTCATGAATTCTCTACCTACCCCTATGTCTTCCAAGATTTTTACCTACTTTGTCTTGCAACAGATTTAGTGTTTCTGTTTAAATATTTAGATCTTTGATCCATTTGGATTTTAGTTTAGTACATAGTGATAGGCATGGGTCTAATTTTAGTTTTTGGCATATGGATAGCCAATTTTCCCAGCACCATTTATTAAAGAGACTGTCGTTCTTCCAGTGAACATG
>PVLA01001849.1:0-222507 GCA_004027455.1 Hydrochoerus hydrochaeris
AAAAAAGGGTAGCAACAATACAGAATTCTAAAAGAAAGAAAGAAAAAGGAGAATGAGAAAAAGCCCCACTAAGAAATCAGTAATTTATAAATTAAGTACTGTCATCCTGGATATAGTTGTTCAAGTTACAAAGTTAAAGGGTAAATAGTAAATATTCAAACAGTCAGACTACAAACAGTTCTGCTCAAAGATCCAACAAAGATTCAGCAATATGGTCATCTATTTTACACATTCAAACATACATGCAGTTATATCCCTTAAAGCACTTTCTTTTCTTCTTTTTTACAATAGCAATTACACATTTTGGTTTTATTACTCTTGTAGTTCTTATTTTACCTTTTACACTAGAGACACGATATGATATTTATAAATATGATTCTTATTTATTTCACTAATGAGGATAGTCGCAAGTTGTCTCCATTTGCCTATGAAGGCCTCAAGGTCATCCTTTTTTATAGCTGAGTAATATTCCATTGCATAAAAATGCCACATCTTTTTTATCCACTCTGCATTTCATGGGCATCAATTTAAATTTATGCTTATTCTTGTTTCTATTTTCAAACTTTCAAAGGGTAACCAAATTATAAAATCTTTGTCTTACTTATTAAGTAATCCATATACTTTACATGATAGAAGCAAAGCAAAGTCTTTTTTAAACCATATGTATCTACTTAAATAGTTGTTTCAGAATTTTTTTTTCACAGTACTAGAACCCAAGGTTTTTGAACTGAGCTAGCTCAGCCTGTCTTTTTATCTTTCTTTCTACATTTTTCTGTTGTCAGTTGTTTGTTTATTTGGTCAGGGTTTCACTAAATCGCTACATTGCCCAGGTGGGCTCAAATTTTGATACTCAGCCTCATCCTCCCAGAGTGCTGGGATTACAGGCATGCACCATTATACCCAGCTCAAACAATTTTTCTTTTAAGAAATTTCTTATCAAGTACTAGAAAATTCAAAATTCCTACAAAAGATCAAAAAACCTGTTTATCTTCCTTAGCAGATAACTTTATTAGAAAGACAATAAACAATGATAATTAAAACAATATACGAAGTGTTTTAGCTCACTGAATCTTCTCAAGTAGATTACTTCATTAAAACTTCATGATTGTGTGAAAGAATCAAAGATTTGTATCTCCATTTTACAGATAAGCAAATTGATGATGAAACCAGGTAAATAGCTTGCAGAAGGTCTTGAAAGTGATCATGCAATGAAGCTAAGACTCAAATGCAAGACTGTGTCTCCCCAGCTGTAGTTTTTTCCACTCTGTCATTCTACAAAGTAATGTGAAGACTTGTTTTCCTCGAGTTGTATTACCTCTTAGTGTATCAGTAAGGTGAAAGCAAACTAAGAACATGGCATCACACTAGACCCCTGGGCAGCTTCCAGAAGTTGCAAGTTACTGGTACTTATGGGCTTTCTATCATGTCCTGCAATGTCTCTCACTCCATGACATTGATTATTCTCTAGGATATCTCAATAAGGTATATCCTATTTCACTGATAAAATCAAATCTGAATCTCCTTTGGAATCATCAGCAGCACTTAATATTGAAGTATAACACAATATAATTTGTGTATATGAAAGTGATAAAAAGTCCCTCCTTCCATAAGTCATTTTTCTAGAAATGGTGTTGGATTTACACTGATTCATCATTGCTCTTCTGACTGTGCAAACTGTAAGATGGGTGACTGTTAGAAGTCCAGCTGGTGGCCACAGAGCTATAAAGAGCCAAGGGGTCTCTCAGTACATGTCATTTTCCACACCATGCACTTATCACCAAAACTAAAAAAGGCCTGAGTTTAAAATGTCACAATTTTACTACGTAATTAAGAAGCATATAGTAGTCACTCCAGATATTAGAAAACAAAACGAATCATTCCACATTTTTATTCTTTATAAGGTTTTTAGAAGGAATACTCTGTTAGTCTGGGCTCTGGGAAAGCCAACACCAAGACAGAATTGAATATGCAAGGATTTTATAGATGAAAATGTTTACACAAAAAGAAGTAGAGAAGGGGCTAGGGAAGGCTGAGAGAACCATGAGACTGTGTCCTTGCCTAACATGAGACAGGATGGAGGGCAAAAAAGTCAAATGGAAGCATCCTGGACTGCTACACAGTTTGTGGGTATTTGACAAAGCCCCGGAGAACTCCTCCAAATTAAGCAGAAACAACAGACCCACTTGTCTTCCAGGGCAGGTGGCCTGAGGCTGCAGCTTCACTGGGTCATTAGCAGAGTGTGGCCTGAATGCCAATCAAATGATGGATGGGTTTCAGAGCTCTGCAGCTGAGGCTGTCTGTGAGGTAATTTCACTGCTGCCATAGATAGTACAAAGGGAAGGTGTGCGAGAAAACTTTTTGAAAACGTTTTAAATGTGTATCATAAATATATTTTCTACTCACTAGAAGAACTAATTCCATATATTCTGGGCACAATACCAAAAGTACTACCATAAGTAGAATAGAATATGGAACAGCATTTTGAAATACAGTTTTGAAAACATGGACAATTCTAAATTAGCAAATTAAAATTAGGTAGTAGTTTTGTTCAACACCAGGTGGAGCTCTTTTGCTTTTTAAAACAGCAAAAGACTTTTTTAAAAATTAATATAGGTTTAGGCTGATTATTTCAGAGCTCTTTTTTTTTTAAGGAGAATAAAACCCAACAATACAAAACAGAATAAAACCAATCAAAACAAAGCAGTGAAAGTGGTACAGATTTTCAAAATAGGAGAATACGTCAACAATGGCTACCATAATATATCTTGTTATCTTCACAATAGTTGTAGCAAAATCAAATAAAATGAAACAGAATAAAACCAATCAAAACAGAGCACTGAATAAAACCAAACAATAAATTGGAACAAAACAAAACAGTGAGAATAACGTTGGATTTCAAAAACAAGACAGAAGGAAGTCCCCATATTAGCCAGGTTGCATACTATATTCCTCCTAATAGATGCTTAGACTACCAGTCTTAGACCTGCAAAATCAATCAAACAATACAAGTATTTTGATGTTTTTGTACCTCGGTTGCTATCAACTCAGCCTGCCCTCTGAACTATTTCAGAGCTTTTAGGTCATCTTGTAAAGCCATTGTTGTGTTTCCACATTGTACTTATCATCATTGTAAACTTGGTATTTTGTCCAAATGCCAGAGACTAGATCAAACTGCAATGTTAGTTTAAAGCCATGTAGACTAAAAATATTGTTAGATCTCTAAACTTAAAATGTAGACTATTTTAGTGTCTACATTCTTCCAAAAGAAAGAATAAAAATCTGATTTAAATCTTATATTGACTCTTTAAGCAAATCAATAATCCACTGAAAATGCTCTCCCAGATCTCCAATGTGCTCCATAATCACTCTCTTTTTATCTAAAATACTCCTTCTATAAGAAACGTATTTGCACTTAAGTAGATTTCCCATTACAAGTATAAAGTATAGTATTTTAAATGACTTTTCTATGCCAATCCCCAAAAGAAAGCACAGGGTAAAATTAACAACGTTTATAATGTGGACATGTCTTTTTACAAGGAGACTCTGACAGAGGAGAAAGTATTCTTTAGTCTGTATGTATGTTTCAGAGTTCTTTATTATTCCAGTGAAACACATATGAATTTTTTGTTATAAATTTTTTTCCTGTAGGATTGACAAACCCTTTAGTGATGAGGTTAAAAATCTAAAAATTTGTAATTTTTAATTGATACAAAGTAATTGTACATACATGTATGGAGTACAGTGTGATATTTTGATACATGTACATATTGTATAATAATCAAATTAAGGTAATTAGCATATCTACCACCTCACACATTACCATTTCTTTGTGTTAAGAACATTCAAAGGCCTCTCTTCTAGCTGTTTTGAAATATACAATAAATTATTATTAACTGTGGTCATCCTACCATGCTTAGAACACCAGAATTTATTCCTCCTCTGTGTATTTTTTATCCATTAACCAATCTCTATCATTCCCCAGCCTCTGGTAACTACTACTCTAATCACTCCTTCTAGAAGATCAACTTTTTAGCACCCACAGATGCAGTATTTGTTTCTTTGTGCCTGTTTTATTTAACTTAATTTATATAATATTTTCAAAAAAAACCCAACAAATTGAAATGTTAAAATGACTCCACACTCATCCATGTTGTCACAAATTTATATTCTGATGTATATGTTATATATTTTTTAATCCATTCATCTATTGATGGATACCTATTGTGAAGAGTACTGTAATAAACTTGAGCACTCTGGGAGACTGAGGCAAGAAGATCACAAGTTTGAGCTCAACCTGTCTCAAAATTAAGGATAAAAAAGGACTGAGAATGTAGCCCAGTGTAAAGACCCTGATTTCAATCACCAGTGCACCAAAAGAAAAAAGAGAGAGAAACCCAACCTTTTAAATGAGAAAAATATATTGAAGGGATGTATTCAGTGGGATAGTTTATATACATATTTTTTATCTCTTGAAGGGATACAGATAATTTACTATATGCTGAAGAGACAGATATGAAGAAGAAAATCATAGCACCTCCTTTGAGAGCTCAGCAGTATACAATGAAGCAAGTATTTTTAATAAAGCCATTGTGATGAAAGAAATACAGCCATTGTCCATTTTCTCAAAACTATATTTCAGAATGCTTTTCTCCATATTCTATTCTACTTATGTTAACTCTGTTGGTATTGTGCTCTAGGAGCACACAGCAAGGGAATCTAAAGGCTGTCTTAGTTTAGAAGACAGGGAACTCATGAAGTAAACAGAATTCTCCGGAGAGAATGAGGCAGAGAAAAAAAGGCAAAGCACTTAAAGTGAGGAAATAGTTTTTACAAAAACCTGCAAGTGCAGTAGAGTAGGTCAAATTCTAAAAATTCTAAAATTCCAAAAATAAAAATTTCAAACAGCACTATGTGTGGGCCGCTGCTGGAGTGGGGACAGCCATACCCAAGCCTCTCTCCATGAGTCAGCGCCATTCTAGGATTGCAGGCGAGGGAAAAGAACCAGGCCTCACAAGAAGGTGATCCCCGCCTGGAAACCATATCATTTCATTGTTCTCTGGGGTTGTGTTTTATTCTCTTTTGTTTTGTTTGATTATGTTAAATCTGATGGCATGAGCAGCTATTTGAAAAATAGCAAGACATACTATGGTAGCCACTTTGGATTTACTATTAGCTTATTTTTAATTTATTGCATTCATTGTTCTGCTTTTATTGTTTCTATTCTGTTCTGTTTGATTTTTACTATGTCTGAAAGTATCTGCAGCTATTTCGAAGACAAGGCATTATGGTAACTATTGCTGATTTCATAAGGTTTTAAGGTCCTGTATCATTCATACTGGGGTTTTTTTTATTGGTTTTATTGTTTTATTTTCCTTGGTTTATCCTCTTTAAAAAAAATAAAAACTTCAAATTCTATAAAACATTTTAATATAGCTAAAACACTGGATTATAGAGTAAAGATGAAAATAAAAGATTGGAGAGATTTGTGAGAACCAGATCATAGAGGAACTTTTAACAGAATTAGGAAATTTGAATTTGAATTTGAACCAAGAACAATAAAAAATCCATTTTCTAAGTTAAAATGCAAAAGAACATGACAGTCCAAGAAATATTCAGTGCTTAATACACAAATATATCCTAATTAAACTATTTACCCTAATAATTTTATCTTTCTACCCATTAAAATAATATTGGGCTGGGGATTTAGCTCAATGGCTTAAGCACCTGTCTGGCAAGCATGAGGTCATGAGTTCAATCCCTGGTACCAAATAATAACAATAATAATAATAATAATAATAATAATAATGTCATAGAGACTTTGTTCATATAAAACTTCATTTGAATGAGTTTATGCTAGTAACTCATGAAAAGTTTTACTGTCTTTGAAGCACCTCAATTTTTTAAAATTATTTTTTATCTAAAACATGCTGAGGAAATTCACTGTTTAAAAAGAAAGTGATATTTCAATATTTCAGTTTCAGAAAAAGTCACCAATTTATTCAATATAATTCTAGAAAGAAAATTTCAAAAGGAACAAACTTGAGTTTCATTCCATGTTTGGATAATGCAAAAATATTCTGCTTTGTATACCACCAAGAGGTCTGTATCTGAGGTCTGTGGTTCACATGGCTTTTTCTATGTGTTTCAAAGCACTATAATGTTTACCTTACATCTTACCATGCAGGTGTTTTGAATTATTATATTTTTACGTGCAATTTGAAGACAAATAATCATGACAT
This sequence comes from Hydrochoerus hydrochaeris, assembly GCA_004027455.1. Lineage (NCBI taxonomy): Eukaryota > Metazoa > Chordata > Mammalia > Rodentia > Hydrochaeridae > Hydrochoerus > Hydrochoerus hydrochaeris. The sequence continues at coordinate 6,240 of PVLA01001849.1, forward strand.
ACTTAAAGTGAAAAAGTTGATGATGATCATTCAGAAAGAAGAATGAACCTTTCAAAGAATGGCTCTCTGCCAATCTCTTCCAGTACTATCAAGTATCTCTTCTTGTTTTGGAGAATATAATAAATCTTCATAATGTTATATTTTATGAACATCTGTATTTACTTATTTCCAGTTGTTTTTACTTACTTTTATCTTATTTGATTTTTTTTAATCTGTGAAAAGTGTTTGGTTATATTAGGCTAAAATGGAACTCGGTGTGGTTTTCCTATTAAATTCACAGAAATATGTTTTTAATTTATGGGATGATTTTAACTTAATATTTTGTTTTCAAGAATAATATAATGTAATCAAGCAAGGAATAAGTATACATCAAGAACAGAATTGAAACCAAACATTTGAGATGTGTTAGTAAATATAAATAAACTTCTACAAAATAAGAAATTGTAGAACAATAACCATTAAGTCAATATATCTTGAAAGTCATAAGAAATTACTTTGTAAATGAATGTAAAAACTTTGATGAACTCAGTAATTTCTCAGAAAAACACAACTGAGCAAACTGACCCTAATAAAGACAGTTTTAAAAGATGTGTATTTTTTAAAAGATAATCAAAAAGAAAATAAACTTTAAAGTTCTCGCTCACATGTAAGCACCAAGCACAGGCAATTTCACAGGCAAATTCTACCCAAGACGTCAAAGATCAAATAACCCTAATGGCAAATACTTTGTTCCATAGTATAGGAAAAGAAGCAAATCTTTCAACTTCTTTTTACAAAGCAAGTTTAACATTGATACTCAAACCTGCTAAGTATAAAACTAAAAAAAGTAGATAAATCTTGTGAATTTTAATACAAAACTTCTAAATGAAATTTTAACAAAATCCAAAACTATATTACGAAAATAATCTATTAAAGTCAAATGAGATATACCGTAATAATAAAAAATATTCAGTGTTAGGAAATCTACTATTTTAATTTACTATACTGATGTAACTAAGGACAAAAGTTACTGTATCTATTAATACTAAAAAACCTTTGACAAAATTTTAAACTCATTTTTGATATCTGTCTTTTATGAGTTGAATTGTGACCTCTATCTGTAAGTTAAAGTCCTAATCCATAGGAACTCCTAATGTGATGAAGAAAGATGTACAGAAAGAGAGGCCTGTGCACCTAGAGTTCCAGAAATCTAAAGAGGATTCCTGTGAAGTCTTCAGCTAAGTACTGGTAATCACATTCATGTAAGGAAACTTCCTAAGGCCACAGGGAAAAAAACCAATGGAAATGAGCAGACATAAGAGTCCTCAAAGGTCACACTCTACTGAGAATAGTTTATGCCTCCATCAACCAGAGTAGAGAAAACCTTGAAATAAATGGAAAATCTGATCAAATACGAACCTGTAATGACAGAAAATCAGTGTTTCCCTCAGGATGAAAGACAGAAAAAGAAGAAATGGATTACAAAGACTTTGAGGAAGCTTTTGGAGAGAATATGTTTACTAATCATAGCTAAACAAACTAGCTTTTTATAAAGGCTTAAAAATTAAGAGGAAAAGGAAAGGAATTAAAACCTCAATAGAAAAATGAAAAGAAAAGAACCACTTTTTAAAAAAAAAAAATGAACAACACATACAAAGTATGAAAAGATGCCTAGGTCCACTTACATGAAAAGATGCCTAGGTCCCATATGCAGAACAATGATACCATTTTTTAACCTTTCAGATTGTTAAAAATTAGGAACTTTTTCAATACACACATTTGATGAAGCTATGGAGAAACACTCAAACTTTCTAGGCGATAGTGCAAAATGATAGTGCAATCCATTGAGAGGGGATTGGCCATATCTACCAAAACCACAAATGCCTTCATGATTTGTTCTACCATGTTCACTGCCAGAAATTAATCCTAAAGATATTCCTCTCCCAAAATGTAAAAGATTGATTAATGTGGCAATTCTGTTTATAGTAAAGTACTAGGAACAACCTATATGCCCATGCCTAGCAGCCTGGTTGAATAAACTGAACATCTACATCATAGAGTATTATATAGAATATTGATAAAATTGAATTTTAATAAAAATAAATGAACCTAACAATATATCAAATTGATAATATAATCATAGCAAAATAAAATTAAAGCATCTATATATACTAATTTCCCGACACCAGTAGTATGAATTATTCTAGGACAAAAGGAATTGCAAACAAATACTGATTTTAGATCTGGCTTTTGTAGTGGTCTTAGTATTACAATTCAAATCTTAGTTTATGTGAAAAGCAAGAAAGAGAAAATGAGTGAGTTTACTGATATTTTTAGGAACAGAGCTATGTCTGTGGAAGAAGAGAGATGTAAATATGGATTAGAAGAATTTAGTGGCATTCTTTCAGAGTAAGAGGTGTTACCATCAGCTCATTTTTTTAAAAAAAAATGTAATTCCTAGTTCTCTCCATTGACATACACTTCAGGAGCAAAGAATACACATATTTGCCAAAGTCAGAAACTACAGAGTCTGAAACTAGATATACTAGTGCACTCCTATAATCCCAGCACTCCAGAGGCTGAGGTTGGTAGATTGTTGCAAATTTGAGGCTAGCCTGAAGTTCATAGTGAGACCCAGTCTCAAAAGACAAAAGCAGGGGCCAAGGATTTAGCACAGCGGCATAAGCGTCTGCATGGTAAGTGCTAGGTCTTGAGTTCGATCCCCAGTACAAAAAAAAAAAGACAAAAATAAACAGAAATCTAGAGTCTGAGATTTTATCCTCCATGCAACTTTACAAGCTAGACTGCCAGTTTCATGAATTCTGACAAAAAACAGGGGACTTCTGGGTCAGCATCAAAAGACTTCAGTACTCATAGAAATAGCAGAGGCCAGAGCATTGACATTTATGCCCATTCTTTCACCTCAATTCCAACAGGGCAATGTGAAAACAACCAGATGACATCTACACATCATGGCATAATGGTTATGTGATAGTAGAAACCTGAATTTGGGAAAACTACATCTCATAGAATGGGAAGTGTGACATGTACCCCAGAGACAGACAAAGAAAAATTATCTTTATTGTAAGAACTGTAAATAAATAAGCCTATCTTTTGCTCTGGAGAAAGGCAACATCTCTGTCTTACCAGGTTTGTTCATCACACACAGCTTTTTGCAAAAATAGTCTAAAACAAAGGGCAGTTATTGCCTCTCTTAAAAGACATACAAAAGATGTGCAAACTGTGTATGAGATATCCATCCAGAATTCAGTCCCAACACCCAGAACTCTTGATAAATAGCTGATTATGAATTTGGGAGGGAAAAGTGAGTGTGGGATATTTTATTGTATCAGAAAGCTAGGAAATCCTTTTAAAAATTGATAAGTCATTCAAAGGAACACAGAAGTCAAAGTAATTAGAGCATGAAAAAGAATAATAATGGAATTGATTATAGCACATTAAATACAAAAAGAATCCACAAGCTCAGAGTGATCATTTTAAAAGGTAGAAGGAAGTTACCCTTTATTGAAAATGCCAGCTAATAAGTGCAGAAATAATAAAAGGAAAAAATAGGTAGGAATCATAAATAGTTTCAAAATTCTTGGTTAAAAAGTTAAGGAAAACAGATTCAAAGTACTACTCCAAAAATTGTCTACTGATTTTAAATGGAAAAACTTTTTAGAGTGGAGAATTTCATAACCAAGTTATGAAATTTAACACCCCAAATTAATATTAATGAGGCAAATTAATTTTATATGCCTCCTAGAGGAAATGTATAGAGAGCAATATCAGCTCTGCAGTATTCATGTCAAAAATTGCTTTACTTCAAAATAGTCAAATGGGGAAACTATAAGATAAATACAAACTGTAATAAATACAAAACACTTGGCTTGCACTCCCCATAAGTATTGACATCAAGACTAAAAGGCAATATGTTCAAGATGAAATAAACATAATAAGAATACTCAAAAAATGATGGGAACATTTTGTTTATTTTGGATTTTTTGTTTGTTTGCTTGTTTGTTTGTCTTTTTGAAACAGGGTCTCACTATGCAGTTCAAGCTGGCCTTGAGCTCACTTTGTAGCCCAGGCTGGTCTCAAACTTGCAATAATTTCTTTGCCTCAGCCTCGTGAGTGCTGAGATTTCAGGCATGTGTCACCACACCTGCTTCCTAGATTTTTTTTAACTATTAACTTTTTTGGAAATTTGGAAACACAGGTCATTTATTGATTCCAGTGAATATCAGTGGAATCAAGACAATGGGATCATGGCTGAGTAGAAAATGTCCCTTTTCTTTGGAAACACATGCTAAAGTATTAGGAAAAATCAACATGGTTTATTAACCATGCTGTTTGCTTTCAAATGATTTGAGAAAGTATAGATATGGAAAAATGCTAATTAATGAATTTTAGGTGACGTTTACTTGGGCTTTCATCCTACTAGTCTTCCAGCTGTTCTTTGGGCCTGCAATTTTTCAAACTAAAATGTCAAGAAAATACTAATAAATTATACTTCCTGTCTTTTCAAACTGAGGTTTAAATCTTACAAAATTCATCCCCTCATCTTTAGGATCACTAAAATTTCCTCTTTGGAAACACTTAATGATTTCCTTGTAATTTTATTATGGATATTAACCAAAACTATGCATGGAATTCTGTCATGTAAGTATTACAAATTTGACTTGGCGTAGGTAATACCATTTATTTTATATCCAAATTCAATACTTTGTTTAAAATCTTGAATTTCTAGATTATATATTCTGAGATAATATTTTAATTGTCTCCCAGGGCCTTTGCCCGGTTTATAACATATATATATATGAATAAATTATTTTTTCTTTAAAACTCTTTATCACTATACTATGTTTTTTTGATGCATAATAAATATATTAATCATGAGATACTGGTACAATGTACATATTGCATCTTCATTTTTTTAACATTTTTTCATATACATCACCTAAATATAATTATGCTTATTCCATAGTCATAGTATTTACAAGTAGCTCAGTGACAAGCAGGGTATTCAAGTGCATCACTGCTTATCTCTGCTTTCTACTACCTATAAAATCGTTAATTCCACTTAGTTCCATCTTTGCATTCACAGGGCTCTGCTGATTCAATTCTCTTCCCAGAGACTTTTTGTTTTATGTCTCTAAGATTATTCTTTTCCACTTTAAATTGTCTAACCCTCTCATCTACTTTTCCAATTGTAACACTGATGGAAAACTATCAGGAGCTGATCAGTCTCCAAATCTGATGGATGAGCTTATGGTAAAGGAGTAAATAAAAGAGACAATGCAATATGCTTTGTGGGGGTCCATGAAGGTCTTTTGTAGCTAAGATAGACTTCTCTCGACTGTGGGGGGTTCAGAAAAGTGGAGGGCACATCTGAGGTAAAAGACACATGAAAATGAGTCTTGAGAAATTCGAACAAAGACATTCCAAGAAGTAAATCTTTGCTTAATGAAACAACTGTTTGATTGCTAAGATTCACAATTCACTGTTCTGTAACAGGGAGTGAGAGCTAGAGTCCTCAGCACTGTGGTATCTTCAAAGACTGTGAACACAAGCTTTCCCAACATAGTCAGAGATCACTGGGCCAGGAACTTAATCCTTACAGAGTCTGGTTCCCAACAGGAAATTTCATGGATGATTTGTTGACTGTTAAGTTATCTCGATTGTTTCTGGGGGTCCTTATATACTCCTCTCAAAATAAACACATGAGTCAGATGTACTAAGCTTTAATAAATGGCACCACCTTTCCGCAGTAGAAAGCATTGCTTAGAATTTTAAAATTCTACTTAGTTTAAAGTCAGACACTGATTTTTTTCCTTATCCTGATTTTCTGCCTCATATTCTTTTAGTTTTCCTCTAATTCCTTTAATTTTCAGTTATATGAGCATGTCATTCTTTTCCTTATCACCTCATTGTATCTGGACCTCAACGGAACAAAAGGTACTTTAAAGTACATTGTGTTCATAGCACTTCTTGGTCTATTTCTACCTCCCACACCCGCTCTTACATATTCTTATTGCTTACTGTTGGAGACCACTATGAGAGGGCTCTGAGCAGGATTTAAATTTTACTAATTGGCTTTCTATGTTTATCTGTGAGTCGGTCCTAGGCCTAGGCCCCTTGCCTGGCGACCGGAGATGATTCATAGTAAGTGAACCTCTATGAATCACTGATCCTAGCTGAGATTTGTAGTAAGCTATGAGGCCAGAGACACCTCAAAGAGCAAGATAAAGCCACAGCTGTGGACACTTGGTTCCAACCCCAATTAAGTAGAGACTGCAGAAATTACTCCTACAGTCTCACTTCTACCATGCCTTCATGATAAGACAGTTCTAATGAATTGACTTGATTCATTACTTGGAGATGTCCTCAAAGAGACTCCCAAGGTTTGGCTCATTGCCTATACTTTCCTCAGTTTCTCCGCCCCTTGTTGGACCTATTAAAAGTGAACTGATCCAGAGAAGTCTTTGTCTTAGCCCTCAGAGTCGTGAGCTTAATTAAAGAGTTTTGACCTTCCTGGAGCCCCTAAGAAATCATTATATTTATCTCTTTTTATTTAACCTCTGCCATACACTCGTTTGGGAGATTGGGGATCTAGGTCAGGACCGGGTAACTTACCTTACTTCATCTGTGTGATATCCTTAAAAAGTAGAGTGAGAAGTGGTATGGTTCATTACAAAACAGCACTACAGGAAATGGCTCATATAAACCCACAGAAGCCAAACATTCCTATGTTCTATGATTTGTTTGTGTCTTTGAACTCAAGACATTAGAAGTGTCATTAGTGGTCCTCCATTTCACTTAAGTGATCTCCATCCCCTGAATAAAGAGGTACATGATAGACTCCAAAGAGAATAAAGACAAGTTCTTCCTATTTTGTTCTAAGAATTTACAATCACAGAGGATTCAGATCCAAAAAAAATTTTACCTTTCTGCCCATCTATCATCTATCTGTCTATACCTCTCATGCTACATATACATTAAATGGTTAAAATGAAAATAATGCCAGGCATGGCAGCACATCCTATAACCCCAGCATTCATGAGGCTGAAGATTGCCACAGAGTTGAGGCCAGTCTGGGTTACATTATTAGTTCCATGCCAGCCTGAACTACCTGTCTCAAAAATTAAACCCTCTGTCAAAAAAAGAATAAAAATGCCTGACTATAGTCTGTCAAGGGTATATCAATAACATACTAAATGGCGGAGCTTAGATGTTCTACTAAGTTCCAGTGGGCAGCAGCAGGAATAGCCAAGAGAGGACACAGCTTGCTGCATCAGCACTCAGAATCAACTCCTAAAAACTGAGTAGGATTCCCAGCCCTGCGGGAGACTAAGGATTAATCCACATGCCTCTTGTGGTTTGAATGAATAGGAACCACATGACAGGAGTTTTCAAAGCATATCTGGAGCACAATACAGTGATATACATCCAAGAATACACAATACATATCTGTTAAATAAATGATATACATGAGAAGAAGTCAGAAATATACATTTTTATAATTTTGCCACTATGCACATCAATTTTGGGAAGAAAATTCAGACATAGAACATTAGCAGAAAGAACAGTCTTACCAGAATCCAATCTTGAACACACTTAAGCGTCCACAAGGCATAAAATACTTCTTTACCATCGACATTGCAGAGGCTGATTCTATCTGCCTTATCACTTCTGTCTTCCTCTCACCTTCCCTTATTCTATCATCCCCTTGTAGGTCACCCAGAACTCTGACATTTTCATGGCTAAGGTTCTTTGTGAGCTACTTTTTGTTCCATTTTTTTACTGCAATAATGGATCCTCAAATTCTTCAGAAAGAAGTACTTCCCCAACAAATAAAACTCTCTTCTAATGATTGATACTAGCTTCAATTCACTTTTAGGCTATATGTCTCCTTCTAAATGATGCAGTATAAGGAAGCAGAGAAGCCTTCTCTGCAGCTGATAAAACTAAAGACAGCTGATCTCTCTAGATAAAGTGATTAAGGTTAGTTCAAAATAGTTCTATATTTTAAAAATCTAGATATTCTGTCTATGTATTGTCCTGGGAGAAAGGCACAATTAATCCAATGTGTCAAGGGCAATCAAAGTCAGTTATTAAGACTCCATTCCAGAAGCCATTGACACTCCAAGGAGAGAAAAGTCAGTGTCTCCGGAGATTCGGCCATGCTGGGATTTGGGGGACCAACAAAGCCAGCCTTCCTGGTAAGCTGTGCAAGCTGCGCAGATTCTAGGGAGAGAAAAGTCAGTAGGCCTTCTGTGAGCCAACTGGCGTGTAGGCTGAGAATCAAACACTGTCCATATTCCCCCCACCATCCTGCAAGCCAACCAGATGTTTCTGAGGTCAGCCTGAGTTGATAGCAACTAAGGTACATAAAGAAACTAAATGCTTGTATTGTTTGGTTAATTATGCAGGCCTGGGACCAGCAGTCTGAGCATCTCTTGGGCGAATGATAGCATGCAATATAACAAATATGGGGGATTTCCTTCTACTTTGTCTTTGAAATCAAATGTTGTTTTCATTGTTTTGCTTTGTTCTGATTGTTTTGCTTTATTCAATATTCTATTTTGATTGGTTTCATAGTGATTTGGTTTTGGTTTGATTTTGCTATCCGTGATGGAATGGACAACTATTGTGAAGATAACAAGATATACTATGGTAGTTATTATTGTTTTCCTGGTATCCTGCTTTGAAGTTCTGTACCAATTCTGCTGCATTGTTTTGATTGGCATTGTTCTGTCTTGTTTTGTTGGATTTTATATCTTTAAAATAAAAAAGAGAGATTCCAATCTGTGCTTGTGTTTTTCTCCCAGTGCTGGGAATCAAATGCATGGTCTCGTACATGCTTTACCACTAAGCTACCCACTTACCATCCCCAGCCCCTCACTCCATGCTTCCACCCACAGTGCATATTGTTTCTAAGGCAAAGAGTACAAGATGGTCAGTATATGGAGGCTGCAAGATTGAGGCAGTGTTGGCATGGATAACTGAAGCCATCAGAAATGCTAGAGAAGAAAAAAATTTTCGAAAATCGCTGAACTTCATATCTTTGCTCAATGGTGAATCCCACTGCGCAGTATCCTTACAAGGAGATCCAGCAACCTCTGTGGATAAGCCCTCCAGTGAAGGAGAGCCTCCTCACACTAGTGAGCCTTCCTCTGTATTGGATCAGACTCAGTGAAATACTGCCTATCTACCTGTCCCCATCCTGCCCATGAGGTGGGGAGGCATTTCTTCCTCACCCTTTCAAGGATGTTGCCTGCTGAGACTTTCAGTTGGGTCCTTCTCCAATAACTGCCCTCACTGAGGAATCACCTTGCTAAAGTCACTTTTCCTCTTTTTTTGGATACAAAGACCTGTCTCCCTTTGCCTCTGCAAGACAGTTTCAACTCAGGTCCATGAGATTGGCTCAGGCCTTTGTGAGGCTGCATTGTGGTCACTCGGGGTTCCCTTTGGCCAGTGTTATTTCTTCACTTCCCAGAGCACTTTCCTATAAACTTCCTATGTGAAAATTTCCGCCTCTTCATCAGCTTCTCAAGGAGCCCATCCTGCAGTATGTATTAAGTAGAAATCTACCTTGGTGTACAAACTACTTGTCTTAATTCTAACCTTACATGCTACGTTGATGAAGAAAAGTTTTGTTCTATGCAGTGGTCTTTCTGACATTTGAAGGCAGCTATTGTGTGTTTTGAGGAAGAAGAAAGAGGAATCAGACAACACAAAGCACTAAAGTTAGAAGAATGTTGTGTCTTAGAAACCATGCCTGCATCACAGCTGCCAAATTAGGCTGGACACATTCCTACCACAGGGCCAGCTGGCTGGGAATTGTTCCATAGATAGTTTACTATCACCAACCCTGAAAACATACTGTATTAGATTTCTACTGCTCCCATTTAAAAATGCCATGAGCTTGGCAGTCTTAAGCAAGACCCATTTACTAGTTCTGGAATATAGTGGGTCTCAACCAGTTCCCTATTTAGGGTGTCACAGGACAAAATCAAGGTTTCAGTGGGACTAAAGTCCTTTCTCAGGGCCTATGGATGAGAGAAGGAAGTCCTCTTCCAAGCTTATTCATGTTGTTTGCAGAATTTGGTTCCTTGTGTTTTCAGAGGTGAAGTCCCAATTTGTTTGCCAGCAGTCAGCAAGGGCCAATCTCAGCTTCTAGTGACTGACCCACATGCCCTCAAGAACACAGATTTAAGAACACCAGGAAGACTGTAGGACAGAGTTCAGGAAACACTAAAAACAGAAGAATTAGGCAAAAGTCTACATACTAAGAAATGTGACCACCCTCCATTATTCACCTTCTTCAGCCACTTGACAGTCAAGATTGCAGAAACTGACCCCTCCCCCAAAAAAACTACATGTTTAACATATTACTGATTAAGTTCAGTCTGTATTCTACACAATCAATGTTTTCTCATATTTAAAATATCACTTTTCAGTTTCATCATTTATTTTCCCTCTACTGTCCGTCCCCTTTATCATGCTGACTGGCACTTGGATTAAGGCCAGAGCAGAAAGTCACACATGGATCTTTTTTCCGTGATGGAAAAAATACCCAGCGAATCTTCCTTTCCCCCTTCCCTTTCCGCTTTTCTGGACCATAGGCATAAAAGATTCCATGGAAATAGCTAATGGCCTGAATCAGGAGACTATCTCCTATGGTCAAATAAGGTATATTTGTAAACAAATAGATGCCCCAAAGAGGAAAGCAGGCCCACAGCAGGCAGGTCAGCACCCACCTTTTATTCATTTTTATATTTCTAAGCACCAGATCTCAGGCTGGCACATAACACATAATCAATACATGTTTACATGGATAGTGAAACTATGTGGCTTTCTCATATTAAACTCCCACCCAAACCAAACATCCAGCTCGCCTTTTTTTCCCCACACATTTTCCAGTTTTCCGTGTAGCAGTCAGCCTCAGAGTCCACTTAGAGCCTCCTCCACGCCTCTCTTGATCATGGCCCTTGAAACTTCAGGTGGAGGCTTCCTTCGCTGGGGGCGGTGCCTGGACACCGGTGTCCCGCGCCGCTGCGGCCTCGGTGTCCGGGACGCAGGGTGAAGAGCCGCCTCCCGCGCTAGGCGGCGAGAGAGCGCAGCGCTCGACGGCTCTCCCGGGCGCACGGGGCCGAGCCTTGTGGTTAGCCTAGTAGGAGCAGTCGGGGAACCTAGCCGTAGAAGGGTGCAACCTGGACCTGGCGAGCCCTAACGAGGGTGGTGCCAACTGAGCGTCCCCTGGGGTCCCAGGGATACGAGGTCCTGGCGCGCTACGAGGACCGAGGGCGCTGGCATCGCCGGCTTCGCGCCCAGGATTTTGCGCTTGGGCGGGCGGGCGGGCGGTCGTTACCTTCAGCCCTCTGATCCGCGGCGCCGCCCGGGGCTGAGCTGGAGAGAGGCGAGGTGAGACCTCGCGGCCCGCTCCACTGGCCCTCTGTTATCCTCTGAGCGCCTTCGCAGCGACTCTGGAGGGGGCATGTTTCAGATGGGCAGGGTCAGCCTCCCTCAGCCTGCCCCCCGGAACCTGGAGGACCTGGACTCCGTGCAGCGTGTCCTGTTACACAGGTCAGTGTGGGCCGGGGGCTCGGGGAAGGACCGCCCTTAGTGCTCCCGGGATTCCGGAGAGGGGAGGGATAGCTTTTCTTGCAGGAGTCTTGCAGAAGCTTCTGATTTGGAGTTCTCTGTGCAGCGTTTGCTGCAGGAAGGGGCGCTGTCCTCCAACCCTTTCCAGAATCATGCATGCCCTGGTGATCCACCCGGCTCCGCGGCAGAGACGCCAGCCCCGCGTGGGTGGAATCATCCATCTCCTTCCAAAAAACACTACTTGATAAAGAAGGGAAAGAACACCTAAACAAAGCTCTCTTTGAAACACCTCTAGCTTTCCTCCAGGGAAAATATTTTAGCTGAGAGTTTTGTTTAGACTTTGGTTGTGAAAGCAATTAGAAGGAGCCTTTTCCTTAAATCATCTAAGATCCCACCCCTCCCACACTAGCGAGTGCATGCGTGCTTCCAAACACTACACAAAAGAAATTTAAGCGGTCCTCTAAGAAAGATCAGAACTCAACTTTCCATAAACTGTTACTGTATTCACTAGCTACTAGTACCTTTGTGCAACCTTATCCTTTATGCAAAATAGACTAACAAATATTAAAACCCATAGTAACTGTGATGAGTTTATAGAAGAATTAAGAATCCACATGAAGAACAAAATCTCTTTATTTTAAGAGCGAATGGATGGAATGTCAGGCAGTTAACGTTGCTTTGACTTTGGAAAGGCCTGGCCTTCATGAGACACATGTAGAGAAAAGAAAGGAAAAAACATACTCATTTAGAAATACTGTGTATCAACAGTTTCTCTTGAATACATTTGTGGTGAGGAGTAAGTGATGCTTAGTAAATATCATTCAGAGGGAGGTTTATGTAAGTTCTCTCATCTGTAAATGTTTCAAGCAACCCTTTTAAGACTACAAAATCATATGAGCTGTAGAAATCCTGTACCATTGAAGTGTGAGTAAAAAGAAAGACATTGTGTGAGGAAGAAATTGAGTTTCTTCTGTTTAAAGAGCTGTCTTCTGAAACTTGCAATTTTCTACAATTAGTTTTCTCCATTTCAGTTCCCACCCCTCAAGAGCTGCTGCCATATAAAATAAAACATTATCAAATGAGTGGTTAAAAGAGTGTTCTGTTAAATTCCAGAGGACAATTCCCCTTATATTTGACAAAATTACAATCCAAAAATAACCCCAAGAAGCATTAACTAGAAAAGCCTTCACAGCATGACTGGCAAAGCTGGAAAGGGGAGTTCATTTCAAATGCTTAAGACTTTGCTCTTAGAGAATTTCTTTGTACTTTTCATGTTTTAAATGTTCAATGCCAAAAAAATTCCAAACTAATTAACACTACAGAGTTTCAGATCCAAAGCACAAACCTGTCTGAATGAGAAAAGAGAACATCATCAAAACTGAGAGGATTATTTCAGAAGTAGTGGAGTATTTCTGGAGTAAACCTGCTCAGTATTAGAATGAAAAGCTACTTCATCTGAATTACAAATAACTGCTCCCAGATGCTTTAGGGACCAGAGGAATCTGAAACTATAATGTGTGTGTCAGTATCATAGCTAAAAGTAATTTATTTTTAACAGAATATGAAAAATTTTTTGCTTTCTCAATGCTTTTTTATTAATGTTTAGTATTTTCAAACACACTTGTTAAAACTTTGAGACATCTGTAGAAGTTTCTCTTTCCTATGATATAGCTATATTTTCACACACATTCACATTTAATCATGTTTCTTGTTTACATCTACAGACTTATTTAGACATAAAGTAAAAGAAATTAGAGAAATCAGATAATTCTTAAATCACATGCACTTCCTTATCATAATCCTCATGAGCTAGACTGGTGCATAGCTTGTGTTTTAAAAATTAGTTTTGCAAAATTTTAATGTTTTTCTTTCATTGTAAGTTATCAACAAAATGTTGGCAATTTCATTAAACAGACCAGTGGCCTTAGGGATAGAATTCAGAGACAAAAGAAAATAGTGTACTATTCTATTATATTTTTACATTTTTATTTCAAAGGTTTTTTAAAAAATTACTTGTATATTTTCCATTGTGAATATGGTTTTCACAATGTAAAGCATTAAATTGCTGTGCTTTTGAAGATAATCCTTTTGCCAAACCAAAAACTGATGAAAAATTGCAAACTTTTCTCTGCATGAGGTGTTAACTTCAAAATGTCAATGCTAAAATGAGACTTGCTCAGAAAAAAAAAAAAAATTCAGCTAGTCTACTTTTTGAAAAAAAAAATCATGTTTTCTGAGTCAGGAAAACTTCAGTATTACATTTTGGTTACTTTTAGTTAAGTAAATTAGCTTTTTGTGTCATCTTGATTTTAAGGGGTATGCAAATAATCATGTTAGCACTCAATATTTTGGACAGACACTTTTAAAATATTCATGCTCAAAGCTATTGCAATTTAATCTTTAGAGTCTTGTTTCTATTGTATATAGTTGTGTGGTTTGACAAAACTTTCTTAAAGTCTCTACTTTTTTAATTTTCTGCAACATAAGGGGGAGGGATAATACTTCACAGGATGGTAATATGAATTTCTGATTATATCCAGTGCTCTATAAAAATAAATTTTTGTCAGATAAAGGGATATGTTAATAACTGTCCTAGAAAGCTAAACCAGAGCATAAAAAACACCTATTGCTAAAGGTGCTAAGCCTCAGCTAAGTGACTACCCATAGCCTAGTCACTAATGAATAGTGTTGGTCCAGGCTAAAGTGCTGATTTTCTTTTTATACTCAAGGCAGCATAAACTAGAGCTCAGCCCCTCCACCTCAAATTTCATGCTCTTGCCAAGAGAAAAATAAGCATATTCAAAACATCTCAAATGTCTAGAATTTTCAGGAGTAAAGGTATGTCCTATTAAATAATATTTCTGTTATAAAAGAATATGAAGTGTCTTTTAAAACTTTAAGAGTGAAACTAAAATAATAATAAAATTTTTTTGAAAACATAGCATAAAGCATACACTGATCTATTGTTTATGGTGTAAGGCATTAGAATTCAAAAGTTATATTACTTGAATTTTAGCAACCTTGTAGAGTGGAAGAGACTATTTTTGCTGCCTTCAAACGAGGAAACTTACTTTGTCCATGTTCACTTCATCATTAGTGTCAGAGTCAGAGAGTTCAGATCTTTTGGCATGGGGTGTGTGATGTTTAGGAACTTTCAAGCATCTGGACAGTCATTGTCAAATCATTAGAAGTTTTGACAATGCTGTGATTCTTTTTAAGATGCTAGTAGAGCTTTGGGCACTTGTTGTAAGCTATAGGTTTTTTTAACTCTTATTCTCCTTTATGTTTCCTAATTTCCTCTTCATTAGTAGATTGTAAGCCAGTAACAGTTTCTGGACTGTCACACTCCAGCTTTTAGGGAGCCTCCTTTCCTTCTAGCTGGCAACTACTAGCTTACAGCAGTAGAACAGTTCATCAATTTTTTTATAATTTATAAATGATATAAAGTGAAGTCAAAGTAAAGGAACTGGGCTTGGGGCTTGAGCTTTGTCTTCCATAGTTTTATGCCTACCTCTGGATTTTTACTGTATTCCATTATTATTCAAACATAGGGTACATGATCTTATAATACTTAAGTTCCATACCTTTTACCAAGTAATTTTTATAAGAAAATAAAAATCTAGGTCATAATTAATTCCATAAATTTAGCATTGCTGAAATACTTTTATACATTATGACTTTATCTTAAATTTGAAAAGTTCTAATTACAAAGTCTCAATTTTAAAAGGATATTTTACTGAATTACCAAGTCAGTTGTTTGTGACTTAAGAAATAATTGTGCTTGTCAGTATTACCGAATAGTTCTTGAAGTGTTTGTATTTTCAGTTAAGGTAATATTAATTACTTACTAACAAAACTCTAGTAAATGAATTTTATCCTATAGCTTAAAGTTTTTAATGAAGATGACCTCCTGTGACCTTGTTTTCACTTACTGCTCATTGCTAGCTACTCTTCCATTAGAGAAAGAGCTCTTGAACCTGCTAAAGAAACTAAATATTTAATCATGTTCTTATCTGGTGTATTTTATGTCAGAATTGTATTGTTTGCCTAATTGAGATGATAATCTATGGAAATAAGGGCCCCATGTCTCATGTGTCTTCAACTCAACATATTTGAACCTTAGAAGAGATGTCTGGTCATTTGCATAGTTGATAATAGAAAATATCGAATTCTAAATCTTTTAAATCTTCTTGTAAATACTAATTATGAAACAGATAGACAGAGTATTTTTATAAAGACCTGGAAAATGGCATTCTGCTCTTTTCCTTTTTTTATTCTCTCCTATAGATCTAAGGCATTATATATTAATAAGATTAGGACAGGTAAGATATATAAAATTAGAAATATTATTAGCTAACACTATCTCCTAAGAATTAAGAATACCAAGTGGTTGCTATTATTTTTTTTTATGAGTGATCAATCAGGTGGCAACTTTCTGTTGTTGTCTTTTGTCCATTAAACTAACACATTAAACTTCAACCAATGAAGTTGATACAACCCAGGGACATATCTAGTAGAAAAACATTTCTTAGTAGATATATTTTTATGTGGCTTTGTTTCTCCTCCAGTTTGACCTTGTGAAAGGTGAAAGATGAAAAATAAAGAGCTAGGTTTGGTTGTCCATGCCTATAATCTCATCATTCCATGACACTGAGGCAGGAGGATCACAACTGCAAGCTTGGCCTGGGCAATTTAGCAACTTATTGGTATCCTGTCTCAAAATAAAAAATTAAAAGGAGCCTGGGGATGTAACTCTATGAAGGCTCTGGATTTTATTCCCAATACCACAAAAACAATCAGTCCCATTCTCTGACAGATTGCCATCTGGTGGCAAAGATAGATTTATTCCTAATTTCAATTCAAGACAGACTAACATTAGTTACTCTAGAACCTTATAGGCTGTATTATAAGGGGAAAATGGAAAGAGAAATTCTTATGGAGGTATGAGAGGCATCTGGCAAAGCTTTTTGAAAAGTGCTGTTTGAATAGGGTCTTGAAGGAAAATGTAGTACTGTATTTCAAAGAGGGAATTTTGGAGGAGTAACAGTCCTCTCTGAGAGAACTATGAGAGTAAAAGATAAGTTTTATTGACACTTTATGTACTAAGTACTATACATACATTAACTCAGTGAATCCCAAATGTTACCATAAGATATGTGCCAATATCTGAATTTATAGGTTAGGAAAGTGAAGCTTAGGTTGAATTGCTCAAGGTGATACAGACGATGGATTTTGAAGCAGGGAGCTGCCAAGCTCAAATTCAGAAGCTGTGAGTGGTTACAGCCTACTAGGGAAATGACCCTTGAGCCTGTACTTAGGAAGCACAGAACTATATTTTGAAATATGATATACACATGCACCAATATGCATGGGCTAGCTTGGGAGCAGTGTTTTCTAGGTTCACAGAATCAATGGGGACACTTATTTAAAATAGAAATTCCAATTCCCTCTGGAAGTTCTGATCCCATTGATGTGGGGCAGCCCCTCTAACTCTGCAGGTTTAACAAGTCTCAGGTGATTCTTTTCATCAGGCAAGTTGGACATACTTGATTATCTTGATTAAGATGTAGTGAGGAAATAAAGCATCTAACTCCTAATTGGTGCACATTCATTTGTGGTATTGGGAAAAAAAAACTTTTTAAAAAGATATTGAATATAGCGCTTGGACTTAGTTATCAGCATAATGAAGTGCCATTGCAGGTTTATGTATCTAGTGTAAAACTATTAGATAGTTGTAGAAAAATAGAATGTTTGTGGGGAAAAAAATGTGGTATTTTGCTAAAATTTACAATGTCAGTTTTATTCTCCCAGTACGTTGCTTTAAAAATGGAGAAAGACTTATGGAAGAGATGCCTAAAAAGAGAATAAGAAACTAGGTCTGCTACTGATGAGGAGAGGTTGGGGAAGAGAGGGAACTAATGGGCACAAAAATAATCAAAACATGATACATGTACCAGTATACGATCATAATTTCATTATTTGCTACTAATATGCACTAATTTTAAAAATGAGGTGCCTAAAGCATTTTTTAATTTTGGAACAGAATCTTTGCTAATTTTTAACATTTAGGATTGTGGGAACAACAAGTGTATGTTTTACCAGAAACATACAGTAAGTATTATAGTGACTCCAATAAAAATAGTTTTTCTGATTTTAAAAATAATGCATTTTTGTGTACAATTACAATGTTGATGGAAATATTTGTTTCCTTTCTTCCTGGCAACACTCTCTTCATATTTCCAGCCCATTACTTCCTCTGCTTTCAGCTTGCAAGATTGTTGCCTTCTTATCAGAGAAAATAAACTGTATCACAGGTATGCTGCTGCTTCCTGCCTAAAATCCCAAGTCAGCATCTACACCTGCCCCATCCTTTGGCCTGTCCTTCCAGTCTTAGGGCAGGGGTATTGGGGGACCTTATCTCCTCAAGGACCTCATTTTGCCTATTATCTCTTTACGAACAAGGCTCCTATTCTGTATCTCAAATAATATGTGGACATCTTCCAAGAGAGGCAAAAAAACTCTTGTGGATTTCCAGGATGATTTAAAACTTTTTGTTATAATTTGAAATAAACCAGATATACATTATGCTTTATAGTTCTATAGATGATTTTTAAAAATAGTAAAAATTAATTTTTGTAAATTGATACTAATAAACTATATAATAAAATCCAGTAGTTGTTATAACTATAAAAGAGCACATTTAGAAATGAATACAACTAAAACATAAAACCTAGGAAATTGATGTGAATACAGTTCAATGAGACAATTGAAACTAAATTGTAGTTTAAAAGTGTAAACGTTTGACTGCTACTGTCCAAGCTCTTTTGAGTTCTACATGTAAATAATACCATGGGTCACATGATGACTAATCTACTACTCTTCTCTGTCGGGAACACCTCATAATAACAAGATAAAATAAGGTTTTCGCTAAGAAATTATGGATACTCATGTGCTAGCTTTGGTTTCTCTGGGCAGTCCATTTGAACCTTGTATTTTTATAATACTTATTGTGGTATGCTATAATCGTTCATTTACTTTTCAGTTTCCATCTGTTCATCTAGTTTAAATTGAATCTTTAGCACATAAGCTTTGAGATTATGAAATAACATTATATCCTTTTATATGTGTTTTAACATAAACATTTCCCTGATAGATTACTCTTGGAAAAAATTTCTACTTAAACTCATATTAACCATTTTATAAAGGAGTGATTTCATGGGGCATGGTGGTACATGCCTGTAATTCCAGCACTGGGCTCTCAAGAGCTCCTCCTGACCCCTATCCGTCCAACCTGAAAAGTGAGCAATGCTGGTGAGGACAATCGGCTCCCCACCCTGGAATGGAAAACGGGCTTCCTTCCCCTACTATCTCAACCTCCACACAGTCTCCCAAAGAGCCTAACAAGCCCAGGGGTGACACCATCAACAGCCAGCTACCTGAACCAGAGTCGCCCACAGAACAATGCCATCACTCAGCCTCCGGCACCTGCAAAACAACCAGGAGTGCTCCAGGAACACCATGGAAGGCCTAGCCAGGGGCATGCTCACTCACCACAGGAAGCTGAGGTAGGAGAATTGCCCGAGTTCAAGCCCAGCCTTAACTAGACAACCAAACCTTGTCTCAAAAAAAGAGGAGGGAGATTTCACTTTCTTCTCTTCAGAGTGCTTTCAGTTTTTAACTCTTACAGATGTTATGGCTTTTTATTGTATCCCTTATTTTCTTAAAATATACCCACAATAATTGAACTATACTAGTTTCCCTTCACTCCTTATCTACAAGGGATATGCTCCAAGAATCCCAGTGGATGGAAACCTTGGGTTCTATACCTGGTCGCGTATCCCTTATCCAAAATGCTTGGGCACACAAGTGTTTTGAATTGTAAAGTTTCAAATTTTGGAATATCTGCATATGCATTATGAAATTTCTTGGGGATGAGACCCGTTTAAAATTCATTTAAATTTTATATGACATTATACACAGCATGAATGTAACTTTATATAATATCATTAGTTTGCCATAGTTTGACTGCAACTTGTCTATAAGGTGAGGTATGGAATTTTGTGTCCTGTTGGTATTCAGAAAGCTACAGATTTTGGAGCACTTTGGGTTCTGAATTTGCAGATTAGAAATATTCTCTCTGTCTCTGTCTCTCTCTACATATAGTGTGTGTGTGTGCATATGCATATAGTGGTGTGCATGTATATATACAATGTGTATGTATACATATATTCTATGTTTTTCCTATCATATATATCAATGATAAACTTTATAGTTATAGTAATAAAGTAATAATATTGAAATATAAAAATCATAATATATTGCAATAAACTATATGAATACATTTTCTCTAAAATTACCTTATTGTAGTATACTTACTCTTCTTGTGATGATGACATGATACAATGACTGTGTGACTGTAATATTGTGAAATATATATTTGGTTTCTATCCATGGCTTCTGGTTTATAACTCACTTCTTAAGGCAGATCTTACAAATTCTAATCATTTCCAACATTTCTGTCTTGGACATGTCTATAAAGAAACTCTTTAGTTACTGTTGTCTGGTAGGAGATCATATGACACTTCTCATTCCCAGGGGAATTCTGTCCCATACCCAAGAGAAGTAAATGCTATATAGTCAAGTATGAGTCTTTTGGGTTTCTCTACCTTGTCCATTAGCAGTCATGCCTATATAATTGTTTCCATAAAACCTCAAAAGGCCAGGATTTGGAGCACTTCTGGTTTAAAAGCTGAATGCTGGTAGGTCTCTGGGGGAGGGCATGCCCAAAGAGGTCATGGAAGCTCTGCAGTCCCTTAGTTCATCACCTGATGCATCTCTTCATCCATATCCTTTGTAATATCTTATATGAATAAAGCAATAGATATAAGTATTTCCATAAGTTCTGTGAACTGCTCAAGCAAATTAATCAGATCCAAGAAGAGGATTGTGAGACCCCAATTTATAGCTGATGGGTCAGAAACATGGGTCAAAACAATGTGGAACTTGCAGTTGCCCTCTAAAGTTGAAAAGGGCAATCTTAAGGGACTCTGCTCTCCACCTGTGGTATCTGACACTATTACAGGAAGTTAGTGGCAGAACTGAGTTGGATTAGAGGACACCCAGCTGATGTCCACTGCTGAAGCATTACTTGCTGTAAGGTTGGCAAGAAATATCTCTATACATTTTAATGTTACATAAGGCTTCTATATTGATTGTGGTGTGAAAGTAGAGCCTAAAAAATAAGATTAAGTGATGTGAATTGACTTAGACCTTATGACCTAACATTAACCTATTATTGATCTTACTTGAGCACAAGTACTATGGTACCAATAAATGACAATCTCATAACCCAGTTAGTTCATTATGGCATATTATACACGGCATCCACACATTGGCCAAAAAGAAGATCCCTGATCCTGGCCAGTTGTAACATGACAGAGTCCATCATGCTACATAGAATGGTGCACAATTTAAAATAATATATATTCACATCCAGAACTTTTCATTTAATATTTTCTGACTATGGTTGATTCTGGTAACTGAAATCATGGAAACCAAAACCAGAGAAAAGGTAGTTAATAAACTGTATTGGATCCAGAGGAGAAAATGCAATGTAGTGTAATGCCTGATGTTCATTTCTTGGTTGGCTTTGTTGACTGCTAGTCATATAACCATTAACATGATGTGTTACCTAAGACTCAGTTCCCTTATTATAAATATTTACTTCGTTGTATGTAACGTAATGCTTAACATGATACTGTATATGAATAGAACAAGCACTCAATTTTAACAGCAGCTGACTTTCAAATCAGTGATACCTATTATTTTGTACTTAAAGAGTTGGCTTAAGTATTCACAAACATCCATCAAATTGCCTGTTCACACTCCCAAACTAAGTGAAGGAACATGTCATCAGATTATAAATTTTGTGTTAGAAAATAAAAACGAAGTTGATTTCATAATATTGTATTGTCTGTCACCCATTGAAGCACTCTATAATATCTAATTGAGAGACCTGTAAAAATGTAACTGGAAAAACATGCATATGCATAGACATAATTCAACGTATTTACATTAACACTTAGAGGGGTTTAAAAGCGTTCACTGATGCAGAGTCCGTAAGGAAAGGCAGAGAGTACTAGTTTCCTTTACATCTAAGGTGAACCGAAACTGAACGCCTCCAAGACGCCAGTCAGCATAGAAAAACAGGACAGTGTGCAAAATGGAAAAAAATCTAGCCCTTGAAAAAAAGAAAAAAAAATCCTGGTGTAATAAGTTATGCTGCTCCAAAGCGACAGCGTTTAGGAGTGGAGTAAACGGTGAAGTTTTAGCTGCCTCCATTGCTCCAATTGGAACGCCTTCCCGGAAATTTCAGTTTATTGGCTCTTTTCGGTCTCCATGCTGTTCTTTCTGGGAAGCTTCCCCGTTTCCCTGGCAACTCGAGCCACTACCAATTGCAGCTAAGCGCTAATGGTCACGTGTCCTCGGCCCCTTCCCAGGCAGAGGCAATATGGCGGCCCCCGTAGGTAGTAGTTGCGAGATTTGAATTTCTATAAATGTACTTGGTGCATTTCTGACTATGGCGTCTCCGGCTTTGTGCGACTCGCGTGCGAGCCCAGACGAGCTCTCTGGAAACCCTACTTTACAAGATGATGATGAGGATCATAATTCTGAAGATCGAATCAGCTACTCGGGTTCATACACCTCAGCAAGTAGTGACTATGAGTAAGGTTCTTGAAGAGGGACAATATGCTCGTTTCTTCCAGTGTGTACCTGTGATCCAGGCGGAGGGTGGGGGTGAAGCGTGTTGGCTTGGTTAGAATTGACTATCTGAGGTTCTGTAGTGGGATTTATTTGCACCACACTTCGGTTGTGTAGTGGTGTGAGCCGAAATGACTATGCTTCTTTGCTATTATAGGTGTTTTGTGATTTTGAGATAAAGGAGGTCCCCTCTTCTGGTATTGAATTACTGTTGTGATATTTAAGGAAATTGCCATACCGTTTTACATGATGAAAAATGCTGGTACCAATGCAAATTAAGAGCAGAGTTAGAAAACTTTTGAGGGGTGGAGAGTTAGTGTTGACCTAAAATTCTTGAATACTTTAGAAATTGAGAAATGTACTAGCACTATCTAAAGTTTGTTTTCTTTAATATGTTTATGTTACTGCTTTCATAAGTGAACTTATTTGCAAATTTTCTTTTTTGGGGAAGAAGTTTTGTTCATGTTGTCCATATCATTTAGGGCGTTGAAACCAATTAAAGTGCCTTCAAGTTTTGCAGACATTTCTCTTTTTAGAGCAAAGCAAAATAAAATAAGTCTTTAACAGATTGAAAGAAATTTACCTAATGAGAATTTTGCAGTTTTCAACATAATGGCTAAGACAGGGTTGAAAGGATATTTATATAGTGCTGATTAATGTGACATATGCATTATAAAAACATGAATTAAAATTACTGGATGTAATTCCTTTTATCTTTAAATAATTTTTAAATTTTGGAGTAAGTTTAGATTCACATAGATAGTATAGTATAGCATTATTGTAAACCCTTTACCCAACTTCCCACTGTTAGTTTCTTATATGACTATTGCTCATTTGTCAAAACTAAGAAATTAACATTGTCCTGCACTATTAACTGAGCTCCCAGCTTTATCTAATTTCATCACTCTTCCACTAATGCTCTTTTTTCTATTCCAGAATTCACCCCAGTCACTTGGTTTAATGGTTGTCTTCAATGTAAAGTTACTGTTTTCCACTTTTCATACTCTGGTGGAAGCCAGTCCCTAAGGGGAGGAAGGATGAAATTCCATCTCCTGGAGTGGGTGTTATTTACATTTATTTAATAATTTCTTTATTTTGTTATAAATGAATAATGACAATGTAGTTCTTTGCTGTTTTTAATACATCCATTTCCTTCCAGTAGAACTAGAAGACTGGAAGACAATCCTTGGTTTCTATTAAACTTTCTTATACTGATCAGTGATGCTCTTGAAATTTACCTCATTAGTTATTAATCTTCTGGAGTGGGAATAAGGAACCAAGATTACTGAATTGGAAAGACTTTAAACACTTTGTATTGCCAGCATTTAGCATGCAACCTGGTAAACTGAGATCATTAAATACAGCTTTATTGTATACGGAGAGTTAAAAGAGCACTTCATGAGAGCTGTTTCTCATGAAGGTGTTTCTCCAGTTTTTATTCTGGGGAGCAAAGGGAAGGGAACTGACAGTTATCTGGTGGTGCTCACCGTGCCAGGCACAGCACTGTTTTATTTTCTGTTGATAACAACCTTATGAGACACATATTAGGTATCTGTTTTCAGTCATAAGGAAAGTAACACTTAAGAGTCAATAAATGAGTGAATCAAATCTAGGAAGGTTAAAATCAAAATAGAATAGAATTCAAACCCAGCTCTCTGATTTCTCAGTTCATTTTCTTTTTATCTATTTGTTGTCTCTTATGTTTTCCTTTTTTTCCCTCTTCTCTTCTCCTCCTCTCTTCTCTCCAGTCTCTCTTCCTTCTCCCTCCCCTTATCTCCCTCCCACTTTGTTCCTCCCTTCTTTTATTTCCTTCTCTCTTAAAAGAAAAAAAAATTGTTTGTTTGTTTTTGTTTCTGTTTTTTTGAGACAGGGTCTTGCTATGTAGTTAAGGCTGGCCTTAGACTCATGGCAATCCTCTTGCCTCAGCCTCCAGAGTGGTAGGATTACATGCATGTACCATCATGTCCAACACTTCTTCTACTTCTTAAAGTGAAATATTGTTTAAAATCTACAAGTAAGAAAATGGCTTTTAAACATTACAGGTGAAAAAATGTGAAGCAATATAGTCTTTTGGGTAAAATTCTACATGTACATACATGTAAGGATTGTTACTATAACTTTGTTGGGCAAAAACAAAAATAAAAACCAAACACCAAGCTTATCAGTAGGTAAATGACCAGATGTGTGCTACATCCTTAATATAGAATACCATGCCACCATTATAGGCCTCATAACTGTATGATTAGGAGAGAAATTATAAAGGTGATTACCTATCTTTATATAAGTATATTATAAAAACATGAATTTTTAACATTTTGTCAGTGAGAGGCAGGAATGGTAAACAACTGCATGATAATTATGTACCATTTATGTAAAATGTGTGTGTGCATGTGTGTGTAGTAAGGGATGCAGGAAAATACAGTTACCAGCTAGAAATCTAGTCCATATTAATCCCTTCTCTCTTATCTTCTCACTTAGTCTCAGAGTTCGTGATTTTCAAACATTTCTCAAGTGTTTTTCTTACTTTTCATCTCTTCTATTACCTTACTCATCATTTTTGTTTTGACTCCTGAAATAACCCTTTGATGGGTATTTGTGTCTCGAGTTTGACCCTCTCAAACTCACCTTCCATTTGCTTGCCTGGGAGCTACCAGAGATATCTGACATGTAAACCCTCTATGTAAAAACTCTTCACTGATGCTCTCTCACCGTACAACAAAATCTAAACCCCCTAATATGTGCAGAATCAGGGCTTGACTACTTATGTCATTCCCTACCTGCCATGTGACTGGCAACTGTGGAGGTGGTGGAGATTCTCTCAAACCTTTGCTTATCTTTTTTGCTGTTTTTTGTGGTACTAGGGATAGATAGAACCCAGGGCCTTCCCACTGAGCTACATCCCAGCCATCTTTTTCTACTTTTATTTTGAAACAGAATCTCACTAAGTTGCTCAATTGCTCAGGCTTGAACTTGAGACCCTCCTGCCTCAGCCTCCAGGAATGCTGAGATTACAAGCCCACACCATGTTCTGTTGGCCATCCTTTGTTTAGCCATTACTTTTGTTTGGGCTTTTCTTTCTTCAGTCCTCCCTGACTTGTTTTGAAACATCAGTTCTATTATCTATACCATAAAAGTCTCCCCCAGCCCCAATCTCAAGTTCCCACTAAGCTAACTTAGGGTACTCCTGCATGCCTCAGTTGTGAACTTACCAGGTATATTGATTGTATTCTTTCTCAGTTTTTCCCCCCTCAGCAAAGGCAGAAACTGATGTTTTCAGCATTTAATTCTGGTAGTTATCATTAATACCTGGTGCTGTTTCTTTGTTCCACTATTAAATACTGGCCCTACCACCCCCTGCCCATGTGGATCTTTGGATCATGAACAAAAAGTGATTTCATATTCAGATTATGGTGAGCTCTTTTTACATTTTAACAATTAGAAAAAAATACTTCTTTGAGGTCATGCACCTACTATAAATAACATACCAAATGAAAAAGGTAAGAATATATATATATATATATATATATATATATATATATATATATATAATGATAATTTATTAAGATATAATCATAGTATTTACAGCCTTCCAGTTAATATGGTACATTTGTCATTAAACGTTATGATGACTACACAGTTCTTTAGGCTCTTCAGAGAAGCACAGCAGTTACTACTGACTTCTGTGAATGAAACAACTGATGTGTGGTTAACAATGAGCACCTAAAGTGATGCCACTGAGATCCAGTAAGGACCAAAGAAGCATTAGTTTTAGACCTAATTACATCTTTTTTTTAAAAAGTAATCTTGGGGCCGAGGATTTAGCTCAGTGGCATAAGCGCCTGCCTTGCAAGCGCGTGGTCATGAGTTCAATCCCCAGTACTAAAAAAAAAAGTAACCTCATATTTACTTGAAAATTCTATACTAATGAACAGACACAGACAAGGATAGTAGTTATAGAGTAGAGTATAGGGCATATAAGGTGCTAATTTTCAAAGATTTATAGAAATAGGCAGTTGAGCATGGTGACACAGGCCTATAATCTTAGTGTTCAGGAGGCTGAGGCAGGAGGATTGCTGTGAGTTCAAGGCCAACCTAGGCTACATTTTGAGTTCAAGGATAACCTGAACTACACAGTGAGTGAAACCTTGTCTCAAAAATAAGTGAATAAATAAAATAAAAATAGAAGTAGGCATTTGATATAATTTTTAAATTAGAAATACCGGAGTTGCTAATAAGCATTATAAAATAGAAAAGTCTTCTACCTAATTGAATGATTAACACGCAAATTATACCCTTTGACTCCAGGATATTACAGTTCATGTTACTGGAAAGACTCTCCCCACGTATTATGTTCTCTACTGAAGCCAGTTTTGCTTTAAAGACAAGCACTTCATAACACTCAACGGGATAATTTGTGATTAGGTTTACTACTGTAAGATGAGTATTTTTGTTCTTTTAATACTGTTTCAATAAATTTAGTAGAAAAAATTTTGGTTTTTTAATGACCTACTTCCCTGTTAAATTTTTTTTTCTAATGATGAGTTAAGTAATATGTGCTGTACTTTTCTTACTACAGTTACTCATAAAAAGGAATTTTGCAAAAATTACAGGCTTTAGAAGTGATCATTATTAGCTATGAGTATAAACTGGTTGTTTCCAGCAATGATTTTTAGTTCAAGTTGCGATGAGTGTTTCTTTTTTGACAGTTTTTGCATAAAGTCTGTAAATGCAGGTCAATTTTAGCTTTCATTTTAACCTGACAGCCATGCTGGGCAATTTTTATGCAAACAAGATGTTTTCATGTAGTTTCCAAATGGCTTGTTTCTGTGACTATCATTGCATAATCAAGAGTTAATGTAAATTATCATTCATTAAAATTGTCTATGCTGAATAACCACACAGTGACTGAATTAATTTTATTTAAAAAGCCCACAGATTATAGAAAAGTGCTCTCTCTCCTTCTCTGTGCTCCTCCTGCTGTTTTCTTTTTTATCACTATACCTTTGCCCTAGCTCCTAGTTTCAAGACTGTACAAATAGCAGCCTACAGGAAATAATGTTGAGCACAGTAAACCATAAAGGCTAAGGAAAACTGTGAAATAATAAAAGAACTTTTGATCTTCTGCTTACCTCCATTCTCTCTGATGGGAAGATGAACTGTTTTCTTACATTAAACTGGTATTCAGATCATCTTTTCTTTCTTTCTTAGTGACCTGGAACCTGAATGGCTAGATAGTGTACAGAAAAATGGAGAGCTGTTTTATTTGGAATTGAGTGAGGATGAAGAAGAAAGCCGCCTTCCTGAAATACCACCAACAGTGAACCATGTCAGATTCAGTGAAAATGAGATTATCATTGAAGATGGTGATTACAAAGACAGAAAAAAGTATGAACCCAAACTCAAGCGGTTTACCAAAATTTTAAAAAATAAAAGACTTTTACCCAAGCGCAATAAAAAAAATAACAACGATAATGGGCCAGTATCCATTTTAAAACATCAGTCCAATCAGAAAACAGGGGTCATTGTTCAACAACGGTACAAAGAAGTGACTGTTTATGTAAACCCCAAAAAACTAACTGTCACCAAAGCCAAAGAGCAGCTCAAACTCCTGGAAGTACTGGTTGGAATTATCCATCAGACCAAGTGGAGCTGGAGAAGAACGGGAAAGCAGGGCGATGGGGAGAGGCTTGTGGTCCATGGCCTGTTGCCTGGAGGATCTGCTATGAAGAGTGGTCAGATACTAATTGGTAAGTGTTGCCAATGAGATTTAGTCCTTGTTTGCAGAGACATGTGGTTAACGGTGAGAGGATGATAAAAAAACAACTACATATGGTCTCCATAAATGAAGGAATGATTAATGATATTTGGTACAATAGTGAAGTTGTTGTAACTTGTGTACCACAGGGCATAGGATTCTTAAAATAAGCACTTTAGTGTACTGAATTCACTTGAGCTTTCAGGCTGGAGGATAGCTTAACTAATTTTCAAGTTTTGAATTATATGAATGTATTTCATTGTGGTTTTATTTGCTGACAGGAAAAAAAGTTGATTATACAGTGATAATTTAGTCTTCAATGACTGTATCCAATAAGATGTTACAAAAATATAAAATTTATGAATGAAAATACTTTTAAATTGTATGCTTGTGCTTGAGTACACTAAATTTCTGGACTGGTTTTAAACCATTTCATTTAGCATACAGTGGTGTTATGTTTCCTTTTAAGAATGCTTGTCATAAAATAAGCCTACCAAATTTGAGGAAAAACTTAACTCTGTAAGTTATTCTGAATGTATGTTAAGATGAGCATTTTGTGTTGTTGATAAATTTCTATATAATGTTAGATATAATATTTGATGCTCACAAACATGATGTTTGAATTAGTTAAGTCCTCAAACTTCTGCTGGGAACTTTATTCATTAAAGATAAATTAAATTTGAGCATGTATTAGTGAAACATAAAAGTTATAATGGTCCTTAATGCTGACAGGTTTTAAGTTGACAGGTTTTTAAGTTAGATAAATAGGTTGATAAGTCAGTTTGAAAGTTTATCTTACAACTTCTGTTCTTGGTCAAAAATACCTAAAAGTCTTGCTACAACAAAGAGAGAGAGGCATGAAGGGAGTGAGGAAAGAGGAAGAAGGGGTTGAGATTAAGGGATTTTTATAGAAATATTTCAGAAATATGTCTGAATTAAAGTCTGAATTTCACTTGTTTGTTCGTTGATTCAACAATTAAAAATGTTTTGAGTATCTACTAAGCACCAGGATTATAGAAATTATTCTAATAATGTGAATACTGAGAGCTCTTTTTATAGAAGGGGCAGACAGTCCCACACAGTGTAATAAATGTCACAATAAAGAGGATCCTAAAGAATCATGTAGAAAGGGAAGCTGTACAAAATGTATATTCCCAAATGGTCACAACAAGACTTCCACATCATCTTACAATGTGATGTTGATCGTAGCAAACCAGTATACACCAGTCCCAGGTCTCTGCCCAGGTGCCACTCATGGGGAACCAGCTTACTCCGATCTTTCCCCACTCAGGCACCACTTAGTCCTAGTTTGTCACTGAGAGGCAAAAGATGAGAGACAAACAGCCACAGAATCAATTTAACATGCAGGCAGCCAGGAGGCTCTTGCCTCTAGTGGGCTGGGGAGCCCCAAGTGTCTGGCTCATCCTGCTTTTATTCATTCAGACTGGAGTACAAGCAGTTAAAGTAACACAAGATTCATCTGCCTTCCCTTATCCATTAGAACATGTCCAGATAAACAACCTGATCTCAGCTGTCTAACTTTTTCCTGGAACTGTCTATGTCATCATTCCTTCATGTTTCCAAGAGTACAACTTGCTGCCTTTCTCCTTTGTGCTCACAGAGGAGGCCAGTTTGGCCTCACTTCTCATCTGGTCTCCAGCAATTGATCTTCCTTCCATAGGGAGTTACATCTAGGTCCTTGAATCAGGTGGACCTATGTCTGCAGGTTAAGTGATATTGTGTGATTTAAATGGAACCAGTTACTTCTGGTTATTTTGGGGACACTTGTTCTTGGAACCCAGGCACCATTCTGTGAGGAAAGTCAGGCTGCATGGTGAGGCCATAATTAGTAACTGATGGCCTAGGTTAAGGCTCCAGCCACCAGAGAAACCTTCAAGAGGGATCCAGCCCCAATCACCATCTAGTTAAAACTATATGAAGAACCTTTGCTTGAGCCCAGAGCCAAGAAATATAATACATGATTGTTTTAAGCCACTGAATTGTTGAGATGGTTTATTATCTAGCAGTGGATAACTGGAACAGAAGCATACCTGTATTCTATTAGGTCTTCATGTTTCACTCTTGTAAAGTAATGGGACTGAACACTGAACTAAACTACTCTAAGGTTTGTCCTTTTAATTCTATAGAAGGGCAGGATTGCTACTTATGAGATCTTGCCTGATTGTTTCCTGACTCATAATTTTGGAAACTTCAGCTTATGCATCCTTTTTTTTCTTAGCTGAGGTTTTTGCTCTGAATACCTATTTGGACTGAGTTACAGACAAATCTCCACAGTTCTTTTTACCATTTTTTGTTGAACCTAGTGTGAAGGAAAGAGAATAGACCATAATTCTACCATAATAGAGCTTCCTATTGCTTATCTTTTATTTTCTTCGACCTTTGTTAGTATACCTTCTCATCAAACATCAACAAAAAGCAAAAGAGGCCCATAGTTTTCTCTAAATTTTATAATATGGCATCAGCTATATGTGTCAAGTAATGATCCAAATGTCATTCACTTAACAAATATATTGAATGCCTACTTTATACTAAGCACCATATCAACATTTTCCTCTAAGCAAATGCATATATGTACAGTATCTATTACT
This sequence comes from Hydrochoerus hydrochaeris, assembly GCA_004027455.1. NCBI lineage: Eukaryota > Metazoa > Chordata > Mammalia > Rodentia > Hydrochaeridae > Hydrochoerus > Hydrochoerus hydrochaeris. The sequence goes on from PVLA01001849.1 coordinate 36,951, forward strand.
CATCCTCACAACAGAAAGTTTATAGATAAGGGACCAATATGTATAAACTGTAAAGTCTCCAAAAAGTATCCATATAGGTAAAAAAGAAGAGATTTGACCCTCATTTCATACCAAAAGTCAGTTTTTATTACAGTATACATCTAGTATAATATAAAAGATAAAAGAATCAAATTTCTGGAAGATAATATGGGATATAATTGACAAAGATTTATTAAATGCCACTAATCACAGTACATAATGTTGGTTAATTGTACATTAACATTAACTTGGGCTCATTAAAAACAGATAGTACTATAAGAGTCAGAAGGTCCCTCCTATAACTGACAAGGGGCTTTTAGAAAAGAAACTGTAAATAATAATAAAAAATATAGACAACTCAGCTGAATAATGAACAAGAAACCTAAACAGGTATATCCAAATGGCAAACATATAAAAGGATTTTCAACTCTTTTATTCATCCAAGAAATACAAATTAAAACCATGGAATACTACTACTCATGATGTTGGTCATAATTTTGAAAGACATGATCCCAAATACCATATTCCCAAACACTGAAATTCTGAAAAATCAAAATCCCTGGTCTAAAATCTCAAAAGTCCTAGACCCAAGTGTTCAAAGTTTCAAATATTGAAATCCTAAATGCTAAAATCCCCAAAACAAAAAAAGGGCTACACAAGAGAGATAAAAAGCCAATTTTGAGGAAAACAATTGGCTGTGCAATATGGCAAGTTAAAAACTTCATTGACTGCATTGGTATATCTTCTAGCTGATTAAATTCTAGGAGCTTTTAATGAATTAAAGCTGCATTTACCTGAGGAACCCAGAAATGTTACTGAGTGGTTTGAAAATAATTATGACATAATAGGATAAGAAGACATTCATGCATTGGTGTTGCTGTTTAATCATCAAAACCTTTGGTCTGATACAAGTGCATATGGAGATGACCTTGTCTGAAAACAAATTTAAAAAGTTCTATAAACTGTATACCAATACACATATACTTATTACTTAAGAGGTTAACAGTAAAAATCCTGTATACCTTATTTGGGTAAACATAGTAAAGACTAAATCTAATTTGTAAAAGTAATTATAGCCATAGGGCTAGAGTCAGCAATAATTTTCCCAACATTTGTGTAATAGTATCTTCTATTTTAGTAACAAATAAAAATCTTGCACTGGTTTCTTACCCATTCTCATCAGGCAATGTGATACTCAGGAAATGTGATAGATTTCCTAAATGTTCTGAATGATAGTTATAATATGTGTTACCATGATGAAAGGATTTATATAATGGTTGGTTGGGAGGGCCTTAATTCTCTGCTGTTTAGTGCCTACATGTTATAGATGAGGAATTGAGACTGAAGCTGGAAAAAAAATTTTAAAAATTATTGCAGTAAATACAGTGGTTAGTAAATGTTGATTTTTGAATATATAAAATAGTGGTACAGTAACTGTTTTAACTGAAAAATGGATTCTCTTTCCCTGAAAGTCAAATGTGGCTCAAAATGTATGTGATCTTGCCCTACATGAGGTGACCAAAAAACAAAATGAATGTTTAAATTTATTAAAATTTACTGAAGTAAAAGATATGTAGTCATGAATCCTCCTCAAAATAGTCCCCTTTATCTGGAACACTCTTATCCTTTTTGCCACTTTCTGAAACGGTTCTGAAATTCTGGTGTTTTTGCAAAGTGTGATCAAAACTACTAAATGCTGCTGCCAAGTATCTTCCATCAGACAGGCAGGCTCATAAAAAACATTCACCTTATTCACCCAGTCAGACACCATGCAGCTTCTTTCGTGAAGTCAAAATAGCCATGAAAGTTAAACATTCGAATCTATTTAGGATATCATGGCAGCCATGACAGTGGAACTGAGTCACAAATGATGACTTTACTACTGCTTCAGAGTAGTTTTTAGAGATAGTGTCTTTAACCTATCAAATTGGTCTTTAACTCACTATGTAGCCCAGGCCAGACTTGAACTCCTGGCAATCTTCCTGCCTCAACCTCCCAAGTGTTGGGAGTATGGGTGTGGACTATCATATCTGACTGACAATGTGTCTTTTAAAACACTCAACTTTTCTGTCACAGCTAATATTTTCCAATCCTGTACTGCATAAATACCCACTTTCAATAAGACTGCCGACTTCCATACCAACCTCCAAATACACCTTGTTTAACCATCTCTTTTCTTTAGCATTCATACTCTCTTACTTGCTTTTTAGTAAGGATTGCCTTGTATTGTTGGGCACATTTTCTATTGCTGCTGTCTTAGTTTTCTATTGTTACTAAGACGAAATACCTGATATCTAAAGTTAAAGGGGAAATTTATTTAGCTCATAGTTTGTAGAAGTTTCAGTCCATAATTGGCTAGATCTGAGGCAGGGTGGTATGGTAGACAGAAGAAACAGTTAATGGTGGGCAGAAAGCAGTAAAGCAACAAGGCAAAACAAGCTTGTTTCTGTCCCTTATCCTGTATTGCTTACATTGTGTCCATACATTGTATTATATTGTATTGTAAGCTCTAAAATGAGACTTCCTCCACCAAAATTAAGATGGTCACAGTGCCATATTCCTATGGAGACTCCAAAAGAAAATCTCTTTTCTCAGCCAGCTCTCTGAGGCCACCTGCATTGCTTGACTATGATCCCTTGCACCATCTTCAGAGAAAGCAGCTTAGGATCTTTAATTCTCTCTGCTCTGACACTTTTGCCTCTATAAAGACACTTATGATCACACTAGGACTTCTCAGATAATCCAAGATAATTTCCCATCATTTAATTACATCTGCAAAGTTCCTTTTGCCCTGTAAGGAAACATAATAACAGATTTTAGGGATTGGGCCGTTAACATCTTGGGGAGGGGGTGTTCTTTGTGACACTGGGTTTTTGGTTGTTTTTTGTTTGTTTTGGTAAAATAAGATTTTCTTTTTCTTTGTAATAACAATGTTTATGATGAACAGTTTAGTAAATACAGTGAAGCAAAAAAGGCCATATACCCCAAAGCAAAATTTTGATATATGTCCTTTATTTTCCCTATATTTATGTGTAATTTTGTTCCAAAAATAATTTCTTTAATCAACACATAATAAATGTACATATTCATATAATGTGAAATTTTAATACATACATAAGCAGTGAGCAGTAATCACTTTAAGATAATTAACATATCCATCACCTTATACACATCATTTCTTTGTATTGGAAACATTCAGAATCCTCTCATCTAGCTGCACTATGAAAGACATTATAAATATATTTTAAGACACATTCATTTTGTATATAGTAGGAGTAGAGCATAAACAAACTTTTTCATATACATTTGTCATATCCCTTGTGCCTTATAGAGTAGTCCTTTATTGAGTACATGCTGAGAAATTGATAGGGTTCTCAATTAACTTTACATAGAAGAATTTAAGCATTGTGACAAACTGATCTCGTCTTTAAATTTTATTTGATAGTTTAGTTTTTTGAGACAGAGTCTCACTGTGTAGTCTAGGTTGATCTTGAACTATGTAGCCCAGGCTGGCCTTGAATTCTCAGCACTCCTCCTGCCTCAGCCTCCCAAGTTCTAGGATTACTGGCGGGCACCACCACACCTGGCACTAAATTTTATTTGATTCTTAAATGTATCTTTTGATAAAATTTTCTTCTATTTTTATCTATCAACCCCAGTCCATTTCTTATTTAACACTGTTTAGTTTTTGAAGTGGGACAGAGCATACTCTTGACTCCCTTGTACCGATTTAAGAAAGAGCTTTTGTGGAGTACAGGTACTTGCTGCAGTGATGTGATATCCAAGAAGCTTGTTGGAGTCACTTCATGGACATGTTTAGGAAACTTAAGAGGAAAGCAATACCTGAGAGAATCGGAAGTGGTGTTGTGTCTAGGTGGACCCCCAAGCCTCATGTAGTCATGGTGATGGCTGAATCTAGTGTTCGTGATTGGTTCATTGTCTAATAGGACTGGGATTGATGGTGGGAGTGCTACACATGCCCAGGGGGTGGATCCAGCATACAGTGTAAGGGCAAGAAGGGGGCATGCTTGGTTCCTCTGCCCCATTTGCTCTTGCTGCTTGCAGCTGCCATGAATGGCTGTCCCTCAGCCATGCCACCCTGCCTTGGAGCTAGCTGAATATGGACTGAAACCTCCAAATACTGTAAGCTAAATAAACCTTTCCTTCCCCAATTTTGGGTGTCAGGTGTTTGTCTCAGCAATAAAAGAAAAGTAACTAAGACAGAATTTGGTACCATAGGAGTGGGGTCATTGCTGTGACTGTACTTGACCACGTGGTTCAAAAGCCTTTGGGAATGGCTTGTGGGAAGAGTTTGAAAAAGTTTAGAGATGTCACCTGAATGCATAGAGCTGGAACAGCTTAGGCTGTTCTGTAGGGGAGATTGTGGTCAGAGCTCAGCAGACCAGAAGGTTGACAGAAAGCTTGCCAATAAAGACCTAGGCTCAGGAGGTTTCTGCTGCGAAGGACTGCATTGGTTGTTGGACTCCACATGATGTGTGTTATGGCCTGGCAGAAAGTTAGCCTGTGTTTTGCTCCTGTACAGAGATTTTGCCTGAGACTGAGATTAAGGGCAGAGCCCTTACAGTGTAAGGGGTGAGAAGAAGGCATGTCTTTCCTCTTTTGCTGTGTTCGCTCTTGCTGTTTGCGGTGACCATGAACGGCAGCCCTGCCATGCCACCCTGCCTTGGAACCAGCTGAGTACGGACTGTAACCTCCAAAATTAAAAGAAATAAACCTTCCCTTTCCTAATTTTAGGCATCAGGTATCTTGTCTTAACAAGAGAAAAGTAACTAAGACAAGTGGTTATAATACTTTTATAGAAAACTTCCATATTCTAAACATTTTAAAAGTTAGATATACTGTATTTTTTAAAATTAATTTTCCTGGTTTTTTTTTTTTTTTTTTTGGTACTGGGGATCAAACTCACAACTGCACGCTTGCAAGGCAGGCACTTATGCCACTAAGCTAAATCCCCAGCCCTAATTTTCCTGTATTTTTGTGATGATAAATGACTGCTACTTTTGTTAAACAAGATACTTTCAGGTAATACTCTCTACAACCCTCAATAACCAAAGCATAATCAATACATTTTAGAGGAAGTCATTTGGGAAGTCATGTTTAGTTCAACAAATTTTAAATAGCTTCACTATTTAGTTGCCCTGAGGATGATATAACCTGTAGATAACTAAATCCAACATAAGAATGGTCCAGAAGTGCTCCCTGGTTTAGCTTAGTTGGCTAAGGCCCCACTCTGTAAACGTGAGGTTGTGAGTTCCATCCCAGAGGCAGCAAAAAAAAAAAAAAAAGTATAAAATACTTACCCTGTCCTTTTGGTTACTGATAAGCCTCAGCAAACCCAAAGATGCTAACAGTATTTTGAAAAGTTGCTGCGGATTCCTTTGGCCACTGTATTTGTTAATGTCTTGCAATTTGAAGGTATAAGGAGAGGTTTAAAGAAAAAAAATCGGTTTTCATTTTAAAAAATGCGTTTAAGTTGTAAACATCCTTTTAAGCCTTTGAAGTGCCTATGATTTTATGTAACTTGTCGCAGACTGGTGTGGAGTGTATATAACAGTTTAAAAAAAAAAGTTGGTATTTTATAAGCACAGACAATTCTAATGGTAACTTTTGTAGTCTTATGAATAGACATAAATTGTAATGTGGGAACATAAAAACTACTGAATAAATCATGTGGCCTAATTGAAAAAAAAAAAAAAAAGAATGGTCCAGAGGTTTTGTTTTACATTAGTATTCTGATATTACGCTCATCATTTCTTTTCTTTTTAAAATCACAACAGCTGTTAGCAATTTGGCATAGTACTCTTGTTTAATTTCTTAAGAGAACTTAAAAGCATGTTGCTTTTAGTTTTCCATATGAAACTGAAGTTGGAGGTTTATTTTAGTCTGCAAGTTTTTACTTTTAAGAAAACTTCTCAGATTGCTTAAAGTACTGCAGTAATCGAGCATCATAATTACTCAGCACCCATTTGGAACTCTCAAGTAGGTAGCACTCTTTGAGCATCTGGAGCCTTAGTAAGCATTTATGGGATAACTTAAGAAACTCCTCCTGCTAACTCTGCTTACCCTGTCAAGGAGGCAAAGGAAGCAGGGGAAGAGCAGCACTACTTAAAGTATCAGTATTTCCATCTGTTCACAGCTTTAAAGAAAGGCAGATGAAGTCTAGTAGTGGTTTGCCTTAAAGAAAAGGAATTTTGAATGTAGGGAACATCAATCTTTTACAAAGAACAATGAAAAACAGGATATTGAGCAAGACATTGTCCTTATTACACTGTATAGTAAACAAATTGACACAGATACAACCTCTGTCTCCCAAGGCTGTTTGCTATACAAGTATCTTGAAAAAACAGACCATAACAAAGACTCAGTATTATGGTTTGTAAGATGAACAGAAACTTGAGAGCCATGGGGAATTATCTACGACACTGTTTTACCAACACACGTTTATTAACCCTCTTCTCCAAAGAACATTAAACTTTACGAGAGTAGAAATTTTGTCTATTTTTTATCTTTAGTGCTTACCAGTGCCTAACTCATAGTAGATGCTTGACAAGCATTAGTTGAGTGAATGGATGCATGTGAATTATTTGATTCCCTAATGATATAAGTTAGAGTGATGAAAAAATAACAGATATATCTGTAGTTCTGTTAACACAGCTTACTGATGTTTGGTATTACTTTTAATTGGTTCTGAAAGTAAATTTTAACAGGGATCTTTATTACAAAATCTGATAAACATAAACATTTAAAGAAAAAGCATAGAAACAGCAACTTTAACTGAAATATGCTGTGTATTTCAGTATGGTTGGAACCTTTGAAGCCAAGAACTGTGTGTAGACACAAATCAGTAATAGCAGTAAATACCACAGCATACTGATTTATGTTATACCATATGGTTTTAATTAAAATTTCAGCTAAAAATTTTACTGTGGATCTAAGTGGATAGATTCAATTTGGTTAAGTGCAATATTTGATTTAAAATTTTTTCATTTGGCCTTTAGGTTTACATAACTCTTCCAGTTATATTAACAATATTCATCTCTACATTATGTTTAGTCATAGTGCAGTGTTGGGCATTATTATAGATTAAGAAGAGTAGAATTAGGACATGCTATATAACCTTGGACAAGTTCCTAAATAAGTGTACACATTTACCATTGTAGTTTGAGGAAATATAAATTAATACTTTTTAATCTTTCAGTTCTAGACCTTTGATTTTTGAATAGTCACACCATTATCTTTTATTGTTATTTTATTCTTAGGTGATGTGCTTGTTGCTGTCAATGATGTTGATGTGACCTCTGAAAACATCGAAAGAGTTTTATCTTGCATTCCTGGACCTATGCAGGTATGAATGTGCTTTTTTCTATATTCTATTATAAGTTACATAAAATAAATATATCTTGTACAGTTTTCTTTTACAGTTCTATTAGTTGTCATGTATAATGGGTGCATTATATTTACACTGGGATTTTTTTTTTTTTTTTTTTGAGACAGGGTCTCTCTATGCAGTTCAGGCTGGCCTTGAGCTCACTTTGTAGCCCAGGCTGGTCTTGAACTCACAACGATCCTCCTGCCTCAGCCTCCCAAGTGCTGGGATTACAGGCATGAGCCACCACGCCCGGCTATACTAGGATATTTAAACATTTTTAACTCTTCCTAGTGTTTTTAGCTTTAGGCATTGTTCTAAGAAGAGAAAAAATGTCTACAAATAAAACTCATTCTAAGAAAAGCAGCAAAAACAATAATAAAAGCATAATGACCAACTTGGGATTGTAATTACTATATGTGCTAGAAAAATTATTTTAAACATTAGTCATGGAATTTTTTTATTCTCAGAGTTATTGTACTTACTATGATTACACATTTTGGTGCATTTTGTACATTATATATTGATTGTACATTTTTGTTGTTTATTAAGTGTGGTTTTGTTTCTTGTGACAGTTAAGCTTAATTGTTAACTGGATTGGCTTGGGTGCTGCCTGGAAGATTAGTAACACATTCTGGGTGTATCTGGGTGGGTCATGGAGGCGCAACCTTGGGGTCTGTATCTGGTGCTTGGCCCCTTCTTCCTGCTTTATTTCCTGGCTACCATGAACTAAGAATCTTTGGTCCACCATGATCTTCTCCTCTGATGTTCCTGCCTTGGAGCCAGCCAACTGTGGACTAAATCTTGTGAAACTGTGAACAAAAATAAAGCCTTCCTCCTATAAATTGTGTAAGGTATTTGGCCCCACCACTGGAAAACTAATGCATAAATTATATTTTTCTTTCTTTTTTCTGTAATACAGGTGTATCTCCTGAACTTTATGAATTACTTTACATTCCTTGTAGGTAACAATGAATTTGTTTTATAATAAGTCACTCTGATACTTTAAATATTGACATTTTGTATGACAGATAACATTTTAGGCTACTAAATGTATTTTGAAAGTGCCACACTTTTTATTTAGGATTCCTGTTCATATTAATATCAGGAATTATCTTTCTCTTTTACTGGGAAGGTAGGGAAGATAACATGCTTTAAATGAGTTAGAGGATCTATCAGGCAGTAAGAAGATGAAGAAATTTTGGGATTGGTCAGGATGAAGAACAAAGTCCCTACCAGACAGAATCTTACCTGTATCCGATACAGATTCTAAAATAAGACTGGTGGTAAAATTCCTTGTTTCATAAGAAGATTTCCCTTATGCTCACTTCTCTGAAACATATACCATCCATTTGGGTAGAAAGAGGCTGACTGACTCGGATTTTATAAATTTAGCTATCTTCAGAAATGTAAAATAGAAGTGCTGGAATAATGACAGCAGCCAGTGGCCGCAATGCCTAGGAATAGATAGGGGATGTAGGTGGAGGTTTGACATAGCAGTAATCAAGTGGACATCAGCTATCCACAGTGCTAGAGTAGGGTTTGCTGCTGTCTTTTTTAATCTGTAACTATAAAAGTACCCTAGGGTGCATTAAAAATATCAGGTTACCACAACGGGCTTAGATAGCAACTACTTACTAATCAGTAATGAATTGTAGCATTTTAACAATTAAGCCAGCTTCCCTCAAATAAAGTGGCTGCCTATCAGCCCTGAGTGAGGGCTCCCTCTTTCTTGCTGATAGTAGTTATAAGTAGATTTCCAGTTATTACAGGAGCTCAACCACATTTATGTTTACCACAGGGTTACATTATACTTAATTAACAGCTGCAAATTAAATCATGCATACTTGACAGGGAAAAAAAGGAAATAATTTGAGTTATTTTGGATCAGTTCCAACTACAATTAACATGTCCTCATTGAGAGTACAATAGGAGTTAATATATCTATTGTTTGTCTGGTTCATTTTTTACAGCATGAGAATCTTGCTACATTATGTATAATTTTGGCTATAAAAATACATATTTTTATACAACATAGCTTTCAGTTGCCAGTCCTTATATCTGATGCCAAATATCAAAACAAAACAAAACAAACAAAGCTGTGCTTTGAAAATGGAAAAAAAAAAATGGGTTAGATTTACCATATGGAGAGATTATGTTGTCCTCCAACATAACAGCTTTTTAAATATACTTTCAAAGAAATCTCACTAACTATAACTTTGTTATATAATCTCATCCTAAGTATTTTTTAAATCTTACTGGCTTATGAAAGTAGTACAAATTCATTGTAAAAATTCTGAAAAATACAAAAAAGTAAGGAACAAAGTCTCTTAGACCCCTGCTATCTAATGGTATCTATTATTAATATTTTGTTTGGAGTATTGCAATTTAGTATTCTGAGTAAAAACATGTATGCATTTATTTTACTAGCATTGCTGTTATAGCTGCATCTTTTTCAAAAGCATGCACTTGTATTTAGGACAATGTATCTTTAATAACTTCATAAGAGAATTTAAATTCTTTAACTAGAAACCACATATAATTAGTTGACCATATTTTTCTTGTTAGTGTTGAAATGGGAAGTAAACTGTAAACTTTTCCCTGCCAGCCATTTCTCTGAAGTGTAAACTAGGAGTCCATAGAAACAAGAGTAGGATTGGGGTGGGGGTCAGGGTCCATGTGTGGCAGGCAGTATTTGGGGTATTTATATTATTTCCTTTCAGTTTTCTGTTGCTGTGCAAAATACTTGAGAAAATCAGTTTATAAGGCAGAAAGTTTTATTTTGACTCATGGTTTTCAGAGCTTTTAGTCCATGGTCAGTTGGCTCAGTTGTTTTGTGGCCTTTTGAGAGGTAGAACATCATGGCAGGGATTCTGTGGTGACAAAAAGTTGCTTGCTTCAAGGTGTCTCTGAAGCAAATAGAGACATAGGCACTGGGACCTTAATATTCCCTTTAAGAGCATACCTCCAGTGACCTCCAGCTAGGTCCCATCTCCTAAAGTTTCCATCACCTTCAGTAGTGTCATGTGCTGGTGATAAAGCCTTTAGCATATAGGCTTTTGGGGGACATTTTACCCTTGACCCCTCAAGGTTCATATCCATCACCTAGTGTAAAATGTAGTCTATCTCCAAGAGTTCCCAAAGCCTTAACAGTTTCAACATTGCTTGTAAATCAGAGTCCATTGTCTCCTCTAAGACTTAAGGCAAACTCAAGACTCAGTTATGAGCCACTATTAAAAAAAAAAATCAAGTTATGTACTTCCAAGATACAGTGTCACAACATAAACATTCCCATCCCAAAAGGGAAGAATAGGAAAATAACAAGGGATTGACCAAAGCAAGATGGAAATTCAGCCAACAGTAAATCCTGTAGCTCCATGTATGGCATCTGGAGCACACAGTAGTATGCCTAGGTAGCTCATCGCACATGGCCCTCTCAGGCTGGCACTGCTCACTGCCTGCAGCTTTCCTCAGTGATGTTCCATGCTCCTGATATCTCTAATTTCTGGGGTCTCCACTGCAATTCAGCTTAACTTTCAGAGCTTTACCGCATCACCCTGTGAGGGGCTGCTTGCAGGGACTTCAACACTCCACACACTGCCTCATGAAATCTGCTACCTGTGCAAAATCCACCTGGGCTACCAGCCACAACAGCTGTAGTGGTCTCTAGTGTCTTAGTGGCTCAACATGGAACACACACGCATACACACATCACAATTCTTTAGGTAGCCTTGTATAGGCAGGGTGCTCCCTGGCTGGCTTCTCAAAGGAAAGTTTTTGAAAGGAATCCACTTCAGCTTTCTGAGAGTAGGGTAACTTGCCAATTCCTGAGAAATACCATAAAAAGTAAAATCTCACACTGAGCAGGTTTCCAAACTCTTAGGTTTCAGCTTCATCTGTAATCAGAGGGAATTTGAGAAGGCAGGCTTGGAGTTCAATTCCAACTCTACTGTTCTGGGCTTGCATTTTAAGTAATTTCTGTCACAAGTAGATTCAGAATACCAGAATGGAGTTAGAGACAAAGCCTGTATACTTGGTGAAGTACAAAAAGCCCGTCATTTCTTTTAAAGCCGTATTTTAACATTTCCAAAACAATGCTTAAATTCTTCAAAAATGTTAGTAATCATGAAGACTGAGGATATAACTCAGTGGTAGAGGACATGCTTAGCATGTACAAAATTGTGGGTTCAAACTCCAGCACCAAAATACATACATACATACATACATACATACAAATAACATCATAAAAAACAAAGGCTGGAGATCTGATTGAGACTAAGACAAACTAAATGGACATACAACTGAATGGAATTGGTAATTCTTTATGATTCTGGATTGGAGTAAAGAACAGCTACATTAGGATAGTTTGGTTAATTTGAATTTAAATTTATTAGAGAATAGCATAGGTTGAATATCCCTTACCTAAAATGCTTACAGTGAGAAGTATTTCAGTTTTTTGTTTTGTTTGTTTTTTGATTTGGGGATATTTTTATAGACTTTATTCATTAAATATTCCTAACTGAAAATCCAAAATTTTAAAGCATCATTTTGGTGCTCAAAGAGTCTGGAAGTTTGAAGCATTTCAGATTTCAAGTTTTTGGATTAGGAATCATAAATCTATATTGTCTTTAATGTTAAAAATGTATAAATGTGGTAAAGTACTTAAGGATGGAGTATTAAAGCACTCAGATTTATTAAATAATAGTACAGGCTAAATATCCCTGCGAATAACTTAATTTTTAAGTATTTAAGCTAAAACTTTCAGCCAAAATTTTTGTGTAGCATGGATAGATGGACAGATGCAGACTGTAGATGTATAGGTATAGATAGATATAGATATACAGATCAACAGAGAAGAAAGGTAGAGGAATATAAAAGTGAAGAAGATAGGAGAGAAGAGTTAGAATGAAGCAAATATGACAAAATATTAACAACAGAGTAAGGGATATATGAGTGATCATACTCATTCTATAACTTTTCTGTAAATTTGAAATTGCTAAAATAAAATGTCGTGAGTTTTATATTGTAGAAAATTAAAATTGTAGGAATGAAGGTACATCTCTCCTTCTGATTACTGACTTTTGTGACCTTGACCCATTGTCAGCTATCAGCACTAACTTATTCAACAAGCCTATGTATACTGTTTATCTTCCCCTTCTCTTCACTTAGTCAGGTTGTTTGGGTCTAAATTTTGCAGCTGACTAGAATTAATTTCATTCAACACTGGACCATAGCTGGATTTCCTGGAGCTTTAGAGAGTTGATCCTACAGGTCATTAAAAAACTTCTGTTAAGCTTAAAGGAGGAGGCAAAACCTTCTGAAAGGAAATTTATGCTTAAATGAAATGTTTTCACTTTTATTATTTGTTATAAAAGTGATACTTATATATACTATGGAAAAAATAGGCAATTGATTAGTAAAAATTGTTCTAAAACACTGTAAATGATTAAAAGGATTTGATTTAATTTAATTTAATCTAATTAAGCAGTAGCTAGGCTTCCTTCTCTCTTGGCTATAAGGGTCAAGTGCTTGGATTGCTGAGCACTGTGAACCAAATCCTGAGGAACAAGTTTTCTAGGCTGCTGCCATTCTGGAACACTGTGCTCTGGAGCTCTCTTCTCAAAGTAAAGTCTTTTACCTCTGCAATTTTGAGGCTGCAGAGGGTAGAATTCCTGCTGTGATACCTTCAAGCCATCAACTTTAGACTACTTTGAAATTTCTTCCATAAGGTTAATTAGTCTGTCATCCCTAATCTTAGTCTCCTGTTATGTCTCTGGACATGGAAAAATACAGACAAGCCTTCTGCCAAAACATAATGCACATGGCCTGGAGTCCAACAGTCAATATAGTCCTTGTTCTTAACTGAAACCTCTAGAGACTGGTCTTTACTGTATATATTTCTATCAGCATTCTGGTCTTCTGGACTCTGACAAAAATATCCCATCAAGTTCTCATTCCAGGACTGCTGCTAAATTTAGTCAGCATCTCCAAACCTTTCCAAACTTCACACAAGTCATTTCCAAAGGATCTTGAACCATATGGTCAGGTATCGTCACAGCAATGACCTTACTTCTCTGGTTCCAAAATCCGTCTTAGTTACTTTTCTTGTTGCTGGGACAAAATGCTTAACACCCACAAGTTAAAGGAAGAAAAGTTTATTTTAGTTCAAGGTTTAGGAGGTTTCAATCCATAGTTGGCTGGCTGTAAGGCATGGTGGCATGGCAAGGGGGCAGTGAAGACAAAGCTTGTGGTAGGGTAGGCCAGAGGCAGTAGACAGTGAATCAAACTTCCCTTTCCCTCTTATCCTATCCAGGCCACAAGTCTTTTTGGTGGTACCATCCACACCCAGGATAGGCCTTCCCATTACCTACCCCCAGAACTATGCTAAAACAATCCGTGGACTGAGTACAACACACATTTAGTACCAATATTACATATCCTAGATCTAGCTGGCTCCACTAAGCCCCACCTACAAGTGCATGAGGCGTTGGAAGACATCTAGATATAAGCCATAATAGCACTATCCATTTTTACTTAATATTTGTAATAATGTGCATGAGATACTATTCAAAGATCTGGAGATACAGATATAACTAGAATACATAATCCTTGCTGTCCGGAACACTGCTCTTAGGATGATTTATCCATCATGTATACACCTGAATGTATGGGCAGGTATGGATCCTTTTTTGTGAAAAATGCAGCTAATTTTACTCATTGAAAAATCAACATACTGTAATTTTTAAAGGTGAAACTGACATTTGAAAATGCATATGCCATGAAAAAGGAAAAAACTCAACCAAGAAAGAAAAAAGCACAGTTGAATACAAATGATTTAGTCAAACTTCTATGGGAAGAAGAGGCTGAAGACAACCAGCAGAATATCCTTAACACTCCTCATATTATCATGTATCTCACACTACAGCTCAACTCAGAAACATCAAAGGAAGAGGTGAGTTCTCAAAAGCACAAAGGAAAAGGTACTTTTTATAGCCCTCCTAGTATATAACAAACATTTTTTTTATTTAAGGAAGAAACAAAAATACATTAGCTCTGCTTAAAACTATCTGTATATTTTATATTATAGGTATGAATATTTCATGTTATAAATGTTTTTAAAATGAAAGTAAAAACTATTGTATTATTTTAACCCAAAAGAGAAGGAAACAGGAAAAGATACTGCTGCAGTATCTTTTAATTTAGCAACTAAGATCTGTTACATTTTTTTGTTAGCTTCATATTAATCTATATAATAAACAATTTTTTAAGTGTACAATCTGATGAGTTTTGACAAATAATACAGAGTTGTGTAAGCAGCATCACAGTCATATTAAATGTTTTCATCACCCCTGAGAAATTTCCTTCTGGCCTTTGCAATCCCTTCCTGCTACCTTTTAATGAAAGGAGGGGATATGGGTCTAGTACTAAACTGTCTCTCTGTGTTACAAAGTTTTTACATATTCTTTTTCTGCTTTTTTTTTTTTTTTTAAATCAGTACTGGGGATCGAACTCACAACCTCGTGCTTGGCAAGCACTTATGCCGCTGAGCTAAATCCCCAGCCCCTACATATTCTTTTTCATTCATGCATTTCTCAATGTTTATTGAACACCTATTTGTGATAAACAGTACTGTATATTAGGTATTTACAAATAAATAATCTTAGCAAACATAAATAGCATGCTCAAGTTCCCATAGCTAGTAATGACAGAATTTCTATTTAAATAGAGGTGTTTTGCTTCCCAGTTTGTGTGCTCTTTCTATATTAGGTAGCTTTTTATCATAAGTGTTTAAAGGCTATTTTTTGCTCAGATTTTTTTGTGTCTTTGTTTGTTTTTGTCTGCTTAGTTTTAATTCATAATTAAGAGAGGTATGGAAAGCTCTCACTCTGTAGGGATTCCATTTTCTTCCATCTGGTTCCAAGCATTTTTGTTTTACCTATTTTGAGGCAATTTTATTAGATGTGTTAGTGTTTAGAATTATTAAATATCTGAACCTTTTAAATTGTGGGATGACCCTTTCTGCTCCAACAGTATTTTGGTTTTAAAATGTTTTTTTTTTTGAGTAACAGAATATTTATACATATTTATGAGGTATAAAGTGATGTTCTGATTCATGTATACTTTGAGTAATAACTGAAGATAATTTAGCATACTCATCACTTTGAACTTTTATCATTTCTTCACGGTAAGTACATTCAAAATCCTGTCTTCCAACAATTTTGAGATATAGTATATTATTATTAGCTGTTATGCCACCAAGAACTCAATCCTATCTAATTGTAACATTTCCCTTCCTTTCTCCTCTCTCCTGTTCTTCCCAGTCTCTGGTAACCACCATGTTACCCCAAACTTCTATAATATCAGCATTATTAGATTCACACACATGAGTGAAATCATGTGGTCCTTCTGTGTTTAATGTATTATATTGACTCTATAGATTACTTTAGGTAGTTTGTAAATTTTAACAGTATTAATTTATCCAGTTTATGAACTCTGAATATCTTTCCATTTATTGGTATCTTCTTTCTTCAGTATTTTGTACTTTTCATTGTAAAAATCTTTCACCTCCTTATTAAATTCATTGCTGAGCATTTTATTTTTCTGTAGCTATGTAAATGGGATTGTTTTGTTTCTTGCTCAGTTTGCAGTGCATAATAATTATATTCATTGTGGAGAGTTGTTATGTATATATAACACATCTTAATTCTTTTTTTCATCCCCTTCCTTTCCCTCCAACTCTTTCATCCATCTCTTGGTCCACTTCCCATTTGCAAAAGATATGTCTCCCTATTTCCTATTACTCATTTTTATTTTGCTTTTTATTTGTATTTTGTTTTTCTAAGAGAAACCATATAATATTTAAGCCTGTGTGTCTGATTTGCTTAACATTATGGTCTCCAGTTGCATCCATTTTCCTATAAATAACTCAAATTTAATCTTCTTTATTTATGACAAAGTAGTATTCCACTGTGTGTAAATACATATTCTTTGTCTATTCACCTGTTGAGGAGCATATAACCTGTTTCAAAAATTTAGCTATAATGAATTATTCTGCTATAAATGTGAGTTTGCATGTATCATTGTAATAGGATGTCTTTACGTCTTTCAGGAAGATACTTAGAAAAGGAATAGCTGAGTCAAATACAATTTCTATTGTTCATTTTCTGAGGAGTTTCCAGAATAGTTGTACTAGTTTACATTTCCACCAACAGTGTAGAAAGATTCCTTTTTCTCCTCAGCCTTGGCAGCACTTCTACTATTCTAGATAATCCTATGTCTGAACAACAGTCGTCAAGAATTTTCTTCCCATTTCATGGGTAGTATCTTCACTCTATTGATTATTCCCTTTGCTGTACAGAAGCTTTTTAATTTGATATGATCCCATTTGTTGATGCCTAATGTTATTTCTGGTGCAGTTGGGGTTCTATCAGAAAGCTCTTGCCTATGCCTGTGTTGATGACAATTTTACCAATTTTATTCTACAACAGATTGTTTCTGTTTTAACATTTAGATCTTTGATTCATTTTCATCTCAGTTTACTACTCATGTACTTTTTTCTGCATCTATTGAAATGATCATATGGTTTTGGTTCTGTTAACATAGTGTCTCATATTTATTGATTTGCATATAAGCATCATTGCATACCTGGCATGAATCCTATCTGATCATGATAATTGATCTTTTAGTGCACTAATTAATTTGTTTTGTATCTTGCTGAGAATTTTTTAATCTATGTTCATCAAAGGGCTATTGATCTGTAATTTGTTTTCCTTTTTTTTTCAATTAATTTTATTGCCAGGAATGGTGGCACATGCCTGTAATCCCAGCACTCCAGAGGCTGAGGCAGGAGGATCCCTGAAAGTTCAAGGCCAGCCTGAACTGCTTACAGAGACCCTGTCTCAAATAAATAAAATAAAACTAATTTTATTGGTTCATTTTAGATACACATAATGATCACATTCTGTCTTTAATGCCGGTCTCATAGCATGGATTTGGAAAGATTCTCTGAAGTTTTTGTGTGGTTTCTTGTTTATTTTTAATAGTTTGAAGAAAGCAAATGATAGTATGGGGTACCTTAGTTTACAAACTTGAAGAAAACAAAGATACTACAGTGGTTCCTTGGTTTACTAACTTGATTCTTTCCAGAACTCTGGTTCTGGGCAAGAACTGAATCAAATTCAGTAGTTAGGTTCAATGTTGACCTTACAGAGAAATTTGATTTGGTTCTTGTCCAGTTCAGTGTGTAACCAGAATTGTGTAGAGAACTGAGTTTGTGAACCAAGGCACCGCTTAGTTTTTCATTAAATGCTTAGTAGAATTCAGTAGTGAGTCATCAGATGTTGGGCTCTTTTTTGATAGGAAACTTTATTACTGATTTAATCTCATTGCTCATTATAAGGCTTTGACTTCATAATTCAAATTTGATAGTTTGCTTATATCCAGAAATTGTTCTTTGTCTTATCTTTTTTTAAAACATTAACATTTTTTAACATTTAATGTTATTACAGCTTTACCTTGTTAGTATTTCAGTGGTTCGTCTACTTTTTCTCTTTATATTTCCATTCTGTGTATATATTTGGTATGTCCCTTATAGCAGCTTCCAACCTGGAAATATCCAATTTGTTATCTCATTTATAGAGATTACTAAAATATTTAAATTTGTTTCTGCTGTCTTCAAACTTTTCTATTTGAATTACTTTATCCACGATATTTTTCCTACCCAATATTGGTTGCTTATATCATTATTTTTTCTGTATCTTTTTTTTTTTAGTTGTTATGGGGATTGAATTCAAGCCTTGTACATGTCATGCAAGCATTTTACCTCTAAGTTATATTCGATGCCCTATTTTTGTTTTTTAATGATTATTTTTTAGAGCTTATCAGTATATTTGTCTTAACAGATTTTAAAGTTAAATATTAATTTACACTTTTCAAAATACTTTAAGGCCTTTTTTTGTAACTTAATTCCAGTTACCTCTTCCTCTGTATACTGCTTTATCAGTATTTTAGTGCTCTTAAAAATTCCATATATTGAACATAACTCCACTACTGCTACTAGTTGTTAGCACTGTATTTCATACTTTGCAAAGTATATAAATTATAAAATGTATAATCTATATATTTAAAAAATTATAAAATTATAAAATATTTTAAATGAATATTTTACACATTTCATACAGATAAACCTTATTTAAGTGTACAAATTTTTTTACTAACTATTCTTACATTTCAGACTGTTCCTATTGGGTCTTTTTTTTTTTTTTTTCTTCCTTAGAAACTATTTAACATTACAGGCGGCCTACTCGCTGCCCTGGTAAGCAGCTGGGGGCCTAGCAAGCCGCCAGCGCACCAGGGCGAGAACTATCAGTGATTCCTGAGCTCTGCATCATGCTGGAACTCTGGGCGCTGGGAGAACAGGCAGCCTACTTGCCACCCTGGTATACAGCTGGGAGCCTGCCAGTGAGCGGGCTCAGACATTGATCCATCACCTCACCCCTGTTAGCAAGTCAGCACCAGTGGTCTGAGTATCTCTTGGGAGGATGAATGTATGCAGTGTGGCAAGTAAGGGGGATTTCCTTCTACCATCTCTTTGAAGGCAAATATTTTTATCACTGTTTTGCTCACTTTTGATTAATGGTACTGCTTTATTCAATATTCTGTTTTTATAAGTTCAATATTTCCTTCCATTTTCCTCTACCTGATTGAAAGAACAGCTAATGTGAGCAGAATCGGCTGTACTATTGAGCCCATTGCTCATGTCCTGGTGACCTGCTGTGAGGTTCTGTGGTAGTTTCATTGCACTGCAGTCGCATGGGTTTGTTCTGTCTTGTTCTGCTGTATTAAATAACACTTTCCTGAACAACCTGTGGGTCACAGATGAAACTAAACAAGAAACTAAACAATATCTCCAGTCAAAAAAGTTGCAGATACTACACACTGGAACCTGTGGGACACAATGAAAGCAGTCCTAAGAGAAAAATTTATAGCGGTGAATTCTCATAAGAACAGAACAAGCACAAATAACCTCATGTTGCACCTAAAACTTCTGAACAAGAGCAAGTCAAGCCTAAAGTCAATAAAAGAGAGGAAATTATAAAGAACAGAGCAGAAATTAAAGCAATGGACTAAGGAAACAATACAAAGAATTAATCAAAAGAGTTGGTTCTTTAAAATAATAAATAAAATTGATAAACCCTTAGCCAGTCATCAAAAAAGGAAAGAAAAATTCAAATTTATGCAATGAGGAATGTAAAAGTTTAAATCATTAACAGATTCTGTGGAAATTCAGATCATCAATATATATGTTGAAAATCTAATTCTCATAGGATGGAAAACAGAAGAAAAGATTCCTACATACATATGAATTACCAAAGCTGAATCAAGAAGATATAAAAATTCTGAATAACACAATATCAGTCAATAAAATTTAAAATTTAAATAAAAATTTACCAACAAAGATAAGTCCAGTACCTGACGGATTCCCTGCTGAATTCTACAAGCAATTTAGAGAAGATTTAAGAACAATACTCTTCAAATTCTTTATTGAAATCAAAAGGGAAGCAAACTCCTTAACTCATTCCTGCAAGCAAGCATTATCCTGATACCAAAACCAGAGAAAGACCCAACCAAACAAGAGAACTACAGGCCAGTTTCCCTAATGAATATAGTTGCAAAAATCTTCAGTAAGATACTACTGAACATAATGCAGCAGATCATCAAAAAGATTATACACCATGACCAAGTAGGTTCATCCGAGGAATGCAGAGATGCTTCAACATACACAAATCAACAAATATAATACACCATATCAACAGAGCCAAAGACAAAAATCACATGATCATCTCAACAGATGCATAAAAGGCTTTTTTTTTTTTGTACCAGGGAATGAACTCATAACCTCATACTTGCCAGGTAGGCGCTTATGCCACTGAGCTAAATCCCCAGCCAGAAAAAGCTTTTAACAAAGCCCAATACTCATTCATGATAAAAACCTTACAGAAAATCAGAATAAATGGTCTTTATCTCAATCTGATAAAAGCCATCTATGACAAACCAACAGTCAACATCATGGTAAACAGACAAAAACTGAAAGCTTTCACTCTAAAATCAGGAACAAGACAAGGATGTCCTCTATCACCACTCCTATTCACTATAATTCTATAAATACTGCCAGAGTGATTAGACAAGAGAGAAATAAAGGGAAGAAGGATGAAAAAGGAAAAAGTAAAATTATCATTTTCACAGATGACATGATACTCTACATAGAAGATCCCAAAACTCTACCAAAAGACTTGTAGATTTAATAACCAAATTCAGTAGCATAGCTGAATACAAAGTTGAGACTCAAAAAAACAATAGCATTCCTGTATACAAACAACAAATTCACTGAGTGACATTAGGGAACTGGTACCCTTCACAATAGCATCCAAAAAAATGAAATACTTAGGAATCAGTCTAACAAAGAAGGATCTATATATTCAAAATTACACTACTCTGAAAAAGGAGATCAAAGAGGGTATCAGAAAGTGGAAAGATATCCCTTATTTATGGATAGGAAGAACCAACATAGTGAAAATGGCCATACTCCCAAATTTGTTATACAGATTTAATGCAATCTCAATCAAAATACCATTATCATACCTCGCAGAACTACAGAAAACATTCATAAAATTCATCTAGAACCAGAGGACACCTAGAATAACAAAGGTAATACTGGGCAGCAAAGGCAAGGCAGGTGGCATCACAGCCCCCAAGTTAAAATTATGCTACGATGCTATGATAAAATCAGCATGGTACTGGCAAAAAAAAAAAAAAAACAGACCTGAGGATCAGTGGAACAGATTAGAAGATGCAGACACAACTCCAAATACACTCAGCCATCTTATCTTTGACAAAGGACCAAACATGTTCACTGCCACTACCCACTGTTCATTTTTCTTATTGAAGCTGTGGTAGGCATCACCCCTCAGCACAGTGCTGCCTCTGTTGTTTTGCCCACTGCTCAGCACTATTCCAGCTTCCTTTGAAAAAGTAGAAAAGAGGGGATTCCCTCTTACTTCTTGCATGCCAGCAATCCAACAAGAATGTTTTGGGCCTGCTTTTACAATGTCACAGTCTCTCTGAGCATTTAGTCTACTGTATTGCTTTGAGCAGAAATGAATTTTAAAAGTTTTTAGCTAATCTGCATTTCTTTGTTTTTAAAATCTATTCATCCTGTATTACCAATACCAAAGGCATTTTACCCAAAGGACGCATTTCCTTGTGTTGTTTCATGTCTCAAAATTAACAATTGAAATGACCAAGAAGAGATTTATTTTATACATATTTTTGCAATTTTATGTTTTGAAAATACAGTGACCCAGAGTTTATCATTGTAATTTTGTATGTATATTATTGGCTCCTTATATCTTTAAAACAAATGAGTCATTTAAGCATTTATCATATAAAATATGCAACAAGTTAAGGGATAATAACTTGAATCATTTTAGGTCATTTTGAAGTAGGGTACTGCTGAGACCTTTTGTCATCCTTGCCTTTCTTTCCCTGGGAAAGTGTGTAGATATTTCTTAGAGGAACAGTTTCTGTCTGTTGCCAGCCATGTATCAACAATTGCAATTAAGACAGGCTCTTTATTCTTATTGAGCAGAGTGGAAGCTGCTACAAATGCATGCTGCTTACAAGTGCTTAATAATACAGCTAATTAAATTGGCTAGGAGCTGTAGTTTTCACCAGGGCATTACTACTGACTGGAATAGAGACTCTCTTAATGTATTATATCCTACTTACAATGAAATATCAGAAGGTCATTTTGTTTTCTGTGAATTAAATGTTTGATAAAAATTTTTCTTCAGTTATTTGGAATGAAAGGACCATAAGCTGGGATATTTCAAAAACTAGTCAAAGATTATTTGTTTAAACTGTTTTGGTATTTTGGCTAAATATAATAAAAATATTTATTGGCCAAAGTTAAATTTATTTAGTAGACATAATAAGAGATCTTATGTTTCACTTAATTTCTAGGGATTAAAATAATGTTTTGTAATTATTTGCCTTGGAAATCTTTCAAGTAAACTTGACATTTTAGGCAGTGTATTTAGCCAGTACTACACAGTGCCTAGTAAGCATAAAAAGCAGATGTGTCCTGCTAATCATTATTTATAGTTGTCATTAAAAGTTACCTATACATGAACACAGTGTTGTGTAATTATTTCTTACATAGAGAATAAAGCCAAGTTATTAAATTCTTCAGAGAGAGAACTCAGGAAACGATAGCATAATATTTAAGGAGTTGGTTTTTCGACTGTGACTATATTTATGATATAGTCATTAAACAATGCACTACACTTGTGAATGCTTCTGTCTAGAAACTTTTATTTTACCTGCTTGTAATTTGTCTTATGAGAAAAATATATGTTATTTTAGGAGCAGAAAAAGTGAGACATACAGTGGTTCATGTCTTAGTATTTTAGAAGTATTAGCAATGGTGCACATCCTGCCTTTGAGATTTATTACTTTGTAAAGGCCATTTTTTTCCCTGGGAATATCTTCTTCTTAAGTATGCTCTTCTTAAAAATAGCATTTTGTGAAGTATCTTATATATCTAATATTCTCCATAATATGATCTCATTTAACGTTGTTACTTCAGATTCACTTAAAGTTTGCAAATTCTTTCAAATTTAAGACAGATTTTATAATATTGTGAAGCTTTTTCCTTCCTATCTGATTTACTTTACTCTGTCTTCTCACTTTGTTAAGTTGTAGTTTTGGTGTTGGGCTCAAATAAGCATTTAATAATTTTACCAAAAATAAAGTTTTCAAAGTTAATTATGAAAGTAACTAAATTGAAAGATTCCGTAAAGTTATATGTAGTGTGGGTAGCTTTATAGCCATGGTGGATAAGAATATCTTTATAATGAAATATAATAAAATATTCATACAAGAATTATTAAGATGAAAGTTTAAAACAGTTTGAAATTAATTGTAACTTCACTTAATCAGTATTCTACCTAGCATATAGTGTGGTAGTATGACCAACTGGCAATCTCTTATTTTCAAATGTAGTGTTTTAAATGCTAGTTAATGTGTTAAGATTCCAGGCTTCTATATGAATACAGTTTGCACTAAAGGTAAATTAAAAAAATTTTTAATAGAAAGTCTCAACTTTCCATCACAAAAATAATGACTGGAAAATTTGAGCAGTTTGATCATTTCTGTTTCCTTTCATTTAACAGCAGGAAATTCTTTATCATTATCCAATGTCTGAAGCATCTCAGAAACTTAAAAGTGTGAGAGGGATTTTTCTCACACTGTGTGACATGCTGGAAAATGTAACGGGGACACAAGTTACTAGGTAATAATTTTTATTTAGCTTTATGTCTTTTTGTTCAAGTTATTTTCTTTGTAACAAATATAGTAAAATACTAAAATAAATTGTATCTATAATGTAGATATTTATTATGGCAGATATCAATAGGTTTTATCTTTTTTTTTTTTTTTCCATGGTACTGGGGATTGAATACAGTACAATTTGAACTGAACTACATTCCCAGTCTTTCTTTGTTTGCTTGTTTGTTTTTGGAAACAGGGCCTAAGTTGCCAGGGTTAGTACTTCAACCCCTGATTCTCATGCCTCCATCTCCCACAGTGTTGTGATTGCAGGCATGCACTATTATGCCTGACTCACATTTTTATCTTAATTAACTTGTTAGACAATACTTTTTGTGATTGGCAAGAATAATTGAGAACTGAATTATTCAAATAGTTAAAAAAAATTCTGTTCTTATAGCAATTACAGAAAAATGCAGAATACACTTTAGAAGGAATATTCAGAATTCACTATCATTTGTTACTTGTGAAAATTACGTAGTGATGAATAAACAAAACTGCTGTCAAAATTGAAAATTAGGGCTAAAGATACAGCTTATTGGTAGAGTGCTTGTCTCCATGTGCAAGGTCCTCCTTTTGTTACACCCCCAGAAAGGAAAGGAAAAGGATCAAATAGTTATTTACTCCACACTGATTTATCAAGCCCTAATGCTGACATTACATGTTTAATTTATGAGACAAGAAAACTCAAAGTTTAGTTTTTTAAAAAAGTAAAATAAAGAGCCGGGCGTGGTGGCACATTCCTATAATCCCAGCACTGGGGAGACAGACAGATTGTTGCAAGTTTGAGACCAGCCTGGGCTACAAAGTGAGCCCAAGGTCAGCCTGAACTGCATAGTGAGACCCTGTCTCAAAAAAAAAAGTAAAATAGATTATTACAAATTTTCTTCCATAATATTTCAATAATTTTGGAGTTTTTAAAAGTTTATTTCAAATTTGAAGCACCTCATTATTACTAATAAAATATCAAGTTCAATTTTGTAGGACTTTTAGGATTTTAAAAAGAGATAAAATCTGTAAGACAACAAGAAGAATTATTTTCTTGTTTTCCTAAATAAAAGATGTATTTAAACTGTGGCTTTTTAATATAGCTTACTGTATATAGAAACTGGTTCATTTTTCAAACAGGGGTACCTGGGGCTCCATTTAGAGTATACATTTTCATTTATAAATCCACACTACATTGGGCCTGGTGGCCCATGCCTACAGTCTCAGCTCTCGAGAGGCTAAGGCAGAAAGATCACTGCGACTTTCCTTGTCTTTTCTGTTGGCAGTTAGATATGTATGCCAAGAAATTTGTTTATTAAGCACTCCATTCTTAAATCATATCATATGTAATTTTTTATGGATAATTTTATGATATTTAAAGATAACCTAACCTTTTTGAAATTTATTTTTTCTTAGCTCATCCCTCTTTTTAAATGGAAAGCAAATTCATGTAGCTTATTTGAAAGAATCTGAGAAGTTGTTACTAATTGGCCTGCCTGCTGATGAGTAAGTTGAAATTGTTGTTCACTTTAAAATCATTTCTAAAGTAGTATTAAAAAAGCCTATTTCATTAAAATTATGACATTTTTGTCAAAAGGCGCTTCTTAAAGTTTTATGATTTAGAGGTGTATTGCATTAGTGAGTGATTACACTTGTATTCACTTGGCATGCATAGTCCCAAAAGGTGCCCTAAAGACCCACCTGGACTAATCAGTAAGGCTGGAGGCTAGCAGTGCTCCTGCTTGCCTCTTTGTGGCAAAAAATGCAGAAGTGACTGAGAGATGATCCTTTCCTCTTTTTTTTTTTTTTTTAACTCTCCATGATGCTATGATTTGGATTTTGGAAATTTTCAAGAACTAAGGGCCTGGGTAAGCATATTTTACTCTGAGCACTTTTGACAAAAAAATGAATGTGGAACTCTAAAGTGACTTCTCTAATGATCATCTTACATGGCCTCCTTGAGTTTTTGCAAGAATTCTGAAATATATCTTACTTTAGATATTGTAAATAACAAGATTGACATCCATAATGATTGACTTCTGTCCATGAGTCTAGGGCTACATTAGGTACTTGACAGGTCAGTTGGTTAAATAACCTGAAAGAGGTCACATAACCAGGAAGTAGCAGAATTTCAAAATGATTGAAGGTCAGTTTGAATTCTTTCTACTGTAGTGATTCCATAATGTCACTGAACATTAAAAATTAGGGGAGAAATGGAGTACAAATATGGAAAACAGCCTCTAAGGAGATGGATTTAATTGCTGTTAGAATGGTTATACATCCCTGTTCAATGAGTCTTACAACTTGTAATTTAAATTCTTGACAACTTTTAAAATATTTAGGTGACTTTATCATTAAAGTATTAGACACATTTCAGTTTTCCTCTTTTGGTCCATAGAATCATGGCATATGGTCTACATCAAATATTAAAATAAGTACTACAGTGTGTGATACAACTTTGGAGAGTATCACTTCTGATAAAATTTCTCTTAGCATTTAAACTATTCAAGAAAAAAAAAAGATGAGCCAGAAAACACATTATCCTGCCAATCTAAACAAAGTATCACTATTTTCTGTTGCTAAAAACTTTGTTAACTGGCTTTCTCTGATTACATAACACTGTGTTACTTATCTATTATATCTATTGCTATATAACAAATTATCTATCCCCTTCAAATTTACAGGTAATTTTGGGGTAGAGATGTACACAGTGATAGACTACTTGCTTAGCATGATCAGGCCCTGGGTTTGATCTTCATTACTGGGGGGAAAACTACAAAATTTGGGAGGTAAACATAAACTATCTTACAAGTGTTGTGGTGGTACAGAAATCCAGGAGCAGCTTAGCTAGGTAGCTGTAGCTTACTCAGGGTCTTTCTTGACATTGTAGCTGAAGTTATCCAGTCATCACAAGCTTTACGTAGAGCTATTCAGTGTGCTTTCCAGGTGGCTTACACACGTGGTCACTGTCAGGAGATCTCAATTCCTTGCCACACTGACCTCTCCATGGAGTTGCTTGAGTGTCCTCAAAATATACCAGTTGGCATTCCCCCAAACTGAGTGATCCTAAAGGGAGAAAGGCGGGAAAGCTGCAGCACTTCCTGGCTTAACCTGAGAACTGACAGATTATCATTCTACCATATAGTTTGTTAGATATAAATTTCTTAATCCAGACTACACTTAAGGGGAGGAATTAAGCACCACTTACTGAGGAAAGGAACATCCAAGAATTTTAGGGTTTGTTTTACCATCACAGACAGGAACTCCAAAAGTGGCTGTAATGAAAAATATCAAATGGTTTTGTTTTGAAGGTGACTTTAATTTTGGACAGAGAGATACAATATAAATGTGGGGTTCAAATTTTTTATGAAATGAAAGTATAATGATGTTTGGACATATACAAGATGACGGTAATCTTTAACCAGTTAATATGTTTTGCTGTCTCAAAAGGGATTACTGTGAAAACAGTGCTAAGGGATTGTCCAATACTAATGGTTTAGATTATGAAAAACTAAGGGATTCTTCTGAAAGTAGGGGTTTACAAGAATTAGAGAACATTCAGAAGAAGGTTTAGGATCATTTAGGATGTCATGGTAGAGTAAAACATTTGTCTTTTAAGACTTTTTTAGCCCAGAAGATAAATGAGAAGAAACAAAATACAATGTTAAGACAATTAGGGAAGAGAAAGGAAAGCCCAATGAAAGAACTGAGCCAAGGCTGTTCAACCATACTCTGATGACACCAGCCAATTTAGACAGAGACAATTTCCAAAAGTTTTATGCTAAAGTTAAAAAAAGGACTTTCACTACTGAGCTGTAAAAAGGGGGGTGCTCTACACAAGTTCTCCATCTTTAGGTAATCTTCCCTAAGTTTTTATGCCATTCCTGTCTTAGAAAACTAGGTTTTATGCATTAGAACCTGAAGATCTATTCTCTAAACTGATCTTTAACTAAAATCCCTCTTTACCTCTCTCTTATAGGTCATGTCAATCACTCTATCCCAGTTATCTTTTCCTTACCCTTCTTGTTTTATATAAGTAGTAGTATTATTATTATTTGTTGAGACTGAGAAAGCAAACTGAGAGATGATGCACAAGTACCTCACCAGTGTCAATTTATATATCTTTCCATCCTCGTCACTGTGCCTGTGATTTGTATTTGAACTGGCTGCCCTGGAATTTTCCCCCCATATATCTTAAAGCCACAGCCAGTGCACTTCCCTTCTCACCCCATAATGGTGAGGAGGGAAGCAGAATGAGAAAAATGCCATTCTGCAGAAATTAGTGTGGGGTACATGATCCGGGGACATGTTTTCAGATGGCAAATATGTTCCTGTGATAGCTGCATCAAACAAAAAGCAGGAACCTAATCCAGAAGATGGTGTGAACTAGCAGAGAAAAACACTGTAGAGCTAAAATGATGAATGCTTCCTAGTAGCCTCCACTCCTTTGTGATCCTACACAAGTTGCTTCACTTCTTGGACTTCAGTTTAGCCACTGATATAATGGAAATAATAAGATTTGCCTTTAGAATTCATGTAAGCCTTCACTACAAAAATGTAAATATTTCTTTTTTCCTGTTCTAATTTCTTTCCTTTCACAGTATATTTTGCCAAAGGAATTGGAAATTCCAGTAATACCGAAGAGTCAAGAATATAGCATGGGGTTGGGGGTAGAATTGAGCATGGGCATGGTCCCAGATATTGTTCTAACTATATTAATTAGTGAGTTAATTTATTTCATTGAATCCTCAAATTAATTCTTTTTTTATTTTAAAGAGAATAAAATTAAACAAAACAGAATAAAGCCAATCAAAACAAAACAATGAAAATGACACAGGACTTCAAAATAAGATAACAGGAAATCAATAATGGCTACCATAAAATATCTTGTTTTCTTCAAAATAGCTGCTCATACCATCAGACATGATAAAATCAAACAAAACAAAACAGAATAAGAACAAAACAGTGAAAATACAGGACTTTAAAGATAATAGGAAATTAACAATAGCTTCCATAATATCTTCAAAATAGCTGTCCAGACCATTAGACATAAGCATGTAAAATTAACCAAATAATATAAGAACTAAATTGCTTCTTTACTTCAGTTGCCTTTTCAGAAATTTCTGTGTCTCCTGAACTTGTTCTCTGTGTGGGCTGGAGGTCTGACATTGTGTTTTGCTCTTTCCTCTTGACATTTTCCTGTGTTTCCTGAATCAGTCTGTTGCTGCATCCCAGGTGTGCCTGCATTGGCTGCCGGTCCCTTGGTGTAGTGGACTGGGTTCCTCTGATCCAGGGTGGCTGTAGTGGTGGAGAGGCACAAGGCGGTGGTTCACCGATTTTCCCCTGTTGAAAATGGGGCCACTGGGTATGGCTTTTTCTTTGGCCTGTGCTGGGCTCACCAGATCTCTCTTGGCCACTGGCAAGTGGTAATTATTTCATTTAATCCTCAGAACCAACCTGAGGAGGGCTTAGTGATCAGTGGACCAATTTTAAAGATGAAGCTGAACTTGAAAGTTTATTTACATATAAATGGTGATATTGAAAGTCTATATTTGATGAATGCTAGAAGCCTAATCTAGACTCCAAAGTAATCAATTACTACGTAGTAAAGCCACAACCTTTTTTAAATTTCATTCATAGCTGACATATACCTTATGCACAAATGTAAAAATTTTTGGTTTCTTCATTTTTTTTAGAGTTCCTCTTCCTCAACTAAGGAATATGATACAAGATACTGCCCAAACCTTAAAATTTATGTATGGTTCTTTAGATAGGTAAGTGCTTCTCTGAACTGAATCTCACGCTGTAAGTATAAGTCTAGGTCATCTTTTGTTCTTAATATTGGTTCTTGCCTTAGAAGTTGGTCATTTGGTTTCTTTTCTTCCTTATCCTTATAATTGTCATATTTGATTACTGGTTTTTATTTCATAATGCTAAGTTTTTCTCTTAATCTATTTTGTGTATTCCTTATTTTGGTCTCATTCAGTGAAATTTTTAGTGAAATAGAGATGTATACTGATACATAGTAATCTCTACATACTGACTTGGTACATAGAGTCAAATGTCAGAGTACTGCTTCATAACAGACACAGAAAAAATAAGACTTGAAATAAATTTTTGTTTTCTTTCCTTTATAAGACCATCATCAAATTCACTATTTTAAAATATGCTTTTTGTCAAAAATTTTTTTTTTCGGTAAAGAAAATGCAACATTGTTGTAAAAAATAAGTTATGTGGTAGCAAAGGTATTTACTAGTTTCAAATGTATTCTTGCATATATTTTATGTACAAATGAATATACAAGCTTTTTCTTTTTATACAGTGAGCATATATATGCATATGTCTTCACTTTTGGCTTTTTTATTCTTGTAATGTGATGCATATTTCTTGATTTGAAGGAGCAATTTTGAAGTAACAATTCAAAATTTGAGCACATAAGAGATGGAAAATAAATTTTTCTCTTTGTAGGATTTTTGTAAGTGCTAGTACTAAGGGCTAAAATAGTATCTTTGCTTATAAAGTCTTAAGAGGCTATCAGCATAAAAATCCAAGAATATATACTTTTTTGAAACCACAGTATTATTATATCTCTGTTTATCTATAGTGCATTTTTATTGTCATTTGTCTCAAAGCATTATGGAGGAGTTTTCTGTGACCAACTCTTGTGGTAAAATTACCTACTTTGCAGTATTCTCTCTGGAGGGACTGCCTATGAGCTAACTATGTGACAATTATTTTTCAAATGAGCTACAAAAGTCTAGGCATCTATAAATAATGCTTTTACCTTTTACTAAGAATGTTTCTAAGCGATGAAAGGGTATGTTATAAACATCTCTAAATTTACACTGCAGTTAGCTTTCCTGAGACTGAGGCAGAAGAATTATGAGTTCAAGGTCAGCATGGATCCATAGTGAGACTGCTTCTTAAAAAACAAAAACAATAACAACAAAAATTTAGCACTAAGAAGCAAACTTCGCTATATTCTACCTTAGTTGAAGCTTTCTGCTTCCATAAAATGAGAGATTATCAAACATTAAATTTCTGGAATAAATTTCATACACGAGAACCGATTGTGCAAATTCCAGTGGGTTGGAGGCAGAGGGATTCAAATGCTCTTAATTTCATCTTGAAATTTAGCCTTTATTGATTTGGAACTATCTCCAAGATGGTAGCAAATCTAACTAGTTTCTACTTTTTCAAATAAGAATTTGCAAGACAAACTGAAGATAATAAATATGAAGATACATTAAGTTCTTAAAACTAACAAGCAATGTGGATCCAAAATGTTAATAATAGATATTGTACAATAATTTTTAATAAGTTACTTCTGACATTGGAAAATATTAAGTCCCACTGTGAAAAATTACAAAAAGATTTTTTATAAGTCCACAATTATCTTTTTAAATTGCAATTTAGTTAGTAGAAAACTGACTATAAATTATCAGTTTAGTGTTGTGCACAAATTAAAGATACAGCATTTACCTTCACTGTCCGCAGCCAGTCCCCCAGCAAGTCTTGATCACTGTGTGTTAAAGCATGTCTCTAGTCCACACTCTTCCTTCTTTTTTCACTATTGCCCTGTCCAGTTACTGCTGTTTTGCACTCCTGGAGTAGTCTCCTAACTGGTTTCCATTCTTGTCACTTTAATTTCCATAAAGCAATTGGAATTATCTTTCTACATTATTATCTGGTACCTGCCTGTTTGCCTTCAGGTCTCAAACCACATAGGCCTTTCTGTCCTGTGGAGCAGGCACTTTCCCCACCCCAGGGCTTTTACACTCTTTCCTATTGCTGCATCTTCTTGGCATTTGAATATTAGTTTAAATGCCCCATTCTCAGAGACTCTCTCTTGCTTAATCATTTAACCTAAAATACCAAACCAGCTAGGCATAGTGGCACATGTCTGTGGTCCCAGGCTATTTGGGAGGAAAATTGGGAAGATCAGTGAGCCTGCAAGTTGGTTACCAACCTGGAGAACGTAGCAATATCCTGTATTAAAAATAAAATGAACCAGTGCTACCACCCATTCACATCATCCTGTTCTCTGTGTACAGCTTTGTTTGAACTCGTGCTTTTACTGCTTGTTCATTTGTTGTCTTTATTATAGTGTGAGCTCCACTGGAGCTCATTGTCCTCTGTCTTAGCATTTTTATTGCTGTACCTCTAGCAATGAGATCAGTGCCTAGAACAAATCTGTTGGATGAGTTAATGCTGAATTACTTTGACATGGCTTAAACCAACTATTTAAAGTCTCCTCCCCTTGTCTTTTTTCTGCTCCTCCCTTTATCTCCCCCCCCTTTTCTCTCATTTTGTCTTTCTTTCAATAATTATACCTTCAATAGTGAAGAAAGAGAATGTTTTGTTCTTTGTTTTATATTTGCTGTGTACCAGTAAGCAACAAGCATAATAAAACTTGTATTTATTATGTACTAGGTAGTTTGCATGTGAGTTAGACTGTATTTAACCCCATTTTTACTGAGTTGGAAGCCGAAGTTCAGAGAGAGGTTAGTTGGTTTGTTCTGATAACCACCTAGTAAGAGCAGTGATAAAATTAAAAGCCAGTTCTATTATAAAGCTCAGAATCCCTGTATTAGTCTATGTTGCCTGAAAGATATTTGAAATTATGATGGTTAAAAGATAATCAGAGGTAAAAACAACTTCATTTCTTACAAAAATAAAATAGGCTCTTCAGCCCTTTCTTTTGTACATATGCCACTTGTTTTGGCCCTATTGTTCTTCTGTAGCAGTGGTGGCAAAGCTACAGCACATGTGCCAGTCAGCTACTTGTTATCCTGGAAAGCTATAAAAGGTTTGCCATCACTGTAGTATCTACTCAGTACATTTGTGAGTATATTTTAGGGGAAAAAAATACAGACAGGATAAATTTCTTAGTAATTCCATTAGTAACATTATAGCAATGATTCTTACTAATGGAGGGAGGACAAGCTGGGAAAGAGCCAGTTCCCTCAGAAGTATGCAAAAAAAGTGACCACCATTTCCGTATGTTATTCTAACTTACAGCTCTCATTTCTTTAGTGCTTTTTGCCAGGTTGAAAATGTTCCCCGCTTGGATCACTTTTTCAACTTGTTCTTTCAAAGAGCACTTCACCCTGCTAACCTACATTCCAGTGCCAGTCCCAGTGTTCAACAGTATGATGCTGCCAGCACAGTACTTTTAGACAATCTCCCTGGAGTCCGGTGGCTCACACTTCCACAGGAAATCAAGGTAATCTGAGGTTCATAAGTAAGAATCTGAACCTGTCACTATAATTGTTTGTTTTCTTTGCCCCTTAGGCTTTTTATTTATAGATCAGAATTAAAGAGGCAATTGGTTGATGAAGTAGGAGCTCCAGTAATCTTAGACAAATGATTCTTTATAAATAAATATGAGCTCTCTCATATTACATTAAATTTAAGCTTTGTCTAAGCTTAGAATTTGTTATGACTTCTGTTTGGATGTCTTCCCAAAGCCTTATGCAGTCATAAATGGGGTGTTTTCAGAGGTAGCTGGATCTAGAGTATGTGGCACTGGAATTGATTCTTGGTACAATGCTAAGATTAAGGTTGTGAGTGCACCTTCCCTAAGTAACCTGGATAAGACATAAGTGATAGCAAGACCTGTCGTCATCCCTTTGCTGCCTTGCTATCTTCTTCCCACTATGAACTGTTTCCCCTCTGCAATACCTGTCTGTCATGCCACCCTGCATTTGAGCCAGTGAATTATGGACTGAAACCTCTACAAACTGTGAGCTAAGCAAACCTTTCCCTCTTTAACTTTAGGTATTAGGTACTTTGTCTCAGCAAGAAAAGAAAAGTAACTAAGACAGAATTCTTTTTAGAAATCATAAGTTATATGTCTTACTCTGGAGTTTTGTGCCTGGTTTTGTAATGCAAGGGCAGGATATGTTTGTATAAAGATTAAAAATGGACACAAAGACTGATAAACAGAATTCTTAATTAAAATGAAAAATCAATTTTTGTTTTGTCTCATTTTTTGGTGTTGCGGATTGACCCCTGGGCTTCTCACAACGCTTAATATATGTTCTGCCATCACTGAGCTACCTCCCCAGCCCAGCAAAGTCTTTATTTACATGAACATTTGAGGTTAGCTTTTGGATTGTCCTATATATTGCTTACTAAGTATATGACTTCATCATGATGGTTAAGTATTGTCAGTATAACTCTAATCATATTTATACCCAAGGTAACTGTACTGCTGAATAATTGACGAGATATAAGAAATTTACATCATAGTAGGTCACCATGTAATGTTTAGTTTCTGCATTTATATTAGTATTAAATGAAGCACTACCGCATAACCACTTCTCTTGTCTGAGAAGAAACTCAGGCTATTATAGAAAAAAATCCAATTCAAGATTTTACTTTTCAGGCCAGGTGTAGTGCTATATCCCTGTAATCTCAACACTGGGGAGGCTGAGGCAGGAGGATTGCTGTGAGTTCAAAGCCAGCCTGAGCTATATAGTGAGTTCAGGACCAGCCTGAACTACACAGTAAGACCCTGTCTCAAAAAAAAAAAAAAAAAAAAATTGTACTCTTCCAAGAAACTCTACATTTGGCATTTAGATGACTAAATGCCATCTTGACAGTTTAATAATCACTGAAATTTATATATATCAATTTCCTTTCTCAGGTTCTTTTCTGAGACAAAGAATTTCCATATCCCCCAACCCTCATGCATCACACCCCCAGAGTGGTAAAAGTTGTTACAGTTTATGAAACTACATTGACACTTCAAAATCATCCTCAACTACATAGTTTATATTAGGGTGGTGTACATTCCATGGATTTGAACACATTTGTCCACCAACATACAGTCAAAAGTAGTTTTACTTCCCAATCAAAAATCCTCTGCACTCTACTTTTCCCTCCTTTTCATCTCTCCTTTTCTATAAACCCTGGAAACAACTGACTTTTTGACTATCTCTAAAGTTTTTCCTGTCACAAAATGTCATACAGTTGGAATCATATATATAATCTTTTCAGATAGGCTTCTCACTTAGATGTAAGTTCCCTCCATGTCTTTTTTACAGCTTGATAGGTTGATTCTTTTTAGTGTTGAATAACATTCCTTTGTTTAGATATGCCAGTTTATTTATTCATTCACCTATTGGAGGACATCTTGATTTCTTCCAAGTATAAGCATCCTTATGTAGTTCTTTATGTGGGCATAAATTTTTAATTCTGTCTCCTTTAGTAAGACAGGATGCCTAGAGTGAGCTTGAGTTGGGTATTTTCCTTCTCCCATGTAGAAGGTTAGGGTGTTTTTCTTTTCTGGTGTGAAAGGCTATTGCTCACTGCAGTTAAACTGTCCTCCTCTAGGTCAGTTACACTGTAATTATTCTGTTAGGCTATCATTAACTGTCCTAAGTGCAGGCTTTGTTAAGAACAGAGTGCTCAAGAGTAGTTCAGAAAAGTTTCTTCCACTCTTCCCCTGCCAGAAGCATGAGAGGATTTTTCTCCCATATTTACTGGGACAACTTGGTCAAGCTCAGGTTCCCATGGGGTTTTTAACTCTTTAAATGGAGCCTCCAGTTTATCAGATGCAATCTGGATTTTCCTGTTCTCTCATTGCTTTTCTTACCAGTTTCTGCACATAACTGTTCTACTCAGTCATAAATCCCTGAACCCTTGTGTCTTTCATCTTGGGGACAGTGTTTACTGTATCTTACCTCTCTTATAGATCCAAGAGTTACTGATTTTTATTCTGTTCAGCTTTTTACCTGTTAGGACAGAGTGGCAACTTCAGGCTCTTTACATGTTTAATCAGAAACAAAAAGTTCCCAAAGCTTGTGTTTTACCAAGCTCAAAGACTTACATACTTTCTTTTTCTCTTTGAGAGTTCTCATTGTCTTAAAACAAGCTTCACTGACTATCTTCCAATGAAAAACATTAAGGAATTTAATTCCCAAGACTCAAGTTAAAAACATGTGTTTAAGGTAACTTGTGCCTGGCACATTTTAAGTGGAATTAGTTATCTTTAATTTGAAAATGTCTTTATTTGTTCTGAGTTTAATATATGATGTCTCTTACTTCAGATTCTTTGCAGGTGTTTGCAAATTTCCTCATTTAGCAGATATTCTTTCTAATCATATTCTTCTGGGGTACATTGGCATAATTAAGAGGAAAAATATTTTTTCTCTTAAGTAATATAAATAAACATTTCTATTAATCTTGTACTTTAGTCTGCTGAATAGCAGAAATAGCAACTCATTAAACAATTTTACAGTTCAAAAATCTCAACTCTGTTTGTCCCATCATTTTCACAAGATAAACTTCAGCCACAAAAAAGGGAATGTGAAATATTTGCTAGATGCAGAAAAATATAGGTCACAAATGAGTTATAAGTCGTACTGTGTGAAAAGCACTGAAAGGCATGACTAATGTATGAAAAGCTTTTGTTATCAGTCAGACGTAATGTGTGGATCTTAGTCCTATAGAAAATGTTTTGACCTTGAGAAAGAGAGACAGAAAAAAGGAAAGGATTCTTATTTACACATAGTGTGTATGCTACAAATTTCAATTACTTATAATTTTCAAAGTACATATATGTATGTATGCATGCATGACAGATTAAATTCACAATGTTTTTGAGTTATGAACACTACAAGGAAAAGCTCAAGCAATTTCTGTAGAAACAAAAGGCAATTCCTATGTAAAGGATTTTTTCTAATAACTCTGTGGGTTAGTTAAAGTGTGCCAGACTCCAGGGGAACACTTGCCTTCATGTTTTAATCTGTGAATAAAGATTGACAACCCTTTTATTCAAAACACTGTGTATAAGGGAGAGACAAGAAAGAATGTTGGTATTTTTTAAGAGTCCAAATGATGAGAATATACAGGAAATGGAGAAACAAAAATAACTCAAAGTAGGTTGGTTACATTAATACTGATTTTCATTTTCTTTTAAGAAATGTAATGGGCTAAAATATTTCTAACTTAAAACCAGAAAGCCGTTCTTTAACCTAAGTTGTTTTGCATTGAGCACAGTTGGTAAAGACCATTTTGAAATAATTAAGATTTAGTTGAAAAATGCCTATATGTTAAATAAATGTTTTTACAATTCAAAGTCTAAAAATAAGATGTTCCATTTTGAGACATTTTTAATGTGATGCCAAGAAAAAAAGATACTTAATTCTTTCAGTAGTTATTAAGCACTTTTTATACAAGCATTACTGAAAAATAACTAATATGAGTCAAATGTTTGTGTTTGTTTTTTCATAGATGGAATTAGACACAGCATTAAGTGACTTGGAGGCTGCAGATTTTGCAGAACTGGTAAGAGGAGGAAGGAATTTTAGGAAAGGCTCAAAGTTGACTTCTTATTTTATAAACCAGTCATTATTCTAAATATTTCCCAAACAAACTTAATCTTGAAATACACAACATTAAGCTTCTGTTTTGACACTGGAAAAGTCTATTTTGTTTGCCTTAAGATTTTTCCACTCAGTTAAAAATATGTTACACAATGTAGAAGAATTAAAAAATAATTAACTATATCGGTATGTTTATGAATACTTTTAGAGATCGCATAGTGATGAAGAACCTGCCACTTAAATGAGGACCTGCTATTTAAGTGAGAACGTGCTAGATCTGAAATTAATTTGGAATTACCAGAATGGCTTTTATTTGTTTTGGTTTGCTTGCAATGTGAGGATTAAACCCAGGCCCTTAGGCATGCTAGACAAATGCTGAATCACTGAGCTATATCAACCTCCCTCCATTTTTTGTGTCCCTGGAGAATCAACCTAATGCTTTCCACTAAGGTGTATCTCGCCTGCCCTCCCTCTCATTCCCTTTCTTCATTCACTCTTCTTTCTTCATTCCTTTTTATATTTTATTCATTTATTTTTTGGTGTTTTTGAGATACGGTCTTCCTATGTTGCTTGGGCAAACCTTAAACTCACTAGTAGCCCACCCTGGCCTTGAACTTATAGCAATCCTCCTGTCTCAACCTCCCAAGTGGTGGGATTACAGGTATGTGCCCCCATGCCCCACAAATCCTTCCTTTTTAATATTTAATATTTTAAATGATAAATGATAGCTTAACATTTGTTTTAATAAATCTCTCACAGAATAACCAATTTTTATGTTCTACTCTTAGATTTTTTTTTTTTTTGATCTTTTTGAGACAGGGTCTCTCTATGCAGTTCAGGCTGGCCTTGAGCTTACTTTGTAGCCTAGGCTACTCTCGAACTTGCAACAATCCTCCTGCCTCAGCCTCCCGAATGCTGGGATTATAGGCGTGAGCCACCACAACTTCTAATTGTTTTATAAGAACTAAAAATCAATTTTATCAAAAATCTCGACTATATATTCATATTATATTCATCCTAATACTGTAGTATATATTGACTTCTAAAGAAAGCACTATGAGAAGTTGGTTCTAAAGAACATAATTTCCATTTTAACTATTATAGTTTAACACACACATACACTCAACCATGATATAACTGATTTTTTTTTTCTTCCTAGTCTGAAGATTACTATGACATGAGACGGCTATATACAATTTTGGGGTCTTCTCTATTTTACAGGGTAAGTTGAAGTTTGGAAATTTTTATAAACATCTAACTTCTATGGCCACAGACCTAAAGTAAATTTTCTCAAACTTTTATATACATAAAAATTACCTTTATCTCTTTTCCTCTGAAGGTAAGTACCATAAGATTAAGATCTTAAAAATAAGATTTCTACTTACACGCTTAAAAATGTAATACATACTTACGGTTTCATTGCATTGCAAAGCATTTTCAAATGCATAAAATGAGACAACACCTAAAAGAACCAACTATGTAAGAGAGATGAGCATTACTTTTAATGTCCTTTAGTAATAGTGGTTTTTTATCCTATCTTCAGAAGTAGCCAAGCCAAAAAAAAAAAAAAAAAGTAACCATGCATCTTTTAACTAAATCTCAGAATATTACATAGTTGACTTCCATGTAAATCAAGTTAAGCCATCAAATGAGTTTAAGCATTTTCATTTTTAAAGATCTTTAAACATGACTTATAACATATAAAACAAGGATTCAGAAGATGCAGAAGGGTACACAGTGAAAAGTCAGTATTTTCATTTTGACTCTTGCTTCTTCACTTTCCATTTTGATAATTCATTTTTTTCTAGTTCTGTCAAACACTAAGGCTGACACTACCCAGAGGTAATCTTGCCTTATGTTTGTCTGATGGGCTCCTGAAGTTATATCTTGACCTCTAGTTAGACAATGTTTACTTTTGCTGTATCTTCATTTATTGTACTTGAAACCAGAATACTTTAAGCCAACTAAAATTGACTTTTATTCTTCGTGGTTAAATTCAAGGGCTATTTGATATGCAGTCATTTGCCTAAGGAGGACCTTATTGAGATCGCCCTTTACTGTCGCTACTATGGGCTGCTGCCTTTAGCAGCAAAACAAAGAATTGGTCAGTTGATAGTATGGAGAGAAGTGTTTCCTCATCATCACCTCCAACCTTCCTCAGCCTCAAACACTGAAGTCTTTCAGGAACCAGAAGGGAGATATTTTTTGCTAATTGTTGGATTGGTAAGTTTGCCTGGGTTTTGTTAATTTTTGGCCATGCATTTATTGTCTAAATTTACAAACATGCTCATTTAAAACTCTAAGTATGCTGAGTACTAGTATTCAAAAAGCTATTATATACCCTTTCATTTTTTTACTTTCATATCCATTTAATGTTCAGTGAAGAAATATTTACAAAATCCAAAAAAAAAATTTCAAGTTCTGAAGATCATTTGATCCCCTTCATACAATATTATCCTTTGGCTTGTTTGGGTAAATAGAAGAATTACTCTCTAAGTTCTTGGAAGAAAAGTTAACATTCATAAGATTGGAACAATTGTGCATATTATTGTATGGTGATCTAAGGAAGTCTTGAAGATCATTATGTAAAATAACAATCCTAGTTATGTTCCTACCACCTTGTTTAGAAGGCCTATATTGTCAGTGTTTTGGGATCTTTGGCATTGTTGTCTTTTTTGTTTCATGTTTTTCTAGGAATTTGTTTTGTTTTTCCCTCTAATACAGAAAGGATAGGTATACATATAGAGACTCCTACATGCATAGAACTTCTCCTAAACAGTTTATGAGAATCTATTATATAATGCATGATGAAATGAACAGCTACTTTGAAGAAAAAGAGACACTGTGGTACCCAGTGCTGATTCCGTAGCATCATGCTGTGAAGTCCAGCAATACTATTATTCTTTGTTCAAAGTGATTTTAGTCTGTTTTGTATTGTTTAATTTCAACATACATGAAGGTATTGTCAGCTATTGTGAAGAGAATGAGAGACATTATGGCAGCCATTATTGATTTCAGTATTTTCTGGTTTTGAAGGCCTATAATGCCTTCATCATTCTGTTCTGATCAGTTTTATACTATTTTGTTTTGTATGAATTCATTGTGTGTGAAGATATGGATAACTATTTAGAAGAAAACAAAAGACAATATGATAGCCAGTGATGATCTCCTGTTGTCTTGCTTTGAAATCTGTGTTACATATATAGTTTTCTTCTGATCTGCTTTGTTCTGTTTTGTTTAGTTTTACTCTCTTTAAAATAAAATTTTAAAAAATATAAGAATTACAGAAAAAGAACATAAAATTCCAAATGGAATAAACATGTAATTGTAAATGAAAAGATTTCTAATAATTGAGGCTCTTTAAATGATAACTTAGGGAATCTGATGTACCAAGACAGGTGGTTGATGGTTTATCAAAATAAAATTGTGAGATTGTTTTCAACTGGGATCAAGAAGCATTGATATTCTCCCTCTAATACAGAAAGACTAGGTATATATGTAGAGACTTATACACGTGTAGAACTTCTAAGTAGTTTACGAGAATGGATTATAGTTATTGTAAAGAAAAAAAAAGGAAAAGAGTATTCTAAAGGATATAACTGCATGTATGTTTGAGTGTGTGGGATTAATAACCATGCTGCTAAAGTTTTAGTTGGATGGATGAACATAACTGACTGCAGTTTCACTGTTTGGATGTCCACTTGGTGGGCTTTACTTTTGTAACTTGAACAACTGCATCTAAGAGGAAAGTATGTAATTATCAACTAGTGATTTCTTACTGGTTACTATTTTTGGTTTTGTTTTGTTTTGTTTTTGAGATTTTGTATTGTTTCTACCCTCTTTATTTCAAAATTTTTTCTTTAAATAAAAAAATTTTTAAAAAAGAAGTATTGATAAGGATGATTATGACAAATGCCTAAATGTCCTTTGTATTTATAAATGTATACATGTATGTTATATGTACACACTTTTATATCTATGTGAACAATTTTCTTTTCTAGAGACATTATATGTTATGTGTACTGTTAGAAGCTGGAGGCTGTGCATCCAGAGCTATTGGGAACCCTGGCCCAGACTGTATATATGTGGATCAAGTCAGAACTACTCTTCTCCAGGTAGAAGGAACAAATTCCCGCATAGATGAACGGCTAGCATCTTCTCCAGGCCCCTATGTGTCTTGTGCTGACTGGTTCCTTGCTGGGCCACAAGATAAAACAGATGGTTTAGCCACTTCGCCTATCCTTAGCAGGCTACAAGGTACTTCCAAAGCTGCAACCTCTCCAACATGCAGAAGAACCCTTTTTGGTGACTATTCCTTAAAGACACGGAAGCTTAGTCCCTCCCGAAGCAGTGGAGGATCTGACAATGGTTGTGAAGTCAGAGAAGGTATTGGCCTTAGCCCTCACCCCACACCTGATGCAGTAAGGAAGCAAAGAGAATCTCAAGGCTATGATGATTCAGAAGAAAGTGGGGCCTTGCTTAAGGTGTGTTTCATTCAAGTATGTACATTCTGGGAGCCAAGCTTGTCTCTCTAGGCTTTATTTTATAACTATAAGAGAGTTTTTTTAATGGTAGATCATTCCTTGTTTGAAATAGTGGTGGTTTTAGTCATTATTGGCAGACCAAAGATTAGGACCCAAAAGAGAAAGAAATGTCAAGTAGTAAGACAGGAGCCTCTTTACATCCAGAATCTATTTAACAGGACATATAGGTGAAGAAACTCTTTCATGTTGTTGTTTGTATTCATTTCTTTATTCTATAGTCATACAGATTACAGAAAAAAATCCTAGCTGTAGGCTATTTGGGGTGTTTATCTGGCTAAATAGCCAATAAAATATTCAGTGAAACAAGAAAATCAGAATTTTAAAAGAGAGAGTATGTGTATATACACTTACTTTTCATAGATAAGTACTTTTTTTAGCTGCACTTGTGAAGTTCTGGTCTCCAAACTAAAAGACTGATTCAAAACGAGGCTATAAAGCAAAAATAACACATTTTTCAGATTATTTAGTTTTCTTGATTATTGCCATGAAAATACCAAAAAATATTCAAGTGATTATCAAAGTAATCATCCTGAGATAAGTATTTATACTAATGATGCTTCTGTTTTCAAAACAGTTTTGAACTTGCCTATGAAGGTATAGGAAAGTGATACCAGAAATGAATAAAGTAGAGTTTGAGAAGAGGCAGCAATAAAACAAGAGATTCTGAATGGCACAACATAAATAATTATAGATTCAGTCTCCTAATTCCAAACAACAAAATAAGAGTTGGAGCACTAAATGCAGTGTATTTACAAAGTACTCACGTCATAAATGTACCCATTATCTCAGTAAGTGAAATTGGTAAAAAATATAGTCTTAAGAGGACTTGGATAAATTTATGAATAACAAAGCTATAAATAGCTCTCAAGTGAAAATGAATGAATTTTTACAATTCAACCATTCAACAAATGTCGACTGAATAGTTACTAAGTGCTGAGGGCTATGTTACACAAAGGAAATCCAAAAATAAGTAAGATTCTAAGGACTATAGAGTCTAGGGAGAGAGGCAAGTATGTAAACATAAAATTTGGTAATGGCTGTGATAGGAAGTTTTCAGGGAACACTATCATGTCCTATGACATGACTCCAGGATCCTTGTTAATTAATGAAGGATAAGCCAAGAGATGCAAGTTAGCATCAAAAACATTCAATAGAAACATTAAAAAATAGTAAGTAGTTCCCTTAGAGTTTTTAATTTTTAAATCATTTCTGCTGTTTGATTATATTCCTAGATATAAACTGAGCTCTTTAACTGTTTTTCAGGGCACTAAAAAGAAGTCTTTCCCAAATCCATTTCATTTAGGAAATTCAAAAAAGGATCTTTCAGAAAAAGAACTGGAAATATACAACATAATGAAGTAAGAAAGTTCCTTCTAAATATTCTTTTTCACTTTGTCTTTAAACAAATCTTACAATGGGAAAGTACAATTCTATAACATACAGAGATTATTCAACAAGTATAATTCTGATAATATCTTATTTGAGATAATAGCCATGGTATTTCTGTAATATTTCACTACATATTTAGAAAAGTGAATTATTTTCATGATTTAACAGATAAAAGCATGAAAAGTATTTCAAAATGTAAAAGTCTACTTGTATTTCTCTTCTACAGGTAACTTTCCTTTTATATGTTTGTTATAATTTTTAAATTCGATTACACCAATTTTAGGCTGCTTATTGGATCCCTAGCTATCTCTTGGCCCCATGTATTCATTCCTATAGCTTGGGAGGGATGACTATTAATGGCTCACAGCTGAGTTCCTACCTTTGCAAGTAGCCTACCTCTGATGACTGATACATAAGTAATTACAAAGGCTTGACTCCTTGCTGAAATTCAAGACAACTCTGAAAGGCCACCATACTTCATAGTTCCTAGTGGTGTCTGCTGAGATCTCTTGCAGCTGCAAACCTCTGTTCAACAACTTCTGCTCAATCCTGCTTCTGACAGCTATCTGCCACAGCTGCTGTTCCCAAAATATTCCCACTAAACTTCCTCCCTTTGTATAGCATCTGGGTGCTAAGAAACAAGTCCTATAGCACCAGTCTTATTAGCACTTCTTTAGAACACAGGTTAAACCTTACATTTATATTCAGTAGGGAATTCTGAGGTAAAAGAGGCAGAGTGAAAGAGGATTTTTAGCAACTTTAACCATCTGTAATTATCAACAATATGAAATGTCATGTACTCACTTCTTTTTGTAATTACTATGTGGTTGACAAACAGGTCTGCTTGAGGCTTGCCTGGTACTTAATTATGATGCTATCTGTAGAATTAGTTCACATAATAAACTCAGTTGGACACTTCTCCTTCAGCAATTAGATATGTACAAATGGAATTCACACACAAAGAGTGCATCACTACAAATTTCTTGTTCACTGAAATGTTTTTTTCTTTTTTTTGGTACCGGGGATCGAACTCATGACATCGTGCTTGCCAGGCAGGCACTTATGCTGCTAAGCTAAATCCCCAGCTCACTGAAATATCTTATAGTAAGTTCAAGTTTGTAAGAGTTTCCAGTAACAAAAAATTTTTAGTTAGGGCACAAACTAGGTTTACTTAATGCTTCCACTTAAGAATATTTAACTTTTAATCATGCAAATTACTTTTAAAATCTGAATCAAACTTTTTATGGAACCATGACACTTCTATAAAACCCTAGTGTCCCATTTAACAAGGGCTACTATTCTGAAATTTTTCTACCTTCTTACTGTATTTTTAAAGTATGTATGTTATTTTGATCATATCTCTAGTAAACATAATGTAAAATCTCTTTCAAGTTCAGTAACTTAAACAAATTCACAAGAGATGTAACTCATAGGCTGGCCTA
Organism: Hydrochoerus hydrochaeris; assembly: GCA_004027455.1. Taxonomy (NCBI): domain Eukaryota; kingdom Metazoa; phylum Chordata; class Mammalia; order Rodentia; family Hydrochaeridae; genus Hydrochoerus; species Hydrochoerus hydrochaeris. The sequence goes on from PVLA01001849.1 coordinate 81,439, forward strand.
TTTAAAGAAACGCCAAAAAAAAAATGTGTATTTATTCTCATTGACCTGAAGTGGTCATTGAGAATAATATATAATACATACCCTCCAGTAATTAAGTCCTCCTCATTCTAGATTTCAGTATCTTTGAGTCCAGTCAGCTTCTATTGATACCACCTTGGTTCAAGCTCCCATTTTCTCTCCCTAGTTTTATTGTGTCAGCCTCCCATTTCCCAGTCCACTTTGAATCCATTCTCTGTAGCAACAGCTACCTTTCTAAAGAACAAATCTGACTTTACAGTATTTTGTTTTTCTGTGGGGTACAAATCTTTTGTTTTTCTACTGGGTGGTTGCTGGTCTGGTGATTTTTTAATATACATATATTGAGCAACTCTGGTTTTCCAGAGCTAAACTTGTTCACTGTGTTATGGTTTGTCTTTGAAATAAAATATAGATAACAAAAATATTCTGTACCCTCTCCCCAAAAGAATCTCATTAATAAATTTTACAGAATAATTTCTGTTCTTTGAGTTTGAAGCAATTGGATTAAAGTTTGTATTTTATTTTCATTTTTGAATCATTATAATTCTTTTCACCTTGATTAGTCATGTTTTTATTTCTTGAAAGATAGAAACTATCTATTGTTAATGAGCAAGCTACCTTGCTAAGTAGTACGAGAATAATTTTTAGATGATTTTCTTTTCTCCCTATCTCTGGTCTCAATGATAAGTTTATTCAGATCATACTGCCTAGTTAATTGGTTAACAGGAGTTTAAGTAGCATGGATGACTGATATAGTAACAAGGCTAAGAGGTAAAAAGTGCCTTTTCCTTTCCTTTTTGCTTATGATGGGGGAAAAGCAACTGAAGGTAATTTTTAGCATAGAAAGCCTTTAACACAGAAGACTTAGATTGGGAAATTTAAGTGTTTGAGATGCAGGTGGAGAATTTCTGTCTATATATTTAATGACTGTCTATATATTTAAAGACTGCCAATAAAAAACCAGCAGTGGAGAGAGAAAAGGTACAGGAAAGCAAGTTTCAGAGTCAGCTAAGCTCTGGCAGTTAGCTCTGTGACCTCAATCTAATCCAAGCCCATTAAACATTTCCTCATATTAAAAATGAGGATGTTAATATTTAATATCTTTCAGGGTTATGAGAATTTAAGATAAGGTAGCTTAAACACCTACCCTGGCACATGGGAGATATTCACTATATGGTAACTATTATTATTTTGTTCTTAGTGTTTTTCAGCTCCATACTACTGGTAAGAATTAGCAGTACTTAAAAGTTTTGAAGTATCTAAAATTAAATAGGGGAGGAAAACATGGAGAAGAAAATTGAAAATAGTAATGAACATAATAGAAAAGGAAGATTATAATTAAGAAAAGTGGTAGCATACTACCAATTTTTTTCCACAGTATTACAAAACATTAATCCAACTTTGTAATTGGTAGTAATAGTTTTATACTTCTTCAGGATCATAATTTTTACTCTCATGGCAAATGACTTAAATGCTACTGATTTAAATTTGCTTAGTTTGCTGGAAAATATTTTTATATGTGGTCTACTCTAGACCAATACCTTACTTATGGTTTCTAGGCCTGATGTGAGCTGAGTTATTCATTACTAACTGTGGAAAAAGAGGCTTAGCCAATATGGGCGGGTTTAGCAAAGGGAAGATTAGGTTACTTGCAAATGAATTGATGTTTATTTATCCTCACCCAGTGCAGTTTGCCCTATTAAGAGAATTAATAATAATCCTCACCTGTACTTTTAGTTAAAGGCAAGGAAAGAATTAAATGTTTGTCGTGGTTTCCCTTCCTTAAGTGCATTACTTGCAGATAAAAGCTTGTAAGAACTCTATTAAATTCAAAATGAAGCAGTAAGTTTAAATTTACTTAATCTTTTTTTCTTTCCTTTGTCTCTGTTTTTCCCAAGATTAACATCTGGTCCTGAGAACACGCTTTTCCACTATGTTGCCTTAGAAACAGTACAAGGAATCTTCATTACACCTACTCATGAAGAGGTGGCACAGCTAGGGGGCTCTGTGCACTCTCAACTTATAAAGAATTTCCATCAGTGTTGTCTTTCCATTCGTGCACTTTTCCAAAAGACAATGGTAGAAGAGGTAAATACTGTTTTATAGCTATATTGGTAAAATTTTCCGCTAATTTCCAGATGTCTAAACATTCTGTTATCTAGTCAGTGTGTTCAGCATTTTCACTTAATTAGGCAATCTAATTTGGGTGCCAAAGGATTATACACATAGCACTTAACCTCAAAGCCTTGTCCTAGATTACTGCCTCAGGAAATGGCAGGCCTATGTTTTCTGTAGCAAAGTAGAACATAGCTCGATGTAAATTAACCTCTCTATATTTGTTACCTGTCATTCAGCCATTACATAGTCAATAATATCTATAGTTCCTAAAATAACACTGGCAGAATACTTGAAACATAAGTATTTGGAATAAGATGGGTTAAGGTATAGCTACAGACATAATATTATTGCACATATTTTAGTACTTGATTGCCTGCTTTTCAATCCAGGATCAATTCATTTAATGTTGCTGGGTGAGTAATGCTGCATATAATTAAAATATTAGGCTATTTTGATGACAAAAAAATTAGATGCTGATTTTTTGAAAACGATAAACATGTAGAGATTTACTAATTGGTCAAATATCCACCCCCTCCCTAAAAAGTCCCACTCCACCCTAAAACAAACTCTGAAGATGGTTTCAGTGTATACAGCAATATGTGTATATAAGGGTGCCAAATATGTGAGGTATTTAGGGTGGGAATAAGGAATCTTAGACTGAGGTTCAATTCTACCAATTTCCTCACTGATAAAGTAAACAGAGCTAGTTATATCATCTCTCAGGGCTTTATAGTAATAAAATTCTGCCATATAGGATTTCTTCAAGTTTTTAAAAATTGTTATTAAGCAATAACATGTGCTCTGGATTATGTTCCTCCTTTCCTATTTAACATAACTGGTCAATTCTAAGAGGGAAGATTTCATTAATTTGTTTTATAATATTTAGTAATTTAAATTAGCTTTTTCCATGTTCTTTAACTACTGGAGTACCTGCTTTGCACCAAACCTATTCTAGGTTTAAAAATGGAGAACAAAACTGACAGCTATAGTCTGATTTCTAATGGAGAGAGAAGACTAAGAAATTAGCAAATATGTCAGGAAGGATGAATGTCAAGAGAATACTAAACATAGGCTGAGATGTGGGAGATACTATTATGAAAGGTCCTTCTGATCATGTCAGGTAATGTTTAAACAGAGACTGAATGAGGAACTAGCATGTGGCTATCTGGAGGCCCAAGCTCCACACAGGGAACAGCAAATGCAAAGCTACAGCAGGAGGAGCTGGGGGAATGCTAGCATGACATGAGATGAGTGATGGGCAAAGATTAAATCTCAGAGGTGGCAGGGCCATGCCTGGGGGAGACTATGACAAGAACTTTTGGCATTTTTCTGGAAGAGATAGAACATTTGTACCCAGTTCTGAGTAGAATTGAGAAGGTGAAGGAAAGGAAGGGGAGGGAAAGAGAAGAGTGCTGGGGATTTAGATCAGTGTGATGGACCTGGATTCAATTCCCTAATACAAAAAATAAGTAAATTTAAAAAAGCCCAAAGATTAAAAGTATATTGCTTCTGTCCTGGAAAAGCAACTTAATAATTCTATTTTCTACTGGAGGACACAGACCTGTACACTGCTAATATAATGTAATGTAAATATTACTAATATGGGGTTGTGAATTAACTACATTCAGTGTGTTTCACTGTTCCCTGAAAGAGACAAAGGAATCTCCAGGAAATAGTATTTAAACTAAATTTTGAGAGAAAGTTAATGGATTGCACGCATTTGCATAATTAGCATCAACCAATTCAAATCCTGTATGTGGAAAATGTTGAAGTAACACAATACTAGTTAATATTAATTATGTCTGTTAATTTACAGAAAAAGAAAGCACTAAATGGCACAGATTATTTGGATTCTACAAATTCAGTGTGTTCTTTGCATCCTGTGAAAGAACACGGTGTGTTATTTGAATGCTCACTTGAAAACTGGACTGATCAGAAAAAAACACCACCAGTTATGGCTTACTGGGTAGTAGGGTAAGTAGGAAAAAAGTGCTTGAAAGTAAAATAAAATGTTAAAAAAACAAAAGGAAAGTAGTAAAGGAGATTAATTTTATTCAGAGACAGAGTCTTGTTCTGTAGTCCAGACTGGCCTTGAACTCATGGCAAGCCTCCTGACTCAGCCTGCTGAGTGCTAGGATCACGGGTATGTGCCACCATGCCCAGTATTAATTTTTTAAATTTAACATGTGTCTTACTTTTCCCATCACTAAGACCCAATACCCAATACCCACAAGTTAAAGGAGGAAAAGTTTATTTCAGCTCAGGTTTCAGTCCCTAGTCAGATGGCTCCAAGGCAGAGTGGCATGGCAGAGGCATCACAGAGAAGCATTTAATGGTGTGATAGGCAGAAAGCAGTAAAGCAACAGCAGAAAGCCTCCCATTCCCTTTTACCCCATCTAGGCTCTGCAAGCCTTTTGGGTGGTGCTGCCCACACCCAGAGTGGGGCTTCCCATTACCCACACTCAGAACTAAATTAATTATCCAGCCCTTAATCCATATTCACACACCCTTAATCCACACTCATACAACCTAGATCCAGCCACCTCTGAAAAGCCCCATCTACAAGTACATGAGGCTTTGTGGGCACATCTAAATTCAAGTTACCACTGCATGAAATTATTACTCTACTACATTTTTTTTTTTTTGGTACCAGGGATGGAACTCACAACCTCATGTTTGCCAAGCAGGCACTTATGCCACTGAGCTAAATCCCCAGCCCTCTACTACAATATTTTATAACTTTATTTTATTTGCTACAGAGTTCCTTTAAATCTTTCCCATCTTTTGTTAAGAAAAGATGGTTCAGTTATCTTACAAAATCAATAACAAATAATACTGCAATTTTTCTCCAGTTTCTTTCCTTTCCTCCTTTTTCTTCTTTTCCCTTTTTCTTCCACTTGTCTTTCTTAACCTTCTCTCTCTCCCCCAACAAGACCCAGCTCAGCCTAACTCTTGCCTACCTCTCTACTTCTGTCTCCTCTTTCTCCCCTCTTTCCACTGTGAATCATCCAGTCTGCCACCATTCAAGACTTGTTTCCTCTATTCCTTCGGTGTGGAATGTTCTATCCCTTAACTTCTGCGTATCTGGCTCTTTGATATTCAGAGCAGGGCTAACAGGTCATCTCGTGATGTTTCATAGTCTCTTCCCCCACTGAGTAGCTATTACTTTTTAAACTAAATTAATGGAGAGAGAAGTATCAACCTTTTTTTTTTTTAATCTGCTTACTGTCTAAAGAATTCTCTGTATCAACCTTTTTTTTTTAATCTGCTTACTGTCTAAAGAATTGAATTTTGATGGAAATACTAAAGATTCTTCATGTTGCAATAAAGAACTAAAAAGGAAAAGGCACACAAGTGGTACTAAAGTTAAAGGCAGCTACCATGTAGTATTAAGCTGTATAACAAACTTCTTATAAATATTATCCAAAGCAGTAATTAGCTGGCCCTTGGGATTTAAAATTACCTGAGTTACTTGTTAAAATTAGGGATGTGCAATCCTATAGTCCTAGCCACTTGGGAGACTAAAGCAAGAGGATCAGAAATTTGAGGCCAATCTGTGCAATTTAGCAAGACTATGTTTTAAAATAATAAACAAAGGCTGGAGATATAGCTCAGCCTCCCTGGGTTCAATCACTAGTATGGAGTTATGGGAAACAGAGATGCCTAGGTATCAGACATACCTATATCAGAATCTCTGGGAGTAGGAATCTCTTTTAGTTAGTAACTGTAATATGTAACCCACCAGACTTGAGATCATCAGCAAAAAAGTTTAATTTTGTGTAATCAGAGCTGTGCTATTGGAAGATTCAGTTGGGAGCAGCCAATAGGATGGTGTAGACAGAGGAGAAAGTGAAGATGAGAAGACCAGTTAGATACCTATGCAGGTGTGCAGTGGAGCTTTGTGCTTGTAATAGAATACAAAGAATTAAAAGTTGTTAAATTATGATGATACACCTCTACATAAAAGAAATTTTAGGGAAGTCAGAACTACCCCCCAGTTTAAATTGTTCTATATAGATTAATATTTGTTTAAATATACTAAAAAATTAACTAATAGTTAATGAAGATGTAATGTTAATCCTAGATCTATGGCTATATGAGCCACCATATATTTAATGCTTTAATAAACTTTAGAAAGTGGCAATAAAATGTCTAATAAAATATTGTGCCTAAAATGATACTGACGCTATTGATTATATTGTAATAGATGTGGTATTATGTGTTAAGATTTTTATACATTTTATATTACTTTATAAAAATAATTAACCTAACACAGTGGTGGTAAACTTATGACATGCATGTTTTGTTTTTCTTTTAAGACAAAGATATCAATGTAGAGTTTTTTCTAAACTAAACCATCAGTGTTCAGGTTTAATTGCAGTGTTAGGACTTCACAATAAATAAGTGGGTTGGGGTTGCACTTTGGGAATAGGTCTTTTTAAAAGGTTCGCCAACACTGACCTAAGGCATATGCTATTTATTTAGAAATACAATAAATCTAGCTGCATTTTCCCTATTAAAGACATAAATTAGTGTTTTTAAAAGTGTACTACTACTGCTTTCAAAGACAAAAACTAAATTGAAAGGGTTTTTTGTCCTTTTAATTTCTGAAATGAATGTTCTTTTTTTCTACAGGAGACTCTTTCTTCATCCAAAACCTCAGGAACTTTATGTATGTTTTCATGACTCTGTCACAGAAATTGCCATTGAAATGGCTTTTAAATTATTCTTTGGATTAACCTTGTAGCTGTGGTTTGATGATGTAAACCGACACACGGGTGTAATATAAAATGTTAGAATTGCTGAAATCTATACACAAAGAATAAGTTTAGCTTCTTTTCACTGTTCAATATTGAACAGTTTTGTTAAATATTTAGATGCTATTGGATTTGATGCATCAATCTTATGTAGTGTTGTGAGACTTGATACTTGATCAAAATATGGATTATTAATTTATTGCCATCTTGGTACATAATGTTAATTTATTGTCTAATCTGAAATAATGTGAAGTGTTTCATATAAAATCAATAGTGGAAATGCTTATTATGGAGAATTACCCAATTTTTTGTTTATTTTTCTCAAAACTAATTTATATCTGGTGAAGGAATCACAATATTGGGAGGAGGTGACCAGGTTCTGTAAATAGTGTGGTGACATTAGCAAGTATTTGTATATCTCTGAGCTCAGAGTTTTCAGGTACCACTAAGAATACTGCAGTGAGGTTTTGAAAATCCTCTTAAGTAAAAAGGTGCTGTTATTTTGTTTTCCTTGCCAATGGTCAGTACCTAAATTTGTAATGTCCAAGTACTGATTTCCAAACAGATCAAAAACTTTTCATTAAAGTATCTTAATAGGAAAAAAAAAAGTATCTTAATAGATACCTCAATTGCAGGGGAAGATAGGAAAGATAGAAAATAAACTTATTTTTATTTATTTGATAGTCTCCTCTTTTAAGTAAGTTTAGTTTTTACTAAGATGTATTTTTCAAATTGTAAATTTTCATTGTTGTTTCTTTTCATTGAAGTACTTTCAGCTAGACACATATTTTAGATGCTTTATGAGTTTGGGGAAGTCTATATGTAAATCTTTTCAAAACACAATCATGTTCTCTAGTAAAATACCAAGTTTTGTCTTACACATGGATCATTATGTATAGGGTTTTTCTAAAGGGGGAGCACTTTAATGAATAATACTTTAATTTACTTTTAATGAAAAAAGAAATTAATTGGTTGAGAATTTTCTTTGAGAATCTGGCAGATTATGGGAAAGGAAAATTAAAACAAATACTGCATTTTTAACTGATAATTACCCAATGGGTCCTCCATAGACTCATATTCCTTCAAAACTTTTCAATACTGGATTGTTTAATCTTCAGAATTTACATGTTGGAAAGTAAATTATACCATCCCATCTAAAATAAGTCTATTTCCTCCTCCTCGCAAGACCACTAGCTTGAACTAATTGCAAGACAGCCTACAACTCTTCAGTCAATTAGAAGCAATATTATCCCTGTCATCAGTTTAGAGATTGCAACCAGGTGTTTAAGATGTAAATCACAGCACATTTATCTCATTAATGACTTGTGGGCCTTGATTTTGGCATCCAATTCAGGATAAGAAACTTTGGTTATTGAACTATTACAGAAATATAGCTTGTAATATCCTCCCCTTAAGATCACAATATTGAGTAAGGGTAGGCTACTTTCTTATGTGTGCATGTACATGTATTAATGTACCTTGTTCAGATGTATTTATTAAAATTCTTGATATGACCCCCAAAACACCACAAGCTACTAATAATTATTATTAAATGTAATTGTTGATCACCTCAGGTTTTCACTGACAAAATTAAGACTTGGAATTTTAATACAGGGAACTTTTTGCTTCATTTTGATGCTTTGATCTGCTAATGTTTTCCTGGCATCAAAGAATCATGAGACCTCCACTCAGTGACTGAAATAAAAATGCAAAGTAGGCTGCTGATCTTAAAGAGGAGGATCATTTGCTAAATTGCATATGCACGGTATTTTCCATGTTCCAGAGGCATTGCTTTTGGGAGGGGGTGAACCTGGGGCCTTCGCATTTATCTACATCCTACCCTCATTTTGGGTTTTTTTGTTTTGTTTTTTGTTTTTAAAGACTGGGTCTAGCTAGTTACTAAGTTGCCCAGGCTGAGCTTGAATTTGTGATCCTCCTACCTCACCCTTCCACAGTGCTGAGATTATAAACATCCAGCTGACATTGCATTCTTAACAAGTAAAACTAAACATTATCTTGATTTTCATCTCTAAATGAATACTTAAGGAAGCATTATAAGTAAATGTAGCTGACTGTTTTTCCAAATATGTTGAGATTTACATCTGCAAGTAGATCTCATTATTAGACAATAAAGTGCCTATTTATCACTTTACTAGGACTTAGGGAAATAAAGTGACAGTGCAGATACCCCAATGGCTATTATTTAGCAGAAACTATACTTGGATTTTATTAGCATCATCTTACTTGTCTATTCCACCAAAGACTATTGAAAAAATATGTACAACTAGTATTTTTAAAACACCAAGTACTGTTTATATTTCTTAGCCTCAGAGAATTACATTTTAGACATTTTTCTCTCCTTTTTCTCTTCCTCTTTCTTTGTTTAGGTTTTGTTTTTATCATATCTGAGAACTCTACCTAGCAAGGGAACATTTCTTTCTTGTGCCAAGGGACTATTAATGATGATGTATACTGACAAGATAATAATTTTGCAGTACCTGCCTTTTTATACTTCTAATAGAAATGGAGAAAGCTGTACGATCAATTTACTAGGTTTGTCTTTTTTGAACATTATTTCTTGTGTGCTGTGTTCTCTCTAATGACTAGAAGGTATTGTGTGCTATCAAAGTGTTAGCTATTACTGTTATTATTAGGTATACAGTTGTTGAAAAATAAGAGAATCAGCTAAATCATACCTGCTGCTATAGTGTGTTGGAAAGACAGTGAAAAGTTATATTCATCACTAACCAGTTTTGAGAACAAGGATTTATACTTTGAATATTTTAAAATATTAAGTGGCATTAAACCTTTATATATACTAAACTGTGTGAAATAATTTAATTTTATAGGTTTATTTCTATAGTCTATATAATTAAACCTATTTTTATACAATGTTGATAGTTTTAAATAAAGTGGTTTGGAGGCTTGTGTGCATTTGTGTTGACTTTTCATGCATACATTTCTACCCTTTGCCAAGCAGTGCTCTGGATGCTGAGGATGTAGCAGAGGCAGAGTAAATAGATAAATGTTAAAAGAAAAAAATTAATGAATCAACAAAACAGGATATGAGGTATGGCCACTGAAGAAGTTGCTAATGGGACCGCAGCCCTGATGTGAGGAAGCTTAATTATGCAGTTTTCTAGAGAAAAATGAGTAAATATAGCAAAGGCCCTGAGATTGTATACTATTAATATCAACATAAGTTGCTAGAACTTTTTTTCTTTCATAAATCAGAAAATGTAACACAGCAAATTAAACATTTTGGGTCCCATCTATTGAAGAGCTGATTCAGATTTCTTAAGGTTAAAAAGCTTCATTTCTAATTAGGTGCTTTCACTTTCGTCTGACTTGTCCATGAATATATGTATGAATAAACTTAATATCAGAAAATATTATGCTTCTATATTGTTGGCCATCAAACCAAATGTGGGGCTTGGAAAGGCGAGGAAGGAACATTTCTGTCCTGACAGATACATACATTCCTTGTGATCAGAGATGGTTTGTCCTGGCTCTTTAAAAAGTCAGTCTTACCTGTTTCAGTTAATTCCCCTTCAGATTTTTCCTTGTGTGTTTGCTTCAGATTGCCTTAAAGGAGACTAAACATTTTCACTTTTCAGATTTTTATAGATAAAAAGACTCATTTCTGGAATTTGCTATGAATTTTACAAAGCACTTGGAAGCCAGTGCAACAGGTTAAATGTTTTTACGCCTAGGGATGATGATTAAAGCAATTGCTTCAGAACAAGTCATGTGGCAGTAACATGCAAAACAGAGACACTTGAAAACCCATTGAGATGAATGCTATAATCCCAGATATTTAGGCGGCTGAGGCAGTGTTATAGGCTGCCTGGCCAGCAGGGTAGAGGGTCTAAATTCATTTCCCAGTTAAAAAAAAAAAATAAAAGCAAGCCACTGTGGAAAGGAAAGAACTCCAAATACAATTTACACCAACAGAACTTTCCAGCTGGTTTTATGTAAGGTAATCGAAGTATTACAAGATTCCTTGTCTAGAGTCCTGGCCTACGTGGCTTTTTTTTCCCCCCCAGTGGCAGTATTACAAAGATTATACCATAACACACTTGCCTGACATAGTGGTAAATATCTGTAATCTCAGCACTTGGGAAGCTGATTCAAGAGGACTGCTAAGAGTTCAAAGCCAGCCTGGACTTCATAGCAAGTCCCTGTCTCAAAATAAAGAAACACTGAATTATCCCAATGGGGTAGCAACCAGCAAAATCAGTGAGAAAATGGCTAGACAGTAACCCCCCATTACATTAAATGAGATTTGCACAGGTCTGTGGGGAAAAAGGAACCCTTCTCCATTGGTGGGAGTAGAGACTGGTGCAACAACTGTGAAAGTCAGTGTGGAAATTCCTCAAAAAGTAGCACTAGAGCTTCCATTTGACCCAGCTATTCCCCTCCTTGGTACCGCCCAGAAAAAAAATAAAATTATCATATCACAGTGATATACACCCATCTATGTTTATAGCAATAGTCTGTAGCAGCCAAATCTTGGAAATCTGTCCCCCTTTCTACTGATCAACTGGCGAATGGGAAAGATGTGTTTTTTTACACAATGGGGAACTATTCTTCCATAAGTAGATAAATTAGAGACATTTCTTGGTAAATGGTTGCACCTTGAGACCATTCTATGTGAAATACATCGGACACACGTGTAAATTCGGCATTGTTTCTTCGGCGTGAGAAACTAAAAGTGTAAATAAGGACCAAAATGCATAAGAGGTGTTGTAAAATAGAAAGAAAATACTTAAATGGGGATGGGAACAAGGGAGGGAGTTGGGGAAAGGAAAGAAGGGAGAAGTAAAAACAAGATTATGTGATTTCCAAGAGAACGTAAATGAGAATCAAATGCAAATTTGTTTATCCTCAGTCACTTGACTTACTGGTCTGTTTCCGCTGGTAAATGTCTTCACACAACCCCTTCTCTAAGGCACTGCCGCACTGTTCCTGCTGAGTCTGATGCCGCCAACCTGTGCAACACGAGAGAAGCGTCTCGCGCACATACACTTATCTCCAACTAGGATCCATCAGTCAGGAGCCACGTGTCACCAGTCACGTGTCGGGGCGGGGGGGGGGGGAGAGCAAGGCCGTTGGACGCGCATGCGCAGCTTCCCCCTTCAGAGCGTGCTTGCTTCCCAGTGTCCTTAGCGCTGCTTTGCCGCCAGGAAACAGCTAAAGCGGTTTCCTGCTTCACTTGGTCTTGGTCTCGGCCTTGGTTTAAAACTGCTGGTGTAGAAATTTAAGTTCATCACCTCACGATGCAGCGTGAGCCTGATAAGAAGAAGCCGGAGAAGAAGGCAGAAAAGCAACTGTTTGACGCCGCGTCTTTCGGGAAAGACCTGCTGGCTGGTGGGGTCGCTGCGGCTGTATCCAAGACAGCTGTAGCGCCCATCGAGCGAGTGAAGCTGCTGCTGCAGGTGCAGGCCTCGTCTAAGCAGATCAGCCCCGAAGCACGGTACAAAGGCATGTTGGACTGCCTGGTGCGGATTCCTCGTGAGCAGGGTGCGTATGGCTGGCCTATCCCTCGCTTTTCCTCAGCTTCCCAGGAAAGGGGGTGGCCGCAGGGGGATGGTGGCAGGAGCCACAGCTGTTAGCCATGGTTCTTAACCTTCCAAAATTTCCTTTCCTGACCAGCTTTAGGCTCTGCTTTCCCAGTGGCAAAAAGGCGTTAAGCGTAGACCAATCCTCTTGAGGTTGATACCGCCATCTGTTTGCTGAAATTTTTCTTGGTGCATTGTATACATTTTGGTACTTACCTGGCTCGAAAAATAGTCTCCCAAAATTGAAGGAGACTTCAATTTGGCACGCTGCTGGATATTGGTTTTTCCCATTAATATTGAAATGGTTTAAAGATGAGTAATGGAAGCACTTTGTGAACAGTTGCTGAAAAGTGGTTCCTAAATTAGCAAAAGGTATAAGTTTATCAGAAATCTTGTAGCATTCCTATATATCTGGGTTCCATTAAAAATATCTGTATGAACTTTAAAAAGGAATAAACTTATTTATTGCGCATTTTGAACAAGAAATGAAATACCTTCAGGTCCAAAGCAATACTCCTAGGTCTCGGGTAGGATCTTTTCCATAAAAATTTTTTTCTAGCCAAGCCTGGTCTGTGGTACTGGGGAGGCTGAGGTAATAGGAACACGAGTCAGGAAGTATCAGGTCAGGCAGAGCAACGTACCGAGACCCCTGGCCTTTAAGAAAAAAACATTTTTTTTCCCTAGGTATGTAGTTACGACTTTTCCTGACCTGTTGGTAGAATTTATGTGGAGGGGTGGGTTCAATCTAAGGCATCATCCAAACTGCATCTCTATCTGGGAGCTAAATTCAGATACTAAATGACCCAAGGCTTTCACAGCAAAAGTAGGAATCCATCTGCCTTAGTCTTTATTTATGCTAAGACCCTTTAGAGAACTAAGACCTTTTTATTCTTAGCTCAGCTGCTTTAATTATTTAGGCAGATAAAGTGAAATAGTCAGATTGTGGTGACCAGTGCTATATTTATTTTGAAATTTAAATTTTTTTAACTATTTAAACCAAACCATAGTCTATGTAACTCTTCTATTTTGCGTTAATGTTACGCTGGTCCCTGCTTTTTATAGCTTCTAAGATGAGATGATCATAAGCAGAACTTTAAGATATTTTCTATTTTTATGTATAAAGCATTGCTACAAACGCCCCCAGGATAATATTGCCATCTAGAGGCAATTTTGGAAACATACATAGTTTCTTTAGTATAAGGAGGATTATAATCCTGAGTTGCAATAAGAAATGTAAGGGTCAGGAATGCCATACATCTGTTGCAAGGTACAGTCCAGTCCTACACAATAAAGACTTACCTTGCAAACTGAATAATTTTTGCATGTCCCGCTGGACATTATTGTAGCAATAAAGCCTGTTTATTATTTTTTTAAATCTTTCATTTTACTGCATAACAAGTAAAATGGTGCGGATTCCTCGTGAAACATTTCAAAATTCAATATATGGTACTACTGAAGCATTAGAGCTGAAGTAGCAGTGACAAATACAGACTATTTAAAAATTTTGGCCACAAGGAGAAGAAGAGAGGGCAAGCACTGGAGCAAGAGTAGACTGGCAATAAGCAGCAAAAAAGTACAGAACAATTTGTAAAATTTAGCTATGGGAAAGAATTCAGGCACTATCGAGGTAGAAGAGAAAGTCATTTATTTTGAGATACAAAAAAGTAAAGTTTTTTTTTTCCCATGAAGTAGCAAATGAGAAACATCTACAGAGAGAAGCTAAATATGGAAACAGTTGAAGGTCTGAGGATGTTACTCAATGATAGAGCACCTGCCTAGCATGCATGAGGCCCTGGATCCAAGTTCCAGGATCAGTAAAGCCTGTTTATGTTAATGTCACCCTACTTTTTAATTCTAAATTAGAAATGCAGACTCTCTGGAACATAGCTTTATACACTGTATCTGGTAATGCAACTGTATGGAAGTAGAAGGAAGATTATACTTTTTTGTTCAGAATTTGTTCATCACTGTGAAAACTGTCAGCAATTATTCTTTTTGACATTTGATTGTTATGTCATTTTATTTAGTCATTATTTTTGTATATGTCCAAATGTATTTACTAAGTCCCATTTTTAAAATGTCAGTGTCTGTGTATCTTTTATTAATGTGCGTGTGTGTGTGTGTGTGTGTGTGTGTACATGTATATGTGTTATAACAGGGGATTGAACCCAGGGTCTTTACATGGAGCTACATATCCAGCCCATTCTTTTTGAGACATGATGCCATTAAGTTGCTAAGTTGCCCATGCTTGAACCTGTCAGTGTCTTGAGTTCATTATGTCTTACTTACAAAAGATTGATTATAAGCAGAGGCAAATACAGTATATGACTGTCATGTTTAAAAGATGATGATAGCTACCCAATTTACATATTAAAATATCTTATGAATTTCTTTGACTTCTTTTTATATAGACAGTTGAGGGCATTACCTTGATTTTTTTTTTAATTGTCAAGATAGTTAACGATTCTGTATTTTGTTTCTGGATAGCACAAGAAATAAAATATTTATTGTTTATGGAACTTGAGCCTGTTGGGTTGAGAATAACCATGCTAGATTATTCTGGAATTTTAGTCAGAATCTATATTCAGAGATTATATTTTCTAGAATTTGCCTTCTCTGTCACTTTTAAAAATCAAGACATATATTTATCTCACGTTTTCTAATGTTTCTCTTATTTTGAATATTCTCTATTTTTATTGACTTTAGGAAATGTGAAATGAGATCTCTGACAACATGAGTATATGTTCTCTATCTTCTTTATCTCATTCTTTGTGCCCTAAGATGTTTACACAATTAACTGGTTTTATATATTCTATTGTCAGGTTCTAATTAAGTCCTCAAAACATAACAAAACTTTTAAAAATTCTGCCCCCCCAAAAAAGCAGATCAAGTCTAATACTAATATAAAATGAGCCTAGAGAAAATAACAGCCAAAAACCAAAGAAAAATAACAGCAGATTCCCTTAACTCTGAGAATTACTTCATCATGTCATGTGGAAAATGATCCTAATCTAATTATACCTGAGATAAGAAGACCCTTAGAATATATATTATATATATATATATTATATATATATATAATATATATATATATACTGTCGTGAAGAATGAACCTCACCCTAACATTGCTTTGAGATAATAGCATATTATAGTACAAAACATGACTAACATGATAACTGAAACTACCTACCTCAAATAAGTCCTCAATTATGCTTTAGTAACAACTAACATTTTAAGGTTTCCCTGAAAACCTTGTCTAAATACCTCTTCATCATTTTCTATGTCCATATTCTATTTTACTTTATTGTTCTTATATCTTCCAAAAATATTGTTTTCTGTCTTCTTGGCCCCTTTCCCTTAAAATACAAATAGTGTAAGTCCAAGAAATTAGTTCCTGGTACTACTACAGTACTGTTCTACCTACTGGAGGTAGTACTAAGAACTAATTTTTATGTCTCTTGCCTTTTGTTTTTCTTTTCTGTGTTTGTATTTTCTCTTTGAAATAAATTTTAAAACCATAAAAAAGTGAGCATGATTCTCAAGCAGTATAAATTTTTAAGAAACATTTTCTTTGCAACTATACCTTCATGTATACTTGTAAAACATGCCTAACATGCAAGTAAAAGGTAATTCTTTTAAAACCATTTGTTATCTACTACAAACAACTAAGAATAACAAAAAACCCAAATCAATAACAATATAGGCTTTCAAAACAAGATGGTAGGAATTTAACAGTGGTTGTAATAGTGTCCATATTGTTATCTTCAAAAGAGTTGCTTAGATTACCAGGTATAGACAGCAAAATTGCTCACATTTTTTAACACTGATACCATCAATACAGGTTGGAGCCTTCCAGTCTAGACTATGTAATATCCAAATATTCCTATTGTTCCCATTATTGGTTAGTAAGTTGAAAATATTCTTATCATTTCCACTGTCTTAACTTGTTCCTCCAAAGTTAAGTTCGAAGTAGATTTCTTTCAGTCATCTTAAATTTTGAAGTTTTTTTTTTTAACTTAGAAATTAGGTCACTTAACAGATGCTCTGCTTTAGAAAGATACCACCATTTCTAGCAAATTATCATTTTTTAAAATATTGCCTCAAAGTAACTTTCCCAACTTTACTGGAGAAATTTGACAAAAAATTGTATATATTTACTGTGTACTATATTTTGATATAGTGTATATTGTTTATTGATTATAACAATCAAGGTCATTAACATTCATATCTCATAAAATTATGTGTGTGTGGTTAGAACATCAATGATCTGCTGTATTGTAAACTTCAAGTATACATAGACCAAGGATAACTATAATCACCATGATTACATTTAAATATCCAGAACTTACTCATCCTGCATAACTGAGAGAGGTGCCTTTAAACAACATGTCACTGTTCATCTTCTCTGCCCACCCTCAGCTTCTGGTAGCCACCATTCTACTCTTTATTTCTATGGTAAAGTGGCATCTTGGCTCATGAATTTATTCCATGGTTTTGAAAAAGATGACCACATTTGTGTTTGTAAGAAAAAGATGGTCACAGTTGTATTTGTCACCTGATGTAGAGTTTGCAAACAAAAAATTTTGCCAGTTCTGTTTGCAAAGCAAATTATTTGCAACAGAAGCATTCATGAACCAATGTACTACTGTTAGTTCAGCCTTTTTAGATTCTTTTTAGTATAGGTGAGATTATGCAATATTTGTCTTTCCATGCCTGTCTCACTTAGCATATTGTAAGAGTCACGTATATTGCTGCTGACAGAATTTTCTTTTAAAAGGCTGAATAGAAAAATAAAACGTTAAATAGTGTTCCCTTGTGTGTGCATACCAGATTTTCTGTATCTGTTCTTCTGTTGGTGAACATGTAGATTGATCTCATATCTTGGATATTGTGAATAATTCTGCATTAAGATAGGAATGCAGATATCCCATCAGTATATTGATTTCAGTACCTTTGAATATATATCCACTAGTGAGATTGCTGGGCCATAAGGTAGTTGAGTTTTTAGCTTTTGGAGAGACATCCAAGCTGATTTAAAGGGGCTATACTAATTTACATCTCTGACAACATTATATAAGAATTCCCTTTTCTCCACATACTCACCAATGTATTTTATCTTTTGTATTTTTGATTATAGCTATTTTAACAGTTGTGAAATGATGTTTAATTCTGGATTACAATAATAGTTCTAAATTTTAACAGTTACACAATGACTGAATCATGGAGGTTGTCAATCCATAAAAAATTGAGTTGGCAAGATTATTGACCTTAGTTGTTTCCAGTATGTTTCAGGTGTCTAGAAACTGCCTTAAATTGAAGTGGATCCCTCTTCTGGCTAAATTTCCAGCACCTATTCATGTGGTTCCAGAACATCATGAGCCAAATTAAACCTTTCTACCTTTAAAAAAAAAAAGTGGTTCCATGATATAAAAACAAGGGCACTTTAGATTTTTTAAATCCCTTTCTTATTCTCATATGTATAAGTACAAATCAGTAAATGGATATATTTGTTTTTCCCACTATACTCATTTCTGACAGCCTTATCATCATCAAGGTTTGGGAATCAGGATGAGAAGTTGTACAACAAGGTTTGGGAATGAAATTAAAAGTCACTAGCTTCTGTCAAATTTTTATTAACTGTTTTTCAACTTGTAGAAAAAATATTCAACTGTTAATGCTATGGATTTTGAAGTATTCAAGGCTTTTTTAATAAACTGTAGTAAACTACCTACAGTTAACACTGTTTTTCTTCCATGGAAACATGTTTTAGAAAACTTTTTCTCATAAGAAAATCTGTCTTAGTTCAAATAGGTGTATTAAAACTAGAAATCCTTTAATAACACTGCAATGTGCATTTATATATTTTTGTAGGTTTCTTCAGTTATTGGCGTGGCAATCTGGCAAATGTTATCCGTTATTTTCCAACACAAGCTCTAAACTTTGCTTTTAAGGACAAATACAAACAACTCTTCATGTCTGGAGTTAATAAAGAAAAACAGGTAATTATATTTCAGCATCTCTAAAATTTTAAAATGGTTACATTTGTCTACCTGTTGTGTCAGCTTTCCTGTGACTGGGACAGAATACTCAACACAGCTTAAAGGATGAGAGGTTTCATGTGGCTTACGGTTTGGGAGGATTTAGTCCATGATTAGCTGGCTGCAAAGCAGAAATGACACAGTAGAAGGGAGTAACAGAGGGAAACTGCTTACTTTGTGACATCCAGGAAACAGAGCAGGGTGAGAAACCAGGAAGTTAGATATGTCATTCAAAAGTATGCCCTCAGTAACACACCTCTTAAAACCAAGGTATACATCCTAACTGCACATTTAACAACAAATTCTTCAATGGAAGAATTTCCCAACAATGAATATAGTGCCCCTGTAATCCAGGCACCTTCCAAAAGCCCCACCTCTGAGCCCATGAGACTTTTAGGGACCTTCTAGCTAGATCTAAACTGGAAAACTCATGGTATCTGGGGAGGAATTGTTCAAGTGATAGTAAAGATAATTTTAATTATTTATTTAAAGAGAAAAGCAGGTAAAGGGTAGAGGTAATACAGAATTCAAAACAAGATAATAAGAACTCACTAGTTAATAAATTACATATTGTCCTCTTAGAAATAGTTGTTCAAGTTACAAAATTAAAGCATACAAAGTAGATAGTCAGACAGTGAGAGTGTAAACAGCTACGCATGCATGAATCTCTGCATGTATTAAGATAATTTTAAAAAACAGCATATTAATGGTTGAAAAATTACAATATACTGTATTGAAGTTATAGAACTATATTAACAACAATCACATTAACTATTTACAAGTTTCCCTAAATCCCTTTTAATACAACTTTAGTAACTAAGAGATTTTTGTTTGTTTGTTTCAAGGCTGTCTTTTACTAAATAAGCATTATATGTAATTTGCATTGTTACATTTATTGCTTTTGTTAAGCACAAAAAGTAGTCAAAAATATTTACTTTGTACCACTGAGATAATTTACTCCCTAAATAAGTAAATTGTTTCTTTATTATTAAAGATCTGCATAGGTGAGATTAAAGAATTGGGAAACAAAATGGCAACAAGATTAAGAGAATATTTTATTACAAAGATGCTTTCTGTTTTTCAAGATAATTAGTCCTTTGGCTATAAAATCTTACTTCCAAAATTTGCTGCCAAATAAACTGTAGTATATGTCATTTGGTCCGATTTCTGTATATTTTGTTGTGTCCAGTGTGTTATACTACCTACATTATTTTCCCAAGGTCTTCTACTCTCCTAAAAAAAATCTCTTCCCTCTCTTCCTTTCTCTTTTTCACTTCTTGTTGCTCTTTGTCCCTCACACCCACCACAACCAACCAACCAGTCTATCTCAGCAGATACTTTAAAAGCAACTGTTTGCGCAACATTTCTTTGTTGCTATGTCCTTTAATTTTCTTTTATACTCCTTATTTCCTCTTTACAATATTATTTTGTTAAAAATGTTTATTGAATGTTTTTATGGTCTTTTATATTGTTGAAAGTACAGAGGTAACTAAGAAAATCCGTTGGAGACTAAGAATCAAAAGGTTTGGACTTGGATCTTGCTATTATTTATTTAGCTATTTGAGTTTTTGAAGGTCACTTTATTTTACTGATCCCTGGTGACCATCTGAAGATTAGACATAATAGCTATCTCATAGTTTTATTTTTATTGTTAGATAAGAACAAATGTGAAGCACTTACGTAGTGTTTTGCCTTAAGATAAACACTTGGTAAAACACTGCTGTCTTTTTAGCTAATAGCTGTCATAACTGGAACATCCTTTGTCTTGGAATGTTTATTCCCCTCTGAGTCAGAGGTCCCCAAGACCACCTTCAGGTTTAATGATCACTACAATTCACAAATCTCAGAAAAATTGTTACGCTCATGGTTTATTACAACAAATGGATTCCAAGCTAAAATCAGCAAAGGAGAATAGTTTAGGAGAAGCCAGGTGCAAGTTACCAGTTGTCTTCTAGTTAAGTCATATGCTAAGTATAATGGTACTACTTACCATTACCTGCAGTACGTGACAACATACAAGGTTGTGTTCCCAGAAAAAGGAGCTCTTCCAGAACTTGGTGTACACAGTTTTTATTCAGAATCAGTTTCATAACTGTGACTATGACTGTGTTTGTCAGGTTTTCCATCAATGGGACAAAATAGCCAATACCTAAAAATTAAGAGAGGTTTATTTTGGCTCATGGTGTTCAGAATATTCAGTCCATGGTTGGTTGACTCCAAGGCAGAAACATTATGCCAAAAAGTAATGGTGGAAGAAGCTGCCCACCCCATGTCAACCAGTAAGCAGGAAACAAAAAAAGGAGCTGGGGACAAGAATATACTGTCCAACCAAGAGCAGTAAATGACCTCCAACAGGGCTTCACCTCCCAACACCACATTTAGCTGTGAATTATCAATGAATCAATCCACTTAATGAGAATAGCACCCCCATGATGTAATCACCATCCAAAAGCCTCATCTCTGAATACATGAGGAGACATTTTGTATTTAAACCATAACAGGGGCTATCTTTGGCTACTCAGTTTTCGCCCTCTTTAGTGATCAAATTTTACAACTTAGCCCAAAGGCCAAGGCATGCAAAATTAAATGTTTATGATATATCACAACATTGATATACACCCTGTTAATTCACCTTAGTCCCATTGTAGATCTTTAAACAGCCCTATAAATTGGCTCTGGTCCTTCCCATTGGTCTGGGAGCAGGCCTGCCTACCCAAGAACCTTTCAGGATCCACACCTGTTAGTTATCCCAGAAGAGCTCCGTCTCAGTTGCAGCCCCTGAAACAACCCTGTGACTTGATTCCAGAACCCTTCTATGTGGATCATAGACGTTCAGCCTTCATAGGGAGCCACCGTTGACTTACTCAGTAATCTAATGAAAACTGGCGGAATAAGCCATATCTGTCAGCAAATCTGGTAGCAGGTGCACCTAATCTATAAATCATGGAGCAGAGCATCTTCACAGCAGTAGCACCATAGACTTCAGTCATGGAGAAGTCTGCTCCACAGGGACAAGATAGGATCCATATCTGGTAGAGCTCCTAATTAAAGGCCTGCACACTACAGGGTACTGTATACCCTGTAGCAGCTATGTGACTTGGATTCTGTCTCACTGCACTACCACTCCAGAGGCAGCAGTAGAGTGATATCTTGGTTCATAAACTTAATTCATTGCACAGTTCTGGAAAAGATGATTATATTCATGTTCATGTGGTTGTGTTTGTCATCTGATGCAGAGTTTGTAAACAAAATTTTGCCAAATACTTCTGTTTATGAACCAGATTGTTCACAAACAAAAGCATCCATGAACTGAAGTACCACTGTACTGTGATCCCAGAGAACTAACAAGTAAAGACTTCTCTTTGTTGGAATCAGTCCATAAAGGCTGCAAGAAAGTTTTGCTCCTTCAAGTGCACAGACACCAGTAAAAGACTGTATGAAAAACAAAGAAGTAGGCAAACACACCAAAGAAACTAAAGAATGGAAATACACAGTAAGTTGGATGTAAAATAATTAAAATCAGTCATCTTAAACTCAATGAGATGGAAGAAAATACAAGTAAATAAAAGTAACGAAAAGGTATATGAACAAAATGGGAATCTTAAAATGGAAACTATAAAAAAGAATAACATATCTTGTGATTTCCACAACTCTGAATCACATCATGTTTTCTTGTTCTTAATTTAATCTGTTTTCTTCTTTTTGTCTGTGTGCTGTGTACTGGACCCAGGGCCTTGCAAATGTAAGACAAGATATATGATGCTGCTGACTGTAACAGTGGCATCCTATTTATAGTAAAACTTTTTAGTAAATAGAGATAACTCAATAAAAAGTATAGTAAATATGCAAGCAAGTAAACTAGTCAAATATGTACTATTATGTACTACAGATAATTATATGTGCTCTACTTTTTTACATTTATCAGTGCAGTTTTATACAGCATTATCATAAACATAAGGAATGTTTTACACTATAATTGATAATGTATATAAGAAACACATTCAATAAAATCCTAAGTAACTGGTACTACATCTTTAGAAATTAGAAAAATAAGAACAAACCAAAACCAAAATTAATAAAAGAAATAATAGAAATCACAGCAGAAATAAAATAGACAAAAAATATAAAAGATAAAATGAAGAGCTTATTCTTTAAAATGATAAAAAATATTGACAGACCCTTACTGGACTAAGAAAAGATTCAAAATCATAGTTGAAAATAGAGACATTACACTGGAAAGCAGAAGCATACTAAGGATCATTGTATATTATGAACAACCAAATGCCAACAAATGTTGAAGTGGACAAATTCCTGGACGCTCAGCTAAAGACTGAATTATGAAGAAATAAGAAACCTAAGTGAAAAAAGGAAATCCTGAACAGAATAAAGAAAAAGATCTTAGACCAATAACAAGAAAACATTGAAATAAGTAATGAAACATCTCCTACTAAAGCAAAGCCCAGGATCAGACAGCTTCACTGATGAGTGTTTCCAACCATTTAAAGACTAATACCAGTTTTTCTTAAATTATTGCAAAAAATTGAAGAGGAATTTTTTCTAGATACATTCCATGAGACCATTATTAACTTAATACCAAGAACTCAATAAAAAGAAAAAGCTATAGGCCAATGTCCTTGAGGAGCACAAATATAAAAATCCTCAACAAAATACTGGCAATCTGAATATATGAGCACATTCAAAAGGTTATTCATCATGATCAAGTGAAATTCACTCCAAATATAAAAATCCTCAACAAAATACTGGCAATCTGAATATATGAGCACATTCAAAAGGTTATTCATCATGATCAAGTGAAATTCACTCCAAGAATACAAACAGTAATACTTTAAATTACTACATACAGTAACTGAAGTTCATTAAAACTACATACTGCCTCTCCTGAGTTTATTTTATTTTCAATCTTAAAATGGTGGGACAGGTTTTGTTACACAAACACTTCCAGTATCATTCTGTATGAGCAAGTTCCTTGTCTCCTTCCTTCCTCTTTTCTTCCCTTTTACTCTCTTCCCTTTCTTCCTGTCGACAAGCATATTAGGCCTGACTGTGTCATTTTTTGATAGCTCTTTCATTATCAAAAATGTCCTGATTTGAATGGTAAATTATATTCACCCAGTTATCTACCCAAAAAGTCAGTGATTTGCCTTCTTTCATCTAAGAAGAAAAAAATATTAAATAGAACTTAAGGTGTAGTCTGTAACTTTTGTGCTACATGTCATGTTTGATTTGAATTACTATACCAACTTTAAGAAGCAGAGAATGATTAAAGTTGCCTCAGGGAAAAAAATGATTTATTGTAATGATACACTAACAGTTTGAATTTAAAACAAGCTCAGCTCTAGGGACCAAACTAGCAGTAATCACACCTCAGGTAAACCTAATTGACTGTGATACTGCCACTGTGCAAAGTTTCTCAAGGCCAAACTATACTCTTTGTTGTTCTCACCCAAGTTACCTATTCTAGTTTGCTTTAATTACCTAATTTTTGTGTGTTTATTTAGTCTTTCTCAATATTGCCCACTTTTAAACTTCTATAATTTTTAAGTTCTGGATTAATATTTTAATAGTTTTTTATGATCTTTTCGCAGTTCAGAGCTTCTTAACTTATGATCATGCTTCAGGAATACCTGAACACCCTAAATATATATGCTTATACATGTGTACTTTCTCTTAGTAGGAGATCTGTCTTCAGTTTCAAGGTCTCAAGGAAGTCTAAGATTTTTATATTAATAACTTTTCCATTTCTATTTTTACTACATGTGCCCTAGACAGTTAGTAATGTGGCCCCAAAAGACTATAAACTTTAACATTATTATGTGACTTTCAGTGATATTTTTCATGACTTGATTTCACAGTACTTGAGTGTAGACTGCCCAGAAGACAATTCCTCTTCACTCAGTGCAACCCAGGCAAGCCAAAAGGTTAGATACCCATGCTCAGATACTCAAGAAAGACTCTGCCCAGCTCATCTGGTTCTACCAGGTTTCTGTGAATTAGTTACCCAACTCACATGTAATCAATCTCCTGATCTAATTGTCTTGTATGATTATAAAACATGGATATTTACACAGAACTGATGAACTTCATTTTAAAATTCATGAGAATCTGGAAACAATGGTATCACCAGTGTACTTGTACTTTATTAAGTAAATATTAATTGAATACTTTATTAAGTATGTGTTAATTGAATAATTAATCTGGGCAAGACCCTGTGACTTGCTTTGTGAAATAAAGAGACTCTGAATGAAGAATCCTGACCATCAAAAGGTGGGGAAAAACCACAAATTTTTCAAGTGGATAAATAAATGTGGTACTGTATATCCTTAATATGGATATTATTTGACAGTAATACAGAGTGAAATAGTACTATATGCTGCAACATGAATAAACCTTGAAAACTTTATCAAATGAGAAAAACATTTACCACAAAAGGTGACATGGTTATGATTCCATCTATATACAGTGTCCAGAATAGGCAGATCTATAGATACTAAAAGTAGATTAATGGTTACCTAAGACTCAGAGAAGTAGGAAAGATGAAGTGACATAAAACAAGTGTGAGGCTTCTTTTTGGGATAATAAAAGTTTTAAAACTTGTAATGATTACAATTTATAATTTGATAACAATTCATTGACATATTTTATGTGGATAAATTATGTGAATTATATCTCAATTATGGTATTAAATAAAAATCCAAGAAATTCCCAGTCTGTAAAAGTATAAATGTATACAGATAATTATAAATTAAACATAGGAAATAACTGGAAGTACTGTTTGAAGCCTAGGACTTGTTGACACATTATATATTTCATCTGTGTTTCATCCTTAACTCTCTGACAGATTATTTATGGGAAGAAGGTCTGATTATATAGTTTTAGAGAAGTTGGAGATCAGAGAATATTTCATGAAAGAGAACCAGAATTTAGAGCATAAAGCAATAAGTATTTCCTAAAATAAAACTAAGAATAATATTCCAAGCCAAGAGAAAATTAGGAGTTCCAAAGCTGAGATTTAAAATTATTATTAGACACAAGAGCAGGAGAATATAGCAAGAACCTGAACTTGACTAGAATATTGCTTTAATATATTTAATGGTTATAGTAACCTTTGTTCCCTGGATTTTCCATGACAGTTCCAATTCAAGTATTTCTTCTTCCACAAACCTTCAGTGTTGAAAGCAACCTGCTGAGCCTGGGGAGTGTTCATTTCATTTATCAAAAAATTATGCTTTCTTAGGTACTTTTCTCATTGCTGAGACAAAATACCCAGCATCCAAAGTTAGAGGAGAAAAGGTTTATTTATTTAGCTCACAGTTTGTAGAGGTTTCAGTCCATAATTGGCAGAGGAACATCACAAAGGAGAAACAGTTTATGGCAGGCAGAAGGTAGCAAAGCAACAAGGGGCATCCATAGCTCTATTCCTTATATCTTTATACCTTATCCAGGCTACTCAAGGTGGGTGGCACACATCCTTAGTCCTAATGCCCTTGATCCTAGTATTGCACCATGAATCAATTCCAGCATCACACACTCTAGATTCAGCCACCTCTGAAAAAGACCCCTATGACTGCATAAGGCTTTGGGGGAACATCTAAATAGGAGTCATAGCATACTTCAACAGCTCAGGTGAACTAGTGACCAATAAGGTTTAACTTAAATGGTACTCAACTACATTACTTGGTGTCTGCCAATTTTCTTATTATCATCTGACCATAGTTAAATATTTACTTCTGAATTATTCAAACTTAATGCACCTAAAATTGCAAAGTAAAAGTGGGGCATTATAAAATACTATACTGCCAATTTCTTTAAACAGGGGCAAAACTAAAGCCTGATGTTAAATGGTACTTGTGATGTACTTCATGAATCTTTATGCTACATGTCATGTTTAAGTTGGGTTTCAAGAAATACATTGAGTCAGATTACTTCAGGAAAAAGAGTATTTGTAAAGATAACTGATACTTGAATTTGAACCAATGATAGCTCTAGGAAGCAAATTATGCTTTGTCTTTCTCTCCTAAGTCACCTGATCTGTGTAATTGTACCTACTTTTTTGTGTTTGCTCTTTCTTACTATTCCTCACATTTTTAAAAAAAAACTTACCTGTTTTTTATTCTCTTTAAGGTCAGTGTCAGTATCCCAGTGAGATTTTATGACCTTTTTTATAGATCAGAGGCACTTAACTTGGGGTCCATGAATTATTTCAGAATACTTTCAGTACACTAAAAGTATATATTTATACATGTGTAACTTTTCTTGGGAGAAAATAATGGTATCATTAACAAACAGTGGCATAAGCAGTCTAAAGTGCCAATTATCTCTTGTGGCCTCTTTCACTGGAGGACATTATATCATTGCACAAAAGTACAGCAGCATCTAAACTATCTCCCACACTGCCTAGTGAGAAACAGAGACTAAAGGAAGGAAAAGGGAGAAGGGAGAAGAACAGAGGGGAACAGGCTACAAGTAATGTGTCATCATATGTGTTTAACTGTATAAATGCAGCTTGTTTATTTGGTTTTTGACATTTATAAAAAAAACAGTAAATGTTTTGAAAAGTCAAAATCTGTAGTTTAATAAAGACTTTTTTAAAAAAATTAATGTTTCAGTTCTGGAGATGGTTTTTGGCAAACCTGGCTTCTGGTGGAGCTGCTGGGGCAACGTCCTTGTGTGTAGTGTATCCACTAGATTTTGCCCGAACCCGATTAGGTGTGGATATTGGAAAAGGTATGGAATTTTAGGTGTATTAACTGTTGCTTGTGTTTTTGACCATTAATTTATTATATTATTATGCTGTATCAATAGTGTCATCAAATACAGGTACAAATTTTATTCTCAACCACATGGTAGTTGTAACACCTAGTTTTTCTTTTCCTTAATAAAGGGGAAGGCCCATTTTAACAGAAGAATGAATCCAGGAACTGCTTGTAACTCAATTTCATTTTTTTCCTGGATTATTTTACCATGTGCCTTACTTAGTCCTGTCTCTAGGTTGGAGGTACAACTTTCATGCTAGAGATTTCCTTTTCCTCACCTAAGTATTTTCTAGTAACTTCTGGTAATTTTATTTATTATATCTTTATTTTTTATTTTGGTTTTTTGAGATAGAGTCTCCCTATATAGTTCAGGCTGGCCTTGTACTCATTATGTAGCCCATTCAATTTACAGCAGTATTTCTGCCTTAGCCTCCTGAGCATTGGGATTACTAGTGTATGCCACCAAGCACAGCTACTTATGGTAATTTTAATGAATTCAAGTAATATTGCTTCAATTAGTTTGCTTTTATAAGAGATTAACTTTTCAGTTAATTTATTTTACAATACTTCTTGAAGTCTTGAATGTCTTACATGAATAGGATTTTGATTTGTGCCTTTTTTCTAGGTTAAAGTTTTGATTTTTTTTCTTAGTACCAGGGATCAAACTCAGGACCTTGCACTTGCCAGGCAAGTGCTTCTGCCACTGCACTAAATTCCCAGCCCAAATTTCAGATTATTTAAATCTCTAAAATGTTTCTTTACTTTTGATTACAGTGTTTAGTATATAATGTTACTAATAGTTTTTAATGCCTTTATTTTAGGCCCTGAACAGCGACAATTCAAAGGTTTAGGTGACTGTATTGTGAAAATAGCAAAATCAGATGGAATTGTTGGTTTATACCAAGGATTTGGTGTTTCAGTTCAGGGCATCATTGTGTACCGAGCTTCTTATTTTGGAGCTTATGACACAGTTAAGGTAATTTGGGGCTTTAACTTGGTTATGTTAAATAAATGTTCATTTTTTAAAATTTTAATTAGTAATGTGCTCAGTAGATATGTTACTTTTAATTACGCAAATCAAAATAAATGATAAGGACATGAAATTCTATTTAATTATGACTGAATTAAATTACAACTATTATGGATCTGACTTTACATATAAAGCATGTATCAAAATAGCAGACTTTGAATCATAAGCAAATCTTCAGCACATAGAAAAACATGTTTTTCTGCTTTTACATTAACTTTATTTTAAATGCATTTAATAACTTGATATTATTGTGGGAAAGCTTTTTATTGTACCTTGGTTATCTGTTAGATACTGTTAAATTCTGTGTTGTATTTTCCAACTTGGTTTACAATTTGCCTTTTCATTTCTAGGAACTTTGTGAAGTATTTTACATCCTCACAGTGTTCTTGCATAGTTTATTCTTAAAATTAATTTTACTGGTACATTTTAGATAAACATAATAACATTCAGATTTCTACCTGTACCTGATACATCTTGATTCTTTTTTCCCCTTTACCTACACTCTATTCAACCCCTCTTCCTCTGATTTAGAAAAGCTTTATTTCCTTTTTTTTCTTTTATTCTTTTTTCTCTTCTTCGCTTTCCTCCTCCCTTCTCCCTTGTTCTCCTTCTGATTTGAACATTTTCTTCCCATTTCCCAATATCTGCTATACATTTTGGTTTATATTTTTGGTTTCTCTGGCATAGTTTAAAGCACTCACTTTTGAGATAGTCTGGGAAAGTTAAATAATTTACTTATCAATGACAAGTAAAAAGTCCATACTCTGAATCACTACAACAAAATGCTTCTGAAAGGAAGCACTGAAACTAATTTTATTTGTTAAAAACAATTTAAACTTGAAGATTTTATATCTATACCTTCCCTCTTAGTATGAATGTGGTTGACTATCATTTTTATTATGATGTGGACAGATTGCTTCAATTTTTAATATATTTTAAGACAATGAAATCACAGCATCTCATGTACATTTATGTAATCATAAAAAATGTGTATCTACTTTCAGTCTGCTTTTCTTTGTTGTGTCCTCCAGTAGTTATAAAATGTAGGAATATTTCATCACTAGTTCAGAGCTTTACAACTACTCATCTAATTATCTGTTTATGATAATAGGAGACATTCTTTCATTTTTTTCAACTCCACAAGGAAGAGTCACAGAACTTTTTTGCTTATTGACTGCCATTATTTCTAGTTATCAGTTTCATTAAGAACCTACCCCTTTCAAGGTAAATAGCAGGTACCCTTTTTTCCCTAACTATACCTTTGAAGTACAGTCATGTATATCACTGGCCTTTCTTACCAAACTTGTTACTATTAAATTCAAATGGTTTTCATTGCATTTTAAATACAATATATTTATAAAAATTATTCCATCACGTAAAAATTTAAAATATCTTGGAAATTTAGATGGTTATTTGGTACATTTTTCTTTTCTAGGGCTTGTTACCAAAACCAAAGGAAACTCCATTTCTTATATCGTTTTTCATTGCTCAAGTTGTGACTACTTGCTCTGGAATACTATCTTATCCTTTTGATACAGTTAGACGACGTATGATGATGCAGGTATTTTATATTTAATTTATAAGCTTAGTTAATTTTTTAATGTCTTTGATATCTAGGTGTAACTTATTCACATGTCAGAGAAATTTTAGCAGAAAGGCATAAGTCATTTGTTTTACTTATTAAAGTAAATATTATCATATATTCTCTTACAGTCTTCAGATAAAATAGTCACCATCCAGCAAAGGTTCTTCATCTGCCATCAGAACAGAAATGTCTTCTGCTGTAGGAATATACGTAAGGGGTAGAGGAAGGTGACAGAGATTGTGTATCTATTTGAACTAAAACACTAGCTTAAGTAGAATTATGCCCAGTTATAAACCATTGATATCATTTATTACAGTATATTTTGATTAAATAATTTTGAACTTCAAGGATGAAAACTTGTTTATAATGATCTGTGTCCTAAATATAAACCCAAATTTTGATATATCCCATTTCCGTTGTTGTTGCTTATTACAGGAATTCCTTCAGTAATTTTTGAGTCAATAGAATCTGTACCCAAACTCATAATCTAATATTGAAGATACACAATTAATTATTCAAACAAAAATGTGCGTAGAGTTTAGGAGTACATAGACGAGGGGTACCCAGATGTTTGAAGTAATTATATATGGCTTCATGGAGAGCAAAATCTCCAAGAAGGGGATCTTTTGAGACAGAACATTCTAAGCATGGATCAGGGAGGGAGGATGATTGAGTAAAGCTTGAAAAGTAGTCACTTTGGCCAGATCATAAATTTCACGAGGCCAAGTGAAAATAATGAGACCATAAATCTAGAATAATAATATATTTTGTGTGTTCCCTGTGCTGCCTCAAACTTTTATACTTTGACTTGTTAAATTCTCAAAACAATTTGAGAAAATTTGGTCCTTGTTTTTTATCACTCATAAAATGGTCTCAGAAGAACTCAATAGGCCACCCAGAAAACTGACCTTTTTTATTTCACTCATAGACAATCCTAAGAGTTATTCCTTTAAAATCTGTGTTTCATCTTCCTGGTATAGTAGAATTAATTTACTACATTGACAGACTTTTTAAAAACCATTTTAGTTGATAATTATACAAATTTATAGATTTTAGTGTAATATTTCAATACACGTATACCATATGTACTTGTCAGATAATGGGCACATCTGTCACCATAAACATCAAAATCATACATTGGGAGACACAAAATGGAATGTGAGCTAAGGCTGTATCTCAATTCAAAGGCTCTGGGTTCAATCCCCACTACTGAAAAAAAATTTTTGTTTGTTTGTTTGTTTGTTTGTTTAGAAAATAGACATGGAAGCAGTGTGTGGTAGTGCATGCCAGTAATGCAGGCACTCTGGGATGCTAAACAGGGGTCCACCTTGGGCTACATAAGAGAGTTCAAGGTCAATCTGGACTACATAGGAAGACCTTGTCTTTAAAAAAAAAAAAAAGGGTGCTAGGGATTCAGTTTAGTCTCAAAGGCCCTAGGATCAATCCCTGGTACCACCAAAAAAAAAAAAAAGCATGAAAATAGTGTTTAACGTAGTTCATACTTTTCCAAGGATCAAAGAGCATGATCTCTACAACTTAACTCTTAAAATGGTACAGAAAAAACTGTGTGTGCAATGTGTGAGAGAGACCATATCAGTTTGGTAGGGCTGCTATAACAATACCACAAACTAGATGACTTAACGGAAATTTTCTCATAGTTCTGAATTAGTCTAAGAGCCAGGTGTTGGTAGGTTTGGTTTCTTCTGAAAGCCTCTCGTCTTGTCTTGTAATTTGCCGTCTTTTTCCTTTGCCTTCTCGGGGTCCTTCCTTTCTTCCTTCTCTTATAAGGACATCTTACTAGATTAGGATCACTATAATGATCTCATTTAACATTAATTATCCGTAAAGACTCTGTCCCCAAACACAGTCACATTCTGAGGTATTGGGGCTTAGTTCTTCAATACATAATTTTAGGGGTACAAAATTCATCATATGACTGTATTGTTATTTTTGTATTTTAATTTTATGCCCTACAACTTTGTTAACCCCGTTACAAATGTTAATTTATATGCACACACTTCTGAGGATTATTTACCTCGACAATAAGTTAATACTGTATTTTTCTCTTCCTTATCACTTGTTTTACCTTTTTTTCTGCCTGTCTACATTCATCAAGATCTCTGATTCAGTTTTACACTAAAGAAGTAATAACTGACAACCTAAGAGTGCCTTTAGTGTTATACAATTTAATGCTGTATGTGGATTTTTTGTAGTTAAACTGCTGTGTTACTGGCAGTTACTTTCTATTAATAAGTTAAAAGAATTTTTAATCATGAATGGAAGTCATTTTTCTATATATTTTGAGATGATTATGTAATTTTTTTCTTCTAATATTACTATGTTGTATTACACTAATCTCTTTTCCAGAGCTGAATTTACCTTGAATGCCTAGGGTAAATCTAGCTTTGTCATGATGTATTGTATTTTGTATTCCTTTCAGGATTTGATTAGCGAGTTTTGTGGAGGACTTTGGTATCCATACTTCATTAACATTACTGATATTTTAACTCCTTGTATTATCATAGTTTGACTTTTGTATGAACGATTCAAACATAAAATATGTTGGGAGTCTTCCCACTTTTCTTCTCTGGAAAAATTTTTGGTAAGAGTATAAGGAAATGTTCGTTGAATGTTGAGTAGAACTCACATGACACTATCTGGATGTGTGGTTTTCTTTATGAGTCTGTTTTGAACAACTGAATACTCTTAACAGTTATAATATTGTTTCATTTTCTTTTCCACTCATTAATAAATTATACTTTTCTAGGAATTTATTCATTTCTTCAAAGACAGCTGTCACAAAGCTTTTCGTATCTTGCTTTTCCTTTAGTCTCTGGGTCATCTTCATTTATGTTACCTTTCCCATTTTTAATAATCTTATGGCCTGCTGTCCCTCCAGTATTGTTTCCAGAAATTGATACACAAAGGATTTCAAGAATTGCATACTTTTTGTGCTTCCTTTTGTTTACTATCTATTATCGATTGACTTTTTATATACTCTGTTGATTTTTTTCTATTTCCCGTTTTTAACTGCTGGTTATCTGCTTATATCTGTTTATCTGTACTTTTTCAAATTGTTCTTTCTAAAAATGTCTGGGTTATTTTTTTTTCTGATATTAAGCTCATTAATTTTCCTATAAGTTAACACTCAGACTATATCTTACAAATTTAAGTGAAGAGTGTTATGATTGTTTGGTTTTCAGTATTTTCTAAGAAATTTTTCCCTAGTATTCAAATACACATTTTTCTAGTAAGGTAAGTTTTCAAACATGCCTGAAAAGTGAAAAATATGAATATTCTCAGAGCGCAAAGTAAAATATTCAGTATAAGCTAATTAATTCAACATTATGTTAATCTTATCTTTATGACTAATAGAAAACTATCTTAAATGATGTCAAAATAATATAAAACTTTTTCTTTTATATAGAGTGGTGAAGCTGAACGGCAGTATAAAGGAACCTTAGACTGTTTTGTGAAGATATACCAAAATGAGGGAGCCAATGCATTTTTTCGTGGTGCATTCTCCAACATCCTTCGTGGCACAGGGGGTGCTTTGGTGTTGGTGTTATATGATAAAATTAAAGAATTGTTTAATATTGATATTGGAGGTGGTTCATCAGGAGATTAAATTGAAAAATGTATGCATCTAACCTGTTAAACATGCAAATTACATGCTGCCATTTGTATACATTTTGATAGGATGTTATTACTGTCAGTGTCTTAAAGTGCTACTTCTGCAATAAAGTGTAAACTTTCTTCAAGGGTTTTAATGTTTAAAATCAGATAAATGTATGTTTCCTTCCCACTTAAACTCATTGGAATGAGACATTTTACTTATAAGTAGTATATGTTATTTGTTTAAAATTATTTTCTTAACATTTGTCATGAAAATTATATAATGCTGAAATCTAAAAAATTAAAGCATATTTTTAAAAATTGCTATTCATTTAATATACCTGTTTTCCCATCTTTTAAAAATCACACAGCATAGGAAATACTTCTTAAAAGTTTATCAAGAGATGTCATCATTATATCTGTAGGAATAAATAAGACAACTCAGGTAGTATTATGTATGGTACTTACAGTGTCGCACAGATTATAGATCTGATCATTAAAATTTGATAATGACTTTAGTGATACTGTAAAACTGGTTGAAAAAATAAAAAACATAAAATGTCTTACCTGCTAATTGTCTTTACAATAAAGTCTTACCAAGTGTGAATATATTGTGGAACAAAAAAATATTCCCTTGGAAATTAGTTTTTGTATTCCGTATCAATAAAAGGAAGTTTAAAACTTATAAATGAGTTCTTTTTTCCTATCACTCTTAACTTTATTAGTAAGCAAAACAAAAACTTTTGTCAAAAGTTTAAGAACAAAAGATGTTTCTCTGGAGAAATACAAGCATCTCTAAGGTTTTGTACAAGATCTTTTTTCTTTCAGAGATGTAAAAAACAGTACCCAATGTTTCAAAGTTTGAATGTGTAAAAGATTGTTAAGCTAGTTGGATAAACTGGAGAGAGATTTTGTGAGACTAAAAGTCAGGGTAGTGGAGTGGGCACACTTGCTTAAGGTATACAGGTTCAAAGTATATTTCAAAGAAAATACACTTTTTAATATATTGAATGTCACTTAAGGAAAATAACAAAAATTCTCCACATGATTTCTTTCAGTGGTTAACATAACCCAGGTTTCAGAACAAAATATAAAATACTTTCCATCTAAACTATAACATCAAAGAAAGTTAACCAAGTATTTTCCCATATAAAGATTAAGAAAATAGTATAAAAATTTTAATTTGTGCAAAGCAGTGCTTATAGGATATAAGTAATTTTTTATAGCAATGGTACTATAGGTTTAACCTAGAAAATACTGAACTACATTATCACTTAATCATATTTTGAGGGGCTGGGGATTTAGCTCAGCGGCATAAGCGACTGCCTTGCAAGTGCACAGTTGTGAGTTCGATTCTCGGTAACGATAAAAAAATTATATTTTGAGACAGTGTCTTGCTAAGTTATTCAATACATGGGAACACATTGTGTGCCACCATTCCTGGCAAAAGAAGACTTTAACATTCTGAAAGTCATAGCTAGAAGGCAATTTATTCTAAATTGCTGAACCAAAGTCTATGAAAGCTAAGTTGTGGAGACAAAAATACTATTTAGTATCTTGGGCTGAGCTAAAACTCTTTTAACATAAAATATTGTTGAGAGAGGACTTACAGTGAGCAAAATCAGAATACAGATTTCATAAGGAAATAGTTCTGCTAAATCTTAACACCAATGTTAGAACATACATAGCTAAAATATATTTAAAATGAATATGGTTTTTAAATTCCTGTGCCTACATCTTAACAGTCCTGTATAAGACACAATTTTCTACTTTAAAACTATCTCCCCAAGTACTTAAAATTCCATTCTCAGAACTTCATTCTTTTAGTTCCTTTTTTAGCTCATTAAAATATATCTTCCCTATGACAACCTTTTAATTTGGTAGTAATTTATACTCACTGAAATTACATTTATTTGGTTAATTTCAGTTTTTTCTCATAGTAGGCTTTACTGGTGGGTGGCAAAATGAAAATATGTACTAAGAGGCCAGAGGCCACTCAAGTAGTTTTTAATATTTTATATCCCTACTCTGGATTGATGTTTTTTAAAAATAGGACTTTGGCATCCTCAAAACTAAAATTTCCAAAATAGGTCCTTTGTTCACATATGAGCAGTATGCTACATAAATAAATTGATAGCTTCATTTCTCATAACTGACTGACCTAAATGTGAGTTCAAAAGAAATTCTTTCCACTGCCTGTTTAAATGTCAGTATTTTCTAGGGGCCAGTCCTGCTCACTCTTCTAGCTTTATATTTCTTTCTTACCTCATTTCTTCTCTAGCTTAGGTTTCAGATACCATCTGTATGCCAGTGACACTCAGATTTCTCTGTAGCCTAGATTTCAGTAGTTTTTTAGATGTATGTTTCTGCTTGTTTCTTGCATGTCTCTCGGCATGTATTAGAGGCTTCTGTAACCCAGTCTTTTCCTATATCCTAACTCAACTTGACCTATAGATTTGTTTCTCTTTCCCTTATCATTATTAGTAGTACATGCCCCTCCAATCACCCAGCACTAGTCTTCCTTGCATTCCTATGTTGGTTCATATAGCAAATAGGTTACCAGCTCTTACAAATGCTACCTCCTAAATAGTTCATGTTTTTTCTTTCCACTTTGATTGCCATTGCCTTATTTAGGACTGTCACACAAACTATATTTTAATAGCCTAATGTAGTGAAGGTAAAGGTCAAATTGTAACACTCAGATTTATAGTGGTTTAAACAAGACATGTTTCTCTTATATAATAGTTAGCAAGTTGGCAGTGCAAGCCAGCAGCACAAATGAACTTCAGACACCTTAATGTCTTTTGCTCTAATCCCCTAAAGCAGGGATTTGAAACCGTTTTTGTGCCATGTACATCTTAGTCAACCTAGTAAAATCAGAACCCTTTCTGTAATGAATTTTTTAAATACAAAAAATACTTAAGATTAAAAAGGAGACAATATTTGAATATAATTAAAAATACAAGTTAGTAGCAGGCATGGCAGCACATGCCTGTAATCCCAGCACTCAGGGGGCTGAGGCAGGAGGGTTGTTGGCAAGTTCAAGACCAGCCTAAGTTACAAAGTGAGCTCAAGGCCAGCCTGAACTGCATAGTGAGACCCTGTCTCAAAAAGAGAGGGAAAAAAATGCAAGTTAGTGATAAATATGTACTTTTAACTCAGCAAGAAGAGCCTAGTAATTCATGTAATTTTAAAGTTAATATGACAATGTTTAAAGATACATCTAAATTATAATAAAGTGTTGTTAAAAAAGTTGATTTCTACAGATAGGAAGACTCAGTAATACTACTGTGAGCTGTACCTATATTTATAATTGAAAGGAATTTACTTTTTTCATTTTTTAAGAGCAGAATATATTTATTAAAAAAAAGAAAGCTTTTGTCCAAGAGAGACAGAGGTCCCGAGTGGGTTGCCTATATTTTAGTAAAAGGTTAATTTAAGACCTTCCCTTCCCTTAATTGTATTTACCCCTTAAGGATTTGGAGCTGTAATGAACCACTGTCCTAGAGCATTATACATGTCTACATAGTAAAAAACACACAAGACCTAGAAAGAGGAAAGAGCAGGAGGAAGGAATTTTAACCAGGTAAGGTGGAAGTTGCATGTTACCACAATCACATATTGGTGAGACTAGTCACATGACGATACGTGTTTATAACGAAGGTGGAAATACTTTGTAGTTGACTGAAAATTATGAGTCTGTCACAGCCTCCCAAAATGACTGTTTTGAATACAATCTCATCTTGCTCTAATCTATATTAACACTGCTACCACACTATTTTTAAACATAGTCCTTTTGATTATTTATTTCACTAAGTTTTCTACACCAGCTTGAATTTGGGAGCCCCCTGTCTCCCTTCCCAGGTGGTTGGGATTTAGGCTTGCATCACCACACCCAGTACGTTTCTTATAAAGAAAATACAAAAACGTTACATTATTTAATCATAAAAGCAGTCCAATGGATATATTTATCACTTTAACACGCTTTCAACCTGAGACTTGGAGAGTTCAGTAACTTGCCAAAGGTCTTAAGGTAAATCTGAAACTAGAACCTA
The DNA here is from genome assembly GCA_004027455.1 of Hydrochoerus hydrochaeris. Classification (NCBI taxonomy): domain Eukaryota; kingdom Metazoa; phylum Chordata; class Mammalia; order Rodentia; family Hydrochaeridae; genus Hydrochoerus; species Hydrochoerus hydrochaeris. The sequence continues at coordinate 118,990 of PVLA01001849.1, forward strand.
AATTCATGTAACTCCAAAGCAGTCCTGTTCATAGCTTCTAGGTATTTTCATGTCCTCCCATTAATTTTAAGGAATGCCTCGCTGAGGCATTAACATTTTTTACTTTGATGTTTTAAATGTTCTTTTGATTGAAAAATCTCAGGTTTTACAGACATGGATAAATAAGTGGAATCAGTTAAGTATAAGGTCCCTGGAGAATCTCAGGATATCCAGGAACAATTCTAAATGATAGGGAGTCATCATCCTTCTAGGAATGATAGCCGGAAGAGGCAGTTAGGTGGTGGAATCCTGAGGGCCAAGGGTTCTGTCAGGCGCAGCAGCATCGAATCCTGAGTCTTCTCTTGAACTGCACACTGAGAAGTGAATCTTGTTGGAGCTCAGAGGGTGGCATCAACCCGCACATAGCTCATCTCCTGAGTAGTCTGAAATGGAGAGGCCTTATTCTTTAGAGAGACAAGAGTCGAAGCAAGACTATACATTCGAGTTTCTTCAGTATTGGCATTGAACATGGATGTCACAGTCATCATAGCAGCAGCAGGAGCTATAACCACACTTGCCGCTGCTGCTATAGCAGCACTGTTAATAAAACGGCTAAGTTGTTTTAAGAAGAGGTCAGCTGGGGACAATGAGGGTACTAAAGAAACGGAGGGAAACCTCACACCTATTTTCAAGATGATCACCAATGTGGAACAGGAACCTGATCAAGAATTGAAGGAGCAGGAGACACACAAACTGGACCAGATGGAACTGGGGTCCCAAGAAGAACTGGAGAAGAAAGAATTACACAAAGATGTCAAAAAGGAACAGGCCAGCCAAACTTCGTGAGTATAAAATGTAACTTGATTAAATTGCAGACACCGGCAAGAGATGTCGAACTGGCAGGACGGCACCAGAGCGGCAGCAGGAGGCCAACGCAGTCTGGGCCGGGCCCTGTGACAGACTAAGGTCATTTCTGCAAAACTGAGCTAAGGGAAAGAGGTGAAGAAAACTGGTGAACGGAAAGTTCTGTCTGCTCGCTGAGTGATACAAGTTTGGCTCTGCCTTTTCAAACTGGAAGGAAAAAACCCTGGAAAGGTGTAGTTCTTGAAGCGTGGGTGCCTCTCGGGCTCCGCCGCGGCGTCGCCAAGCGCCGCACAATGGGCGCTACCTCACAAAGCGGGCGGCGGGGACCCGCGCGGCCCTGCGAGCGCCTGCGACACACGGCCCCTCGGGGCGGCTGGTGGGTGCGTGGACACACGGCCCCTCGGGGCGGCTGCAGGTTCTGTGCGGGAAGGGAGGGAGGAGCAGAGTGCGGCGGCTGCGGAAACGGCACCGCCGACACCACCGAGGAGGCTGCGTCCCAGCGCGTTTACCAGCAGCCGCCGCCTCGCAGCGAGTCAGGTCGCGCAGCTGCTGCGCTGCAGCCAGAGAGCCAGCGCCGCCTCCCCGCCTCCCCCCAGCCCGCCCCGTCCCCTCCCCCCTCCCCCCAGCCCGCCCCGTCCCCTCACCCCTCCCATCCGCCCCCGGCTGGCTCCGCTTTCCAGATCTTTCTCGAACCCGCAGCCCCTACGGCAGCCGTTGCCCGAGTGCTGACGGAAGCGACCGAAGTCGAGGCTGGGAGCAGCCTCCGGCGCAGAGCTACCACTCGCGAGCTTCCAAGGCAGCACAGCGCGCAGGCGCAGATCCCAGTAACTGCCGGTTGGAGGCGTCCGAACCGCAGTGGAGAAACCCAGGCAGCAGGACGCGGCGGAGGCTGTGGCGCGGGCGGCCTCTACCCTCTCTGCAGTTTCCTGACGCCCTGCCCTATTTTCAGAGTTGGCGACCTGGGGTCCTGTCTCTTTGCTTCTCGTAGGAGTCGCAGTCTCAGCAGGAACGGCCCACCAGCGGACGCGGTGCCCGCATCCCAGGATTCAGCGCCGGCAGCCCGACCATCAGGCGGCGGGATGTCTGTGGTTGGCATTGACCTCGGCTTTCTCAACTGCTACATCGCCGTAGCGAGGAGTGGCGGTATTGAGACCATCGCCAACGAGTACAGCGACAGGTGTACCCCGTAAGTGCCCTCTGGTCCTCGCCCCGCCCTCAGGTGTGTGCTGCCCTCCGGCCCCTGCGCATCCCCGGGCGCGAGCCCCGAGCTGACAGGTGCAGCCCCCAGCGCGGCCCAGGTGCAGGCGGACTCCTCGCTCGCGGCGCCGCTCTGCTTGCGAGGACCAGGGACTCGCTGGCCGGGGCATCTCCTTTCGGTGATGCCGTCAGTGAGCCCGCCGCAGGTTGCGCGGAGGGGCTGGCGTGGGGCCGCCGCATCGTCCTGAACGGGAAGGAAGGGCCCCGGGTGCCCGCCGGGGCTGGCGCGGGATTATACTCCGCTCTGCATTCTGTCCTTTCTCCTGCCTGCGTCTCCTGGGTGACAGCTTTCCCGCAGAAAAGTAGGGAGAGAAAGCTTAGACTGCACACTTGAGGAGATGAGTTGCAGGTTCATCTGGCCCTGACCACCCCCTCTTGAGAAAAGAGATCATCTGACCAGTTTCCAAGGGCGCAGAGTTATAGTGCACTAACACAGAAACTCGAGTGGAAGTCATTTGGCCTTACGTATTGGTCATGTAAGTCAGTCAGTGGAAACTAGTGGGGTTAGTTTCTACGACCCAAAGCATATTTCTAGACTGAATTGTTGGAGTCAGAGGTGACTATCCTTGTATGAACATGATTGTGAAGTGCTGCTATTATGAACCCTTGATGCTTCCATTTAGGAATGGCATTATGACATAGAAGCACGTTTCCACATGTTCTGTTGTTCCTCTGGTCTGGGAAGTTTGTTGGCAAAGAACATGACTTAAGTAATACTAGGATATGAAAAACTAATACAGGTGTCTCATTGTAGGCTTCTGTTACCTGTAATTTTATGAGGAAACTTCTGTTCATGCATTGCTTTTCATGAAAAGCAATGTATTTGACTCTTCTGAATGGTCCCAAATATGTTTTAAATATGAGACTGATCTTAACTAGGATCAGTGTTAAATGAGCTTTAAATGCCCCAATAATTACAATTCTATGAGTAGTTAAAATACAAAGCTGTTTGTTGAAGAACAACTTACTTGCAGTCTGTGCTTTGATTTCTTTCCAAGAATATTCTAGAATGTTTTATACACTTTTTCCTAGATTTACACATTATATGTCTTGTACTGAAATTTTGGGTGTTTACATCCTCAAATATGGACATAAGTCAAGTAATCCTCACAGTACTATATAAATTCTTTTTTTCTCCTTTTTGCATCTTTCTCTGACTTTTTTATGCTCAATAAGACACTGATTATGAACTGCATATGAATTCATCTCTTCAGAATTTTATGTCACAACAGATACAGCTTTTTGCCAACAAAAAAACAGGAAATATTAAACTCTTTCAGCAAAGTAGAAAATAATGAGGACAATCACCCTATAGGAAAAAAGTGAGAGATCACGTGGACAGTTCTCCTAGTCCTTTAAAACCTTATTCTATATCAGAAGCCAGAACTGTAAGAATGATACTGCATTTCTAGGCTTGGAAATCTCTGTAGTAGTAAATGACATTTTACATATCATAGTGGGTCTTTACACAAAGAGTTCTTTAAAAATTATAGTGTTTCATAAATTTTCATTATTATTGGCTTGTTCTGTGTGATTCAGATTTAATGTATTTCTGGTTTATGTGTTTAAATGCTAATAGTAATACAGTATTTAAATTCAATGAGTCAAATCTAAACTGCAGAGTTTCTAAGGCAGAAAGATGGTTTTCTCATTTAACTTGCATCTGAGACTGATCTTTTCTGTTACTGTATATACACTCTCATTAATACGTCTTTTGTTGTTACCAAACACAAATATTTAACAGAAGTCTGGTGGTGCTTTTACATTGTGTTTACTTAGTAGGGCTTAATTTCTGAGGGTAAGATATGGCTCTTCCTAGTCCCAGGGTTTTTATTCATTTGCAAAATATGCCCATTATGATAAAAACATTACTATTATAGAATCTTTAACTCCCTTATACATCACATTTAATAATGTGTTAAACTAGGTTTGCAAAAAGTGTATTCCACAGTCCAGTTGTTGATGTCAGTGTTACAGAAATATTTTTAATATACGAATACATTATAAAGGAATTGTGTGAAGAAGAAATGTTCAATTTAGTTGATTTCAGTGTGCATACTTTTTTACACTTGTTTTATTCTTTAACATTTGATTATGTACACAAAAGAAACTCCCTTTTATAAGCCAAGAAAGACAATTTGATGAAAAAGAACATTTTTAGATTAAAATTAAGGGCAAATAATTCATCCTATTCTTCAGATCCACCTTATGTGAAATTGAGTGTATGGTAGCCTTCCATTGCTCTAAAGAAATACTTGAGATAATGGACTTTTAATTGGGAAAGGTCTGTTTTGGGTCACAGTTTTGAAAATTTCAGTCCATTGATTTTGAGCTTCAACAAGGCAGTACATTACAGTGGAAACTTGTGGCAAAAGAAGCCACTTAGTTCATGGTTACCAGGAAGTAAAGAGAGACAAGAAATTCCAGATCCAATTTAAGTTCAAAATGGTGCACACACCTGAAGGTGTAACTCAGTAATATAATGTTCCTGGGTTCAGTACCCAGTACATATCACCAAAAAACAAATCTAGCAGCATATAACAGATTCCTTGTAATAGACTCATTTCTTGCAAAAGTTGAAACAAATTAACATTGTGTATAAATTGAAGAGAAAAAAGTCTTTCTGCAATTTTTTATTTAAAAATTATTACATAAATAATGTATGTTTCTTAGAAATATAAGCACATTGAAAGAAGTTGTTGGACCTGGAATTTAGCTCAGTGGCACTGTGCCAACCTGGCAAGTACAAGGTCCTGAGTTTGATTCCCAGTACCAAAAAAAAAAAAAAAAAAAAAGGGGGAAGAAGAAGTTGTTAAGAATTAATTAGTTCCTTTACTTAGAAATATAACTTCCAGATAGTTGTGTTTGTTTTAGGGAAAATATGTACTTTATATTGTGTTGTGTTTGATAGTATATTTCTATGTAAAATGCATCTCTATTCACCAGTTTTCATGTATATATATAATCATTAAATTTAATCCATCCTGTTAGACATTCATGTTTATATTTTGTTTTTGCAAATAATTCTGTAATAATACCTTTTTAAATTTTCAATCCTTAATTTATTAATCTAAATTCCTAGAAGTATGGTTAATGAATGACAAATTTTTGAGACCTTAGACATGTTTATATTCAATTAAGTGTATAGATGTGTGGGAATGAGAATTTCTATCCCAGGCTTAATATGAAAGTGATTAGTTTGACACATGGGAAATAAATGTACAGCCAAGAATCCTCATTCAGTGTCAAATTAAAGCATCTGATCAACTGTAATTTTTGGTAATTGTGATGGTTTTGTGTCAAGCATCATGCTTGAACTTGTGCATGAGATGAGTCATACCAGTTATCTTTTTTCCTCTAAGAAGTATAAAGTATAAAATAAAGTGACTTAGCTAGGAACTGCATAAGTAATGAAAGTGTCTGTTTCAATCCTCTCTGGTACATAACCAAAATATCTTTCCATTAGTCATTGGGATAAGGATGATGTATATGTACTAGGTTGATAGGACTATTAACAATTGAAGGAACAGATTACCTCGCCAAACAGTTATTGTATAGAGAAACATTTTTGCTCTGCCATAAAACAATTTAATTTTGGTAATTTCTAAGAAACCTTGTTTTAAAATGTTTTAATGATGTTTGTAAATTATTTTTAAGGACATGTAAAAAATTTTTAAAGGTCATAAAAAATACAAATGTAAGTATAAATGTATGGTAGAAAACAGTGTGGAAGACTACCTTAATGGATATTTCTTGGAGGTATACTTGTGTAGAATGTGTGTTTAATACACTACATGTAATGTTTTTCAATTTTTATGAACATATTTTACAATAAGGACTGTGAATTTTTTTAAATGGAATTACTTATTCAAAGAGTCTTGCTAGGTATATTAATTAGCTTTATCATCAGAATTGATATAGGACTTGATACTCAATTCTCTAGTTTACTGTCTTCATTACTTCACCTGTTTATTTTCAAGTGCGTATATAATCTAGAAATAAGGGGAAAGTTTGTTTAAACCTTAGATATATGGGATACTTCCTCAATGCATAAAAACAGAAATTAATTTGTTATATTTAAAAATAAACTAAATATAGAAAATATTAAACTTCAGAGGCTACAAATGGGTAATAGAACCTTTTATGATGATGGTGATGGTGGTTTTTGGGAAAAAGACTTTTATAGCTTCTCGTTAAATATTCTTTTTATGCTATCAGTAAGGTTTGTATGTTTTACTGTATACTTACTATTTCAAAAGTAGGATACAAAGTTAAGTCTTCTCTTTATCCTTTCCTAACCACACCTCCTAAAGTTTAGTGTGTATGTTTCTAAAGTATGTGATTATATGCACATCACTGGAATATTTCTCTTTTTAACGAAAGTGCAATTACATTATACATTTTGCAATTTGCTTTTATTCATCTCAGAATATTTTGTGGGAATCTCAAACTTGTACACAGTGTATAGTTCACTGCCCTCATTCTTTTTAATAGCTCTACAGTATACCATTTGATGGCTAAGCTATTACAGGTGAAGCTTTATTTTGCTGTTGACAAGTACTCTACAGTAAAAATTTGGTGAACACTTTTGTTTTTTTTATTTAATAAAATTTGTTGGAGTTAATGGAAGGGCAATGGCTCAAACTGTAACAGAGCCAAAGCTAAGACTATCTTTTAAAGTATCTTAATATAAATATTAGCCACCAAAAAAAAGAATCAATCTTGAGTCATGCCCTTGCTCTTGTGAGTGAAAAGTTCCTAGAAGCCAAGGTATTATAACTTATAAATTATCTATTATGAGTTTAAAATGTTTAGTATAAGTATACCTTTAATAGTATAATATATGGTTGTGACAAAAATAGGTAACAGGTGGTATTTTGCAAACTCTTGGTCCCGGGCAGTCATAATCAAAAGAACTAATTATGCATTGATTCTTGTGTTTGAACTGGGTGAATTTTATGTAAGATCAGTTTTTTAAAGTATCATTAAGGTAGTTTATTATTATTGAAATAGTTGCACTTAATATTATAATTAAATATAGCTTAATCTTATTGCTAAATATTGTATTACTATAGCTGATCAGCATTTAAAATATTACATCTAGTTATGTAAATACTTGTGTGATTTCTGTTCAGGTTTACAAGTTACAGGTGAATTTGATTGATGAATTATGTTTCCTAAGCATTTAATACTCTTACATTATGCTTTCTATTTCTTAAAATGTTTCATCTTTGTCCATAATGGAAGATTAGAAACTTTATAGTGTCATTAATCATGTGTGTCTACAAGCTTATTTTTCTACACTGAAAGTTAAAGAACAAATAGCAACAGTGAATCCTTTTGAAAACAACTTTCTTCCTCTTTTGGACAACATGTTTTACAAATAGTTAAATTTGAGCAACTACAGATTATTTCTGCACAGAACTTCTTAGATCCCTTAATTGGTTTACAAACATTGAAACTAAGAAAAGGATGTGTTTTCCCAAACATATTTCAGCGTCTGAGGAATAATATTTCACAGAATACTCTTTTCGGAAATACCATAAAGCAGTTGTTCTCGGAAAGAGGCAATGTTGCCTCTAAAGGACATCTTATATCTAAAGATATGCTTTAGATTGTCACAGCTTGGGGGGACATTGAGTAGACATTGAGTAGGAAGGGCTAGAAATGATTCTAAAATCCTGTGGAGCACAATTCAACCCACTATTTCCAAACAATATCAGGCCCCAAAAGTCAGTAGTACCAAGATTGAGAAGTGCTGCTCAGTGGGTGTCTTGCCAAACAGTTGAAACAAACTGCTTGGTGGTTGGTAATTTGACTCAGTGCCAAATTGTTAATATAAGAGACTCACCCCTTTGATTTAAACCTATAGATTTCCCTCTCATCATCATTAATCCAGTTGTAGTGTTTCTTAGCGTCAACTTAGTGATAAAAGAAGAGCTAAAAAATACTGTTATCCTATACAACTGACAAAAGAAAGCAAAAAGAGAAAACTAATTTAAAGCTTAAATGGTAAAATTGAGAGGTTTTGGATCCTTTGATACTGAAAAGAAAGGAGTAAACAAATGAGATTGCTTACCTCTTAGGTGAGAAATTTCTTAGTCTTTTCCCAGTATGCTTAGTCTTTTCTCTAGTGATGCTTGGCCTTATAAAAACAGTTTGATAAGGGAAATAATAATAAACTTTAATGAGAGAATACAGCTTCATTAAAGTAACATCCTATCACTTGATTTTTATGCCCTTTCCCTACTAAAAGGACTATAGAACATTTAGAAGTCTAAACAGAATTTCATGGCATTTTCTGAGTTCTGAGATTACAATAGTATCAAGATCAGATTGGATATTTGAGATTTAAACCACACTGTAAAAAATATTAATAAATGAATAAACTACACTGTAAATCTCCCTCCCATTTTTAAGGTAGAAAATGAAATTTCTGAATAGTTGTCAAAATAATCTGTACAAAGTATTTAAATATATATTGTGGCATCTACTTGTGGATAAGCTATATTGTTTTCTGTAAAACTTTTGTATTGTTACATATATTATGTCCCATTTCCATGGTTATTATAAAGTCATATAGAAGTTTTGAAAGAGAATGGGGTTTTCTAAAGATTCCTGGAAGGTATTTTTTATTTAACATGTTCATAATGGAAGCTATAATTTGTATGTTTTCCTGCCAGGCAGCTATGAACCACCCCAGTATGTAGCGTAGGACAGTCCCAGAGAGTGACACAAGCTACCTTGTGAGGAATAGTCATGTACATAGCACCAGTGGTTCAGGGTGGTGGGGATATATTAATGGTTTTGTAAGTCTAGAATCTTTTTGAAAGAGAATTGAAGGAAAAGTTTGAAGATCTTTAGCTTTGTGAGGTAGGTCATCTTATGTATTTGAAACTGAGCATTGCCAAATCTAGATATTTTAAGCTTTAATAATAAAGTCATCTGCTTTTCACTTCAGAGACTGTTTAATAATGGTAATCCTCAGGTTTTCTTTTGTGAAGTGGTATTATGTGTAAGTATATTTCAAAGTGTAGCACCTATAAATAATAGTTGAAAATGAATCTTCGATATACATTTTTAACAAACTTTTCAGAACCTAAGCAAACAATCTAAAAAAAATCTCTGCATTCAAGTTAATAATACAGTACCAAAATATTATGAGTTTTAGGATGAAATGCCATTCCTTACAGGTTACTGTTTTGTAAATAGAAATTTTTAATTTTTTCATAAATATACTGAATCAAGGAATTGCTTATAAGATATATCAAGATGTCATCAGGCCAGGTGATACCTGCTTTATCTTGATTTTCCTGTTTTTCACTAGATGTCATTAAAGAAAAGTCACTTGAATTCTCTATTTGTATCACTTTTTAACATTCCAGTTCTAAATTCTTTCCCTGCTTTGACTTAAAAGTACCCCACACTTAGCATGTCTACAATAGAAATTGTGCTTCTTCCTTCCCCGTCGTGTCTTGCTGATAAATGTTTTCTGTTTCATGGGATAATACTACCATGTATAGTCTTATGCACACTGGAAATCTAGGCATTCTTGCTACTTGCCTCCAGTCAATACAGCACAGTCAATAAAAAGATGTGAACCATGTACTAATTTTTAGTGTCCTAAAAATTGTACTATAAAAGATTTAAAAAACAAGTGCAATTAATTCTCATGTATTTTATTTAACTTGGTATATCGGAAACCCTATTTCAAAATACAATCAATATTTTCAAAATAATGATACATTACTTTTTAAATATTAAATCTTAAAAATCCAGGATATTTTTATACTTGAGTAAATTGTATCAGATGGTGATACACTATAGAGAAAAATTGGGTAAATGAGGTATCTGTGTTGGGGGGAACAAGAATCTTATTTATATAGAATTTTTAGAGAAACTGTCTCTGATACACTGTCACTTGAGCACAAGCCATATGAATAGATGTATTCAGAATATTCAGAAGGAGGGAACAGCATGTTACAAGGGTCTTGAGGCACAAATGTAGTGAACATCATCTAGAAATGGCTAGCAGGTCAGTTTGCCTGGATTGAGTTTACAGGGTAGAGCAGACAAAGATGGGACCATGAAGAGCTTTAGTGGCTGTTGGGAAGACTTAAGTTTTAACTTTGTAAGACAGAATACAATTGAACTTCTGCAGAAGTCTCATGCTCTTAATCTTCAAGGGGCTTGCTTTGGCTTTCATGTTGAGAACAGAATTACATGTCGTTAGTTTTGTGTTGTATCAAAATACTTGAGACTGGGTAACATATAAAAGAGGCCTATTTGGCTCACAATACTGATAGGTGGAGGGCACAAACAATGTGGTACAGGATTTTGGTGAAGACATCTGAGTAAAAACAGAGAAGTGGAAAGGAAACAAGTCACATACAGAAGGGATCAAGCACATGGTTTGGCTTCACTTTATAACAACCTGTTCTCTGGGGACTAATCCAGTCACATGATACCTAACCTACTTTCTTGAAATGGGTATTAATCCTTTCTGAGAATGGTGCCCCAAAATCTAATCATCTCCTTCCAGGCCCTGCCTCTTAAAAGTTCCACCACCTTGGTCTTATATCCAGAACCAAGTTTCCTGCACTTAAACCTTTGGAGGACAAATTAACACAGCAAAACTTTTATATCAGTCATGTCCTTTCCCAGAACATGAATACACATTAAAAAACTTTACCCCCATGCTGGGGATTTAGCTCAGAGGCATTAGCGTCTGCCTGGCAAGCGCCAGGTCATGAGTTCGAGCCCTACTAGCAAAAAAAAAAAAAAAAATCACCCCCTTATCTTAATTCAGAAGTCATTATTCTACCTTTTGCTAATATAAAAAATGATTGTTCTACCTTTTGTTAATATTCTTAATACTATATATTCTGTTGCTTTTTTTTAATAAACTAAATTTTTGACAGGGATTGTTATATCTTGTGTTGTATATATAAAATACCTATAAATGTTTGTTGGTTGAATATTTCCCTGTAATTAAAACTGCAACCACAAATACTGTCTTGAATTCATTAAGAAATGGTAGTTGCTGAAAATGTTACTCTGTGCTTGCTTGCTTTTTTGTTTTTTTTGGTCATTGTTGGCAATTGAATTTAGGACCTTGTGCTTGCCAGGCAGGCACTGTAACACGGAGCCATACCCTCGGCCCCAAGACTTGCTTTTATGTTACATTTAAATGCAGTAATTAAAATAATGAACCATTGGCATAATGTGCATCATATGTCAAGTATTCAAAGCATTTACGTATGTTTACTAATCCTCACATAGTAATATGAGCAGATTAATACCATCACTATCTTCTATATGGAAAACTGAAGCAAATAATTGTCATATAATTTCTGTAATCAGCCATTCAGTGACAAAGACAGGATTTAAATCGAAGCAGCCTTGCCTTACTAAATATAGTAATTTGTTTAGAGAAAAGGGCAGGTTACTGAGTTCCAACTTGTTCCTGCACTGGTTGCTGGTCCCACCTATTGGTTTGTGTTGTTACTGTTGCTTCTGACAGTTTTATGCCACTAGTCCTGCTTGTCCATCCTGTGCACTGAAGACCCTGGCTGAAGACCCTCTTTGTGTAGTTGATGTTCCACTGGGCTCTGCGTCTTCCCACAGTGCTTTTCATCTGGATCCCCAATAATTTCTTTAATAGGTCATAGACCAATAGAATTGGAGAAACAATTTAGGAAAGCAACATACTCTTTAAAAATGCCAACACTTACTCTGACTACCATTCCATTATTGAGAAAAGTTTTAAATTCTGCAAAATTTTGATCTATAGTACAAGTTTTCAAAATAGCGTATTAAGCCTTTTAAATTTATTTTGTATGAGAAGCAAAATAACACATTAATGTAAAGACGCCATGGAAACAATTTTTTTTTTTTGTTTTTCCCTTGTTTAGGGCCTGTATATCTTTGGGATCAAGAACTCGAGCCATTGGAAATGCAGCTAAAAGCCAGGTAAATTGTTAATATGAAAGTCTTGACTTAAAGGCAAAATTAACTGAATCATGAATTAATGGTAATTAAGTTACCATTAATTTTTCCCCATTTTGTTACTTTCTATGAGGGATAATTTCGCTAGATTAGACATTTCAATGACAAGTAACCAATGCCTTTGTAAAAGAAGGTGGGAAAATAGAGGAACAAATTTCCAGGGTAGCCCAATGTGGTTACTTTTTTATGGAACTTATGCAGGTAAATATGTAGGCTTCTGAAAGGCTTATGAGTAGAACACTAATTTTCTTTTTTGTTTTTACTTTCGTTTTTTTAAGACAGTATCTCTCTTTGCAGTTCAGACCATGAACTCAGTATGCAGCCTAGACTGGCCTGAAACTTGCAGTGATCCTCCTGCCTCAGCTTTCTTAGTGCTGAGATGAGCCACTGAACCTGGATAGAACACTAATTTTTAACATTTGAGAATTGTTTTGAACTTTGTGTGATTTTTTTGAACTTTGATTTTGGTTTTGGACTTTGCTGAACTAAAAGCCCTTAATTATTTCTTCTATTTTATATATACCTGGATCATCTTTTTGTCCTTTTGAAATAGTTTTCTTTAATAGGGCTTTTTTCTTTACAACTTTGTAAGAATAATTGATTCATTTATCCAGAAATTTTTGCTTATGTTTTTATCAAGGCCATTTTTTATGATTGTCCTGTATATGAAAATATATTTATCTTCTATTTTGGTATTATACATAAATGTTGAATTTGGGCTAAAATGGTTCACCTAAGTTTACATCTCATTTTCAGATCTTAATACATCATAGATAGTCTCTGAAATTAGTCTAGAGCTGGTCATGGTGGTGTGTGCCTGTAATCCTAGCACTCAGGAGGCTGAGGCAGGAAGATTGCTGGGTACTTCAAGGCCAACCTGTGCTACATAGAAAGTTCAAAGCTAGCCTGAACTACACAGAGCCTGTCTCAAAAAATAAAAAAATTAAAAAGCAAACCATAAGTCATTTTTTCCTTAGAACTGTATAAATTAACATACTTACTAAACATTCTGGTAGTTTTCATGTCATAATTGAAGGTCAGTATCTGTTTGGCTTTAAAGGTCAATATAAGAGCAGATACTGAATTACAGTATACAGTACTATGGAGTTTCAACTACATGTTTTAGTTAAAGAAAAAATTATTTTGTCAAAATACAAGCCATTTACAAAATAAGCCTCTTTCATTTAGCACCATGCTATATGGAAGGGATTTTAATTTAGTAGCCCAGAAACGTATCACTGGGTAGTACATGGTAAATTTTCACAAAGAATTAAATATTGAAAATAAAACATTAGACAATAAAGCAAAAATTGAATTAAAAACACAGTTATAAAAGTAAAAAGACAAAAGAAACTCACAGAAATGCCTGTATCCTAGAATTTGGAAGAATACAGAAATGCCTTGGAAGCACTTGGAAGGCTGAGGCAAGAGGATCTCAAGAGTTCAGTCTAGACTACTTACCAAAAAAAAGGAAAAGAAGAAATCAAAAAAGATACTAAGACATTGGAACAGAAGTGTTGAGGAAAACAAAGAGATACGAATTGTAGAAAGGCTTTCATTTTACTGTTTGAAAAATATTAAAGTTTTGTATTCTCACTCTTTTGAAGTTGCATGTTAATGCATCGGATAAGAGGAGAATTTGGGAGGTAATGCTTACAGATACATACATTTTCATTGTATCACTTTACTATCATTAGGAAATCAAAACCTGTTTATAATTCTGAACTTGGTTCTTTAGGGTAAGGGAACCTGGTAGCTTTAAGTATTAGAATAGTATCTTATTTTGCATTCATTAAGAAATTGATAAATACAAGTGTTTAATGCCAACAGATAGTCACCAATGTGAGAAATACAATTCATGGCTTCAAAAAGCTTCATGGGAGATCATTTGATGATCCTGTTGTGCAGACAGAAAGAATTAGGCTTCCCTATGAACTGCAGAAGATGCCTAATGGAAGTGCAGGAGTTAAGGTAAGCTTTCTATTCCCATAGTACAAATCTTCAAAATAAAGAAACCAGATATGATAGTGTTGTGATTTTTCCCCCCTCAGGATGTAGTACATACACACCCAAGATATTATGCAGTTTTTGCAATAATTTGAAAAAATGCCAAAAATATTCTAATTTAAATAGTTTTTCAATGCAAATACTCATTTTATTGACAAGGAAGAAGTTACTAGTATTTGTAAAGCTAAGTGCATATGTGAGAGATTGCAAATTTTTAAATTTTTGTATGAAATTCATATATGTTACCTAGAAAAATTCATTCAAAAATTCATTTTTTCTTTGAAAAGAAAAATTTCTGGTTTGTTCCACTGTCATAGGCAATCCAAAAATGGAACACTGCATATAAATACACTAAGGGATAAAGGCAAAGGCATATGTGGTGTAGAAGACGGGACCCAGAGAATATGTCGCTTCCTTTGAGTTTTTCTAATTTAGAGTCAATTTTTATAAGTGTTAAAGCAAACTTTTCTTCTATGAGATGGATTCTGTATTTTTAATTCTACATCCCAAGACAGTTAGAAATTGGTTAATAAAAACATGATTTTTTAAGATAACAAAGTAACAAAATATCTCCAAAAAACTCCCAACTCCATCAAAGCTGATCCATGGGGCATGAATGAGGAGAAACTCAAAAAAAAAAGCAACAGAATTATATAAGGTGATTAAAAAGTAAATAATAACAAAACATCAGTAAGGTACTGAGCAAGCTGAAACGTGATATAACTAAATAGATAATGGACTTAAAAAGCAAAAGGAGGAAAAGAAAGTGCTCTAAAGGATATAACTACATGTACGTTTAGGTGTGTAGGATTGATATCCATGTTGCTAAGTTTTTATTGGATCATTGAACAGAACTGTTTGCAGCCTTACTGTTTGTCCACTTTGTATGCTTTATTTTTGTAACTTGAACAACTATGTTTAAGAAGACAATATATAATTTGTCAACTAGTGATTTGTTACTGTTTATTTTTTTTCTGAAATTCTGTATTGTTTCTACCCTTTTTTTGTTTTGGTTTTTTTTTTCTCTTTAAATAAAATAAAATATATATATATATATATATATATATATATATATATATATACATGATTTTTTTAAAAAAGTAGTAGTATACCTCAAAATAGAGTTACTGAATAAGCTAACAGTTCTATTCTTCAGTCAGTATCTAAGAAACTTGAAATTCATGTACATACAGAAATTTGTGCATGAGTATGCATAATGTCATTTTTGGGGAGGTGGGAGTTTGAGGCAGTGTCTCATCATGTAGTGCAGGCTGGCCTTGAACTCACTTTGTAGCCCAGACTAGCCTCAAACTTGAGGTGAATCTCCTCCCTCACCCTTCCAAGTGCCAGGATTAGAACCCATCATAATAACATTATTTATAATAGCCAAAAAGAAAAATTCAAGTGTCCATTAACTAATGGGTAAACAACATGTGACATCTATACCATGGAACTTTGGTCATAAAAAGAATGAAGTACTGATATGTCCTACATATGCATTAGCTTTAAAATATTTTAAGTGAAAGAAAGCTGGTACAGAAGTACACATATATTAGGTACAAGATGAAGTTTGTCCAGTCTCACTACTTCTGTTAAATATGTACTACCTAAAACTAACCAGAACAATTAAGAAAGAGAAAGAAAGAAAAGTAACATAGGAAAGGAAGAGGTGAAGCCATCCTTAGTCACAGATAACATGATCATTTACATAGAAGACCCAAAAAATTCCATCAAGAGACTCCTAAAACTAATAAATTCAGCAAAGTGGCAGGACACAAAATAAATGTCCAAAAATCAGTAAAATTCCTATACATTGAAAAAGGAAAACACCAAGAAAGAAATCAGGGAACAGTCCCATTCACAGCTTCAAAAAAAGCTACTTGTGCCAATCATGGTAGCTCACACGTGTAATCCCAGCACTTGGGAGGCTGAGGCAGGAGGATGGTTGCAAGTTCAATACTAGCCTAGGCTACAAAGTGAGTTCAAGGCCAGCCTGAACTGCATAGAGAGACCCTGTCTCAAAAAGACAAAAAAAACTACTTAGGAATTAGTCTAACCAAGCAAGTGAGTATTCTATAATGAAAACTACAGTATACTGGAAAAAAGAGAAGACTCAGAAATTTGAAAGACATCCTCTCTTCCTGGATAGGCAAAACAAACATTGTTTAAAAAGCCATATTCCCAAAGCTGGTATATAGATTTAATGCAGTCCTAGTCAAAATACCAACAGCATTCTTCACAGAACTTCACAGATGCAAAAGTAATCCTGGATTTCAAGTTGTAATACGAAGCTACAGTGATAGACAATACAGGCATAAAAAATGGAATGCACATCAGTGGGACAGAATAAAAACTACAGAAACAACCTGGGGTGCATTTAGCTATCACATCCTTTGACAAAGGGGCCAAAAACAGCCTGGAGAAAAGATAACTGCTTTATCAAAAGGTGCTAGTAAAACTGGTGATTTATATGCAGAACATCCATCTAGATATGTATCTCTCACTTTATATTAAAATCAAAATGGATCAAAATCTAGCTATTAAAACAGAAAAATGAAATCTGCTGGAAAATAAAAATACATAAACCTCTTGAAGACATGGGCATAGACAAAGACTTTCTGAACAGAACCACAGTTGAAAAAGAAATAACACCAAGAAGTGATAAGTAAGATATCAAGTCAAAAGGTTTCTGCATAGCAAAAGAAACAACCTTGAAGAATGGATACTACTCAGGCTGGGGACTTAGCTCAGTGGCTTAAGTGCCTGCCTGGC
The DNA here is from genome assembly GCA_004027455.1 of Hydrochoerus hydrochaeris. Lineage (NCBI taxonomy): Eukaryota > Metazoa > Chordata > Mammalia > Rodentia > Hydrochaeridae > Hydrochoerus > Hydrochoerus hydrochaeris. Next base: position 135,877 of record PVLA01001849.1, read on the forward strand.
AAGCGCAATGTCGTGAGTTCAGTCCCCAGTACCCCCCCCCAAAAAAAGGATACTACTTCTTAAGGGACTAATACCTAGAATGTATAAGGTACTCAAAAAGATTAAACCCTCCAAATAAATGAACCATTCAAAAATGCAATTGAAATGAATAGATACTTCACAGGAAAAGAAATACAAATGGCCAATAAATACATGAAAAAATGTTCGGTATCTATGACCATTAGAGAAATGCACATCAAAACAATACACTGTACTGAGTTACTCTGTCTTATCCCAGAAGAATGGGTATCATCATGAATTAAAAAACAAGAAATGCTGGTGAGGTAGTAGGGGGAAAAGAACCTTACATTGGTGGGAATGTAAACTAGTACAAGTGTTACCAGATAACACTTCTAAAAATGGCTCACCAATTAAACCTTACCTGGTTCTGGGCTGCTCACCTCTCTGGAATTGAGTCCAGGTCCTTCTCACCTCAAAGAATTGAATAAATGCAAGCAAAAAACAGTGGCCAAGTTTATTTGAAAAAGGTTAAAGTGAAGAATGAGGGAGAAACTGGTTCTGCAGAGTGAGTTTGGACCAAGTTAAAGAAGAAAAAGTAATATAAGAATACCCTGAAGAAAACAGGGCTATCTACAGTGAACAAAGTCCAGATAAGTAAATTCTTGGCATCTGGGCTTTTATGCAGTGCAAATCTTGAGGAACCCCACAAGAACTTCATATATAGATCCTGAGAGGTAGCGCTAGGATCTTGTGCCCCTGGCTGACACAGCTCTAGGCCATACTACAGAAACCCTTTTTGAAAGAAGTCCAAGTGCAAGGCTTTGAAAACAGTTCTATGCATGTATTCTGGGGATCCTGTAGTTAACAGGTCACTTGTACTTGCCCAGCCAGTTTTGCCACACCCTAACCTATCTCACAACCACTATGCAAATCTGTATAGCAATTCCTCCAAAAACTAAAAACAGAAATTCTGTTTGTCCCAGCTATACTTACTCTGGTTGTCTTCCTTAAAAAGTTGAAAGCATCATATTACAATGATACATGCATATGTATGTTTATTGCCATACAACTCAGGACAGCTAAATCTTGGAAACAGCCTATATACCTATCAACAAATAAATGGATAAAGAAAATGTATATATACACAGTCGAGTACTAGTCAGCTATAAAGAAGGATAAGTTTGAGTCATTTGTAGAAAAATGGATATACCTGGAGATGATTATGCTAAGTGAAGTAAATCAGACACAGGAAGTTAAATATCATATGGTTTTTCTTAAGTGAGAATTTCAAAGTATAAATAAAGGGCAAAATAAAAGAAATGATAGGAAAAAGGGAGGGCTGGACCTTTGAATGGTGGGGGGTGAGAGGAGTTGGAGGGTGTATCAGTCAGTGCTTACAAGGTAGACATATGATGGCCTCCCTCAGAGTCAGGTGTGGAAGAATATAAAAGGGTTGTCTGCACACTGGAGATTTGAAGGGTTCCATCAAAGTTGAAAGCCTGGAGCTCACTGTAGTGTCTTGTGTGAGACCATAGGAAGTTAAAACTTCTGTGATGGAAGGCTGAAGGGTCTGTCTAGAAGCCAGGAGAGAATGTCCAAGGTGAAAGTGAAGACCGTCATTCCTCCCAAGGAACAAAGCATCCTCCTTTCTTCATTTCCATCATATTCCATTCAGGCTATAAGCCTGTTTGTTGTTCTCACACCCAGGATAGGTCCTGTTTTCAGTAGATCCTTTCAACCACACCCAAAATTATGCTAATCAAGTTTAGTTGGGAGTTTCTTATTCAAATTGACACAGTTAATTATCATGGAGAGGAAGGAAAGAGAAGAAGGGGAAGCAGAAAGGATTAACATGCAACATGTATATGTCCAAACTTCCCACTATGAATGCATTTATTACATATTGCAAACATGTACTAATAAAATGTTTTAAAGTCCACATAATCTTTATATTTTTCCCACCCCCATCTTTATATTTGGAATGTTCAAATATAGCAAATTGTAGAAACAGAAGGCTGATTAGTGAATCCTGTGTGTTGAGGAAAAGGGGAGATGAGGAGTGACAGCTAATGAGTACTGAGTTTTTGAGGGGGTGATGAAATGTTCTGCAATTGGATCGTATTGATCAATGTGCAATTTTGTGAATATACTAAAACTTGCTGAATTACACACTTCCAGAGGGCTAAATTTATGCTATGTGAATTGTATCACAGTAAAGCTATTTTTAAGAATGAACTTTCAACTTGATACATGTGTGCTATGGAAGCTAAGAGAAGTCAAAAACAAAACAAATAATGGAGCTGTATTTTAGCTAAAAATTTGCACACATATTAAGAGTTACAACCTAGGAAATTAGATGGGTTATGATAGCAAAACGGACAGAAAAAAAATAAATTCAAATACCCTTTGGATCTGGTAAGCCCTGGTTAGAAATCACCTGAGTAGTTTTATTCCAGGTTAAACTTTAATTATATTTTTGGTTTAATTCTTTAAAATGAAAAAAAAAACTTAATGCTTTGTAAATGGGCTGGAGAAAGCACAATAAATATTTTTAAAAACTACCAAAAACCTAATTTTTTAAACGACACAACTTTTGCACATTCCTAGTGAGTGTCTGAACGCTAGTTCAAAAGGTTTTGAAAAATCAGACCTGTATTGAGCTGCCTTTATCATTTTAAGACTTAGCACTAGTATTCAATTCCTCATAAATTCTCTTCTTTTTACACATTTGTTTGAACGTTTTGATGTTTATTTCATCTAACTTTTAAAAGTCCATACAAACAAACACAGTACTAAAACTATGGTATTTGATTCCTCTTTTTCTTTTTTTTTTCCTTTTTTGTACCAGGGATCCAACTTGTGACCTCATGCTTGCCAGGCAGGCGCTTATGCCACTGAGCTAAATCCCTGGCCTCTCTTCTTTCCCTTTTTTTCACTGTGCTTTACTTAACTCTATCTTTGGTTTAAAGGCAGTAATTTGACATAGCACTTGTTTTTAAACTTACTTGTAAATGGATTTGGGAAAAAACAGATATCAATTTTAGATCCAATCCAAGATAAATCTTGTATTATTGTATGTATATATTTACCCACAAAGATACTACACTGCTCGAGAGAGTCCTCCAGATCTCTTCCATAAAACCTAGTATTATAGAATAAAATTACTCCACTCTGGTAATCTAGAGGTAAAAGACATGCCCTTTTCCTTGGTAAATTAAAAAATATGAGTTTAAAGGTAGCTTTGTGCTGTTTTTAAATTTTTTAATTGTCTTGATCTAATTACTTGATTAAAGTACAAGTCCCTCGGTGTTCATTGGTCAACAAAGACTTTGTAAAGTTTGATTTTATGTTCCTATCTGTAGCCTACTCTTAAACCTATGCATAAAATGTACCAATTTCTTTAATACTTTAGGATGTTAATAAGAGAAAAAATGTATCATTTAAATGAAACTAATTCATTAAGGGATTAGCCACAAAAAAGTAACACTTTTTCTAAATAGCTTTTAAATTTCATATTTAATTTTATACTTAATTAAGTTGTCTCTAGAAATTTTGGAGTTACACATGTTAAATATAAGAAAAAGTTTTCCCAGTATTTTCTTTTCCTTTTTCCAGTTGGCCACTAATGCTTTTATTTTATTTTATTTATTTATTTCTATTTTCAAGGTAGTAGAAATACAACAGAGCAAGACAGAACAAAGCCAATTGAGACAGTGCAGAGAATCTGGTACAGAACTTCACAGCAGGTTACCAGAATAACAGTAATAGGTACCATAGTATATCTCATCATCTTCACAGTAGTTGTCTAGTCAATTAGATATAACAAAATCAAACCAAAGACAGAACATTATAAAATAAATTGAAAGAGAATATTGAATAGAGTAAAGCAGTTAATCATAATGAAACAAAACAACACTTGCTTTCAAAGAGAAGATAAAGGAGACCCCCATATTTGCTATATTGCCTACAGTAATCCTCCCAAGAGATGCTCAGACCTCTATCCTATCCCCAGTTGCTGATGGAGGTGGGGGTAGTTTGGGATGTTTTATTCCAAGCCCAACTACCGGTAGGCTCACAGAAGACACTACTGGATCTCTTCCTGGCTCACGCTGGAGGGAGGTGCTTACAAGAGGGCAGTGGGCAAATTGCTTCTTTGTTCAGCCTCCTGGGTTCCAGCCTGGCCATGTCCGGGTCTCAGGGTGGCTCTCTGGTTCTCCTCTTGGCTCATGCCAGAGGGAGGCGCTTACCAAGAGGGCTGCAGGCGAATTGCTTCTTTTTTTTTTTTTTCTTTTATTTAAAGAGAAACAAAAGCATGTAAAGGGTACAGGTAATACAGAATTCAAAAAAGATAAACAATAAGAAATCACTAGTTAATAAATTACATATTATCCTCTTAGAAATAGTTCTTCAAGTTACAAAATTAAAGCATACAAAGTAGTCAAACAGTGAGAGTGTAAACAGTTACACATGCATGAATCTCTGCATGTATTTCTATACTTTCTGTATTAGGGGGAAAAACAAAACTTAGCAAGACAAAACAAAACAAATTCCTATAAAAACATGAAACCAAAAAGTCGTGTAAAACCACAGTACAACGTGATCTACAATGATTACTGTGTTGTGTCTTATTATCTTCAATAGAATGTCTATATCATCAAGCATAATTGAATATAGCAATATAATTGAATATAGCAGTAAATAACAATATTAGTAAAAATAAAACATTGTAGACAGTATAAAACTTCAAAGGCAGGTAACAAACCAGAGTGGATATTCTAGTGGATCTTGTCATCTTAAGTGCAGTTGCCTATACTCTCAGACTTCATGCTATCAATCATAACATCTTTGAATAAAATCTATCAATACAAAACAGCGATCCAATAAACCAGGTTCGATTATGATCAGTCATGGTAAAACAGTGTAGGTTTTACAGAGCTGTAGATTAAGTTAATAGGAAATTAAGGATGATTACTGTACTATATCCTGTTATTTTTGGGATTACTATCTATGCCCTCAAACCTATTACAGGTAGAATGACTGGAACAGAATATAATACATCTAAGCAGAGTAGTGTGAGTAATGTGGGTTTTTAATCCTGGTGCACTATTAACAATATAGCATATCAAGGCCATCTATGTTAGAGTTTCTGGTTATCCGTTTCTGCCTCATTTCTGCTATGCTATTTTTCTGCCTTTGTTTGTCTAGTTTTCTCTTTCATTCTACTGCCTGCCCTACTCATTGAGGCCTTTCTGCCACTGTTCCTAAAATCCTGGTATGTTTTTTTCTTTCTTCTAGAATGTCCTTCAGTATTCTCTGTAGTGTTGGATTGGTGGTCACAAACTCCCCCAGTTCCTCTTTGTCATGGAAGCATCTTGTTTCTCCATTAATTTCTAGTGACAGTTTTGCAGGGTACATCAATCTGGGCTGGAGGTTATTTTCTTTCAGGGCTTGGAATATTTTGCTCCAAGCTCTTCTTGATCTGATGGTCTGTGTTGAGAAGTCAGCCGTGATCCTGATGGGCTTACCTTTATAGGTAATCTGTTTCTTTTCTCTGACGGCTTTTAATATTCGGTTTTTATATTGAATTTCTGGTATCTTGATTATTATATGTCTGGGTGTAGATCTGTTTTGGTTGTAGGTGGCTGGAGTTCAGTATGCCTTACATAACCAAGTGTCATTTTCTTTTCCCATGCTTGGGAAGCTTTCCTTAATTATTTCCGTGAATAGCCTTTGTAATTCGCCTGTATATATTCCTGCTTCTTCGTTCATGTTTCTTATTCTTAAATTGTAGATTCTCTTGTCATCTTCTAGCCTTTGTATTGTTACTGCCTGTTTCCTTGTTATTTTTAAGAGATCTTTCCTTTCATGATCACACACTGCCAACTTATCTTCAAGTTTTGATAGTCTATCCTTAGTTTCTTTTAAGGAGTTTTGCCAGCTTTCAATGGAGTTTTTAATTTCCTGGTAGTCTCTTTGAATTTGCTTCATGTATTCTATATTTTCTTTATATTCTTTATCAAATGTTTCTCTCCTTTTTTTGTGTTCCTCCCTTCTTCCATCTGTATCATCCTGAGAGATGCTTCCTGAGAGCATTTCTTTTATTGCTCTACTCATATCTTGCTTTACCTGATTTAATATTTCAGATTTGAGCTCGTCTACAAGGTCCCGAAAATATCTCTTAATGTCCATTGAAGCCATGTCTGATGTGTGTTTGCCGCCCTCAGTCTCCCTTGTTTTTCCTTCTCCTGGATCAGTACTCTCAGAGTTCTGGGCTGGGAGCCGCCTCCTGCCTCTCTCTCTCCTGTCATGGCCCTGGCTTCCTCCACACAGGTTACAGCGCAGGTCCCAGCCCCCTTCCCTGTTAGCCACCAATGCTTTTATTTTAAATCTACTGAGTAATAGGTTTCAAAAGAAAAATTTGATCATTCTCTCCTTTGTTGTTTATCATACTTGAAAAATAAATGATAAAAATTGTGTTTTTTTATGGAAAGTAGGGGATATAAAAGGTTAGAAACAACTTGAAAGTAATTTAGTTGTTTTAATACTATGTGTGAGATAGTGGACCCTCAGAAATTGAGTTACAACTTCATTTAGCCACGGTCCTAGAAAATTTTTCTGCAATAAAATTTTGAGTTCAGGATTTACTTTTTCACTGTTGTATATCTACTATGTATAGAGCATAAATCACTAAATATTTGTTGGATGAGTAGCATAAATGACAGTCTCCACTTTTGATTTTAGGTGCGGTACCTAGAAGAAGAGAGACCTTTTGCAATTGAGCAAGTTACTGGAATGCTATTGGCCAAACTTAAAGAGATTGCAGAAAATGCTTTAAAGAAACCAGTAGCTGACTGTGTGATTTCAGTAAGTTTTACTTCAGTGAATCATATTTTCCAGTGTATTCATGTTACATAGAAATGTCTTTCCATCCTTGATCCTTTCATTCCTTATGCAGGAAATAACCTAAATTAATTGAGAACTGGTAAAAATTTTTTCTGGTAAAATTTAGGATTAAAATTCCTATAAAGTCAGTTGTGATAACCAGTGAATCTCATTATGTGAATTTTTAGTGGCTATTGCACCTGTCACTTATATAAGAATCTGTTTTTTTAAGAATCTTCTTAAGTGGCCCTTAACTTCCCATTTCCAAGGACCTTAATTATTTTGGTAGAGTATAAAGCTCCCAACTGAGAATGTGAGGTTTTTATATATTGTATCAGAAAAAAAAATCTTTTTTTAAGGATCCTTAATAAAATATTATTTACCTTCCATGTCTCTTGAAATTCCACTATTTTTATTTAATTTACATAATGTTGTCTTAACATGGACATATGCCTATATGAGTCTTAAGTTATCAGAAAAAGAATCAGATTGTGAATGCTTAAGTAAATATAGTAACTTATTGGCATTTGGAATTTTTAATAGGAGAAAAACATTAAAGCTTAATATTTTTCATCGACTTAGTAACGTAGTTTACTATCGACTAGGCACATTTTAGTTACTTAGTATGTTTTAACTCATTTAATCTTCAGAATCATTTTCTGATGGGGACATTAGCTTCATCTTTTTCACATTAAACATTTGAGGGATATAATTCATTCCCAAGCTCATGCTTGTAAAACTCTGTCATTATAAACTGTCACCTGAGTAAGTCCAGTGATTAAAAATTAAAAATTCATCTTAATTTCAAATTTCTCTCAATTTAACCTTAATTCATTTTATTTCCATGTCAGAAATTAGTGTCAGAACACAATAATAAGAACTTTCAACTGTAACCAACTTTGTAGTTGGTATAGCTGACCCATTGTTAGCTCTACAAGGACAAATACTTTGTCAGTTTTGAGCCCTACTAGAGCCCTAGGAAACAGAAAATTACTTAGCTCATAAGCTTAATGAATTTTAGATAAACCATACATCATAATTTAATATTTTTGTCAGGAGAAGAATACCAAAACAGAATAAGCAAACTTATAAAATTTAGGTTCTTTTTCTAGTGCTAATAAGTATTAAATGAAATTTCTAAATTAAAAATATTAAGAGGAGACTGCTTACAGTTGGAGAGGCCATAATTTTTCTGTGTATGACTGTACTTCATAATTATCTTTTTAGAAATTTATAAACTAAAAGATTGCTTATCTTGACAAATATGTATAGATGAATATTAGCTTTAAGTCTGAGTATAATTTTTAGTGGAAATTAATTTTTGTAATGATTATAAAAGAAATACATGCACATACTTCCCTGTAATACATAATTCTCTTTTTGAGTACATACTGGGTTTTTTGTTTGTTTTGTTTTTGGGTTTTTTTTGTACTAGGAATTGAACTCATGACCTCACACTTGCCAGGTACTTGTGCTGCTGAACTAAATCCCCAGCCTGGAAACAGTCATTTTAAACAGTTGGGATTTTATTCTTCTGGTTGTATATGTATAGTGAAACTATGCTAGGTATGACTTTATTAATATGATATACTATTCCATGATAATACAGATCTACCTAATTCTTTCTGACAGTTATGTAGGATACCATTATATGGATATATACTATATTTAAACACATTTTAGCAGCCTTAGGTTTTTACTTTTTCATTATTAAAGACTAACGTTTCTAACAGTCTGGTTTATTAGTCTGATTTTCATTACTATATCAAAATATGTGAGATAGAATAACTTTATAAAGAAAATATAGTTATTTAGCCCACAGATTTGGAGGCTGAAAGTCCAAGATCAGTTAACCCCATTAATTTGGTCTCTAGCAAGGGCCTAATAATAGTATTATGACAAGAATATGTGTGGAAAGAAGGATTACATTGCCAGATAGGAAGTCCAAGAGATTGGGGTCCAATAGTCTCTACCTAAGCAATCACCACCAGTTGACCTGAGGACTTTCCACTAGTCCCATCTCTAAAGAGTTACACTGAAAAAGAGGCACAGTGAAAACCTAGTTTCTAATAATGAGGGAACAAACACTATCCAAACCATAGCAAACAGTAATATGAGAAGGGTTTAGATTAACCAAATATTGGTAGTTCTGCCATTTAATTAATTACTTTCACTGATGCTTATATTGTAGGGCAAATTTTTATAGCATAGAAATGGTTAAAAGCATTTTTTATTTAATTAAAACATTTTTTACCTTAAACCTCTGCAACTTTTAGTGCAATTATTTTGTATTTTTCTTTGATGAAATATTTAACTAAAATCTATTACTTCAAGCTAATACATTCAATTAATTTTTTTAAATATCAGGTTCCTAGCTTTTTCACTGATGCTGAGAGAAGGTCTGTGCTGGCTGCAGCTCAGATTGCAGGCTTAAATTGTTTAAGACTAATGAATGAAACTACAGCAGGTAAGCACTCTACAGTTTTGAGAATCGCTATCAGAAAGGTTATTTTCTTTTAATAATATATTTAACTCTTACTATGCATTAGTTCTCATAAGCTTGTTGCTTTGGAGTAGAACATTTTGGCTAAAGTTAAATACATCTTGTTGTCTATAAGAGTAGCTACTGTTACAGACTTATAGATGACAAGGGCATTAAAAAAACAACTTTGCAAAAAGTGAATTTACTTTTAAACTAATAATTATTATATTACTGTACCGTGTACTATGGCACAATATCAAAATAACTTATCTCTTGTTTTCTAAGTAATTGTGACACTAGTATTAACCTGATTCTTTGTTCTTACACAGTTGCACTAGCATATGGAATTTATAAACAGGATCTTCCCTCATTAGATGAGAAGCCAAGAAATGTGGTATTTATTGATATGGGACATTCGGCCTATCAGGTCTCAGTTTGTGCTTTTAACAAAGGAAAACTTAAAGTAAGTAAATAAATGATTTGCTATATTTCACTTTCATTATTAAAGAACACAGGTTATATAGAGAACTTTATTACTTGGGCCTTAACCTTGGCTTTACCCCTTAAAAACTGACCTTGCAAATTTTTAACTTCCTTAAATCTTAGTTTTTCCTGTCTTGAGATAATATCAGTAACTATCTTCTAGAATTTTTTGAGAAAAACATGAATTAATATATATAAAATGCTTGGGGTGCCTGGCATATAATACCTGTTATAATGATTTTAAACTATTTTTGTTGTTTTTCTTGAGGGGTTAAAACAGTTATCAAGGAGCATAAATAATCATATAGGATATGTTTTTTAAAATGATTAATATTATTTTGAAGTCTTTCTAGAAGTTCTAATTATAAATTTCACTCAATATTATAGCATTTACTTCTCTATGTGTCTATCTTCTTAAGGTCTATACTTAGTTCTCTATTCATTTTTACATGGACTATCCACTGTTATGCTCTCTCCACTATGCATTGTTAGTAGAGGTTACTGAGAAGACAATTCTGCAAGAGCCTTTTTTCCTACAGTTTTATATAATAACATCCTCATAATCAGGAGATTAAAGGAAAATGACTCGTGCTGAATACAGGGTAGCTTTTTTTAACATAAATGAGTTTACTTCTTTTCTTTTAGCCTTAAATTTTAACATAATTTTGTTTTGTTTTTTGAGACAGGGTCTCGCTATGTAGTTCAGGCTGGCCTCAAACTCCTGGGGATCCCCCTGCCTCAGCCTCCTGAGTGCTGGGACTCTAGGTGTGTGTGCAACTGCACCCAGCTAACATAATTTAAAAAGAGCACTTTTTCTTTACTTTTTAGTAGATAACAGTATAGTAATGTATAATTTTTAGATCGTAGAAGCTTTCAAAAGTCTAATAAAGATTATGGCCCTTTCTCCCAGAAGAATTTACACTTGCAATAGTCACATACATACTGAGGTAATTTTAGCATTTGATTTTGGATAATCCTAGACTTTACAAGCAATTATTTCATTGATCCTCCACGCTAAACTTTGAGAAGACATCACATTCAGATTGTACTCACATCCTATTGTGATGTTGCTCATTCCCTACTCCTCCACAGATACACACTATCTTGTAAAGAAAGAGCTGATGAACCACATCAGCAATGGGATTCATTTTGTAGTAGCAACTATAGGTAGTCATTTTACCCTAGAGACTAGATGTCTTGGTCCACAGTGTTGAAGTTCTGGGACTTATTTATACTTTTTATGTAAGAACTAGCTGGTAGCCTATTGTTCAACAAGCTTGTGTGTGTGTGTGTGTGTGTGTGTGTTTTGAGACAGGATCTCACTGTACATTTCAAGCTGGCCTTGAATTTGTATGTAGTCCAGGCTGGCCTCAAACTTGTAGTGATCCTCCTGCCTCAGCATCCCATGTCACCACACTCAGCTCATCAATGAGTTTATTTGATACTCTTTTTGTACTGTATTTGTTTCCGTTTTCTATTTTGCTGTCTCATGTATTCTTTTCTGTTTTCCCCCTCCTTTGAGATGGAATCTCACTATATTGCCCAGCTTGAGCTGAAACTATTGATTCTTCCACTCATTATAATTCCTGAGTACCTGGAATTATAGGCATGTACCACCATGCCTGACTTCATGTATTCTTTTAAGTTTTTATAAAAATTATCTGGAGTCATTTTTGTTTTTCTTTTTTGGTATAAGGAATTGAACTTAGGACTTACACTTGCCAGGCAGGTGCCATGCTGCTTAGCTATACCCCCAGCCCTGGAGTTTTATTTTTTTGTTTTATGTAATAGTCAGCATGCCTAAATACTGATCTGTATATTAAACTCTTACAGTATTTTAGATTTAATCTTTAGATCTGCTTTTTAAAATTTGTTTTTTTCTTGTTCATATCCTTGGACATATTCTTTACTCTCTTAAACTTGGATTTTAGTACCGTACTATTGTGGAACCAAAGAATATGAGATAATAAAGTTGTTGTAATTTAATTATTTCAGAATTAGAATTATTCTTTAAATTATGCTGTATGGATCAATAATATAAGCCATATATTTAAAAGCAAGAAGATATGTTAGTTAAATATAGGTGATAATATAACTTTGATTCCAAATTTGACATCTCTTTGAGTCAAAGAAGTTCCTTGTTTTCTTTTTAATTTTTTATTATCATGTTGGAAGGTTTTCTGTTTCTTTTTTCAAATCTGTATTTCTGAAAATTCAGTATTGCTTTTTTAATTAAACAGGTCTTGGCTACTACCTTTGATCCATATTTGGGTGGCAGGAACTTTGATGAGGCTTTAGTAGACTACTTCTGTGATGAGTTCAAGACCAAGTATAAGATAAATGTGAAAGAAAACTCTCGGGCCTTGTTGCGTTTATATCAGGAATGTGAAAAACTAAAGAAGCTAATGAGTGCAAATGCATCAGATCTTCCGCTGAATATTGAATGTTTCATGAATGACCTTGATGTTTCTAGTAAAATGAACAGGTACCATGTATGTTTTCAGTTTGAAAAGTATTTGTGTATTTTATGTTTAGATCACATCTGATTCTTTGTTATGCTGGTATTTTAGAAACTATATGCAACCTTTTATCCCAAAACAATGTTTTTATTTCTTTTTCTCACAGGGCTCAGTATGAACAATTATGTGCTTCTCTTTTGGCCAGAGTTGAACCACCCTTAAAAGCAGTAATGGAACAGGCTAGTAAGTAGAAATTTCTGTCAAAATTGAACTATGTGGGTAAAAGCAATAAAAACTTCATTTTCTTTGAAACATATTTCTCATTTTTAGAGAAGGCTATTATGCCAAAGATACAGCTCAGGGTCATAAGTGCCTGTCTGGCAAGCACAAGGTCCTGCGTTCAATCCCTGGTATCAAAAAAAAAAAAAAATGGAGACAGCTATTACATTCTTTATTCATAAGAGGCACTTAAAAATGGCTTTCTGAGAATTCTTTCATGGGTATTTAATTGTTTACATCACAAAACTTAGGATACATCCATTTGGAGGTGTTTATATGTAAGGTTAGAAGATTTGTAAAATGAAATTAAGGTAGAAATTGGAATATAATTGCTTTTTAAAAGACTTTTGGTGATCAAACCCAGACAGAGTGGCACATGCCTATAATCCCAGCTACTCAAGTGGGTAGCCAGGGCAATTTACCAAGACCTTGTCTCAAATAAGAAATAAAAAGGAGATATAAACTACAACAACCACAATGCAAATGACAATAGTGATACCTCTAAAAACTAAAAGCAAAAATTCTGTTTGACACACATATATCTCTACTGGGTATCTTCTTCAAGATTAAAAAGTTAAAGGTAACATTACAGTGATACATGCATACTCATGTTTATAGCAGCACAATTCATAATAGCTAAATTTTGGAAACACCATATATGCTCATCAACAGATGAATTGGATAAATAAAATTTGGTATCTATACACAATGAGTATAGATACCACAAAAAAATTTTTTTAAATACCATAAATTTTTTTTTCAGCTATTAAAAATTCAGCCACAAAGAAAGATAAATTTTAGTCAATTTTAGGGGAATGGATGATCTTGAGACTATAATGCTAAATAAAGACAACCAACCACAGAAGGTTAAATATTACATGAAAATGCCTAGATAAAAATAAAGAGCAAAATAAGAGAGAGATAGGAAACAGGTAGACAAACTTTAGGGAGTTGAGAAATGGACCTGGAATGGAGGGGAGAGTAAGACAGAGAGAGGAAGAGAAAGTTAAAAAAAATGATCAAGATGTGATATGTATATATACCAATTTCCCAAAATTATGTATCACAGATACATACCTATAAAAATGAACAATTAAAAATGGCTGGAGTAAAATAAAAAAGAGTTGGGACTCAGTAGTATAGTACCTGGCCTAGAAGCACAAGGCCAACCATACACATAAAAAACAGTTTTGGTAACCAATTAAAATTAAAAACACTTTATATAGAAGTTTGTGAGGGAAAAAGGACTCCTCTAAAGAGATTCTTTAAAATCCAGAGGTACTTTTCTGTCCTTAATATCACTCCAGGAATCAGAACCAAATCGAATGCTGATGATGTAGATAATTAATGCTTATTAAATTTGTATATTTTCAGAATTTGTTTTTAATTTTGTTTTATCTTCTTTTGAGCATATTAAAAAATCTACCTTTAGAAAAATACTTTCAAGCACCTGGTATGGTAGCATATGCCCATAAACCTAGCACCTGGGAGGCTGAGGCAAGAAGATCGCAAGGCCAGCTTCAGCTACATAGCAAGACCCTGTCTCAGGTCCCGCCTCCAAAAGAAACTTTCTAAATCCTACTGTTCAAAGACTTTTCAAAGCTATCTTATTTTTCTCATTGAAAAACATTTTATGTTTCAGACTTACAACGTGAAGACATAAGCAGTATAGAAATTGTAGGAGGAGCAACACGTATTCCTGCAGTAAAAGAACAAATCACTAAGTTCTTTCTTAAAGATATAAGTACCACTTTAAATGCTGATGAAGCGGTTGCAAGAGGATGTGCCTTACAGGTTCTTGTTTTTCTCTATGTTTTGCTAGAAAAGGTGATAGGTCTAAAGTAGCCTTTTAAATACTATTCCAATCACCTGTCAATAAGCCTGAATTCTTGTATCATTTTTTATATCTGCACTGAAAGATCATTTATTTTATAAATCCTTGGCATTATGCCCATTTAAAATTCCTTTTGGAGATTTGAAAATTTTATTACATTAACTTTTATAAAGTTACATAAAAAGTTCTCTGGCTCTTAACTAAAAACAAGAATTTTTATAATATAAGTTTTACTAGAACTTAATTAAGCAGTTCAGTCAGGGTAAAATAAGGTTACATCTATTGATTCAAATATGGTATACTTATTTTTCAGTGTGCAATTCTCTCACCAGCATTTAAAGTACGTGAATTTTCTATAACAGACATTGTTCCCTATTCAGTCATGTTAAGATGGAGGACCTCTTTTGAAGATGGAACTGGGTGAGTTATTTTTAAAATCTTGGTCAGAGCTTATCATAAATCTTTAAACAATTTAACCTATTTTTTCTAAGTTAGAGGCATTTATACTTCTTAAAATTCTATCAGATATTTCAAAATAAAGTATTAGAGTGTAAATATGATAAAACTATGATGAGCATAGTTCATATTTTGTTATAAAAGTAAAACATGCTTGTTTAAAAATGAGAATTACAATGTACAAGTATTAAAACTTGAATATCTATGTTTGCCATATCTCTACTTCTAAGCTTAGCCTGTTTTACAGAGGTAACCATTTTTCCTAGCTAATGTTATCTCTGCAGAGTTTGTCTTTGAATGTCCATAAATAAAAACATGCACCTGCTATTTAGTACATACGTCATTTTATATTTCCAATGCATTTGCTTTTAAAACACTTTTATGTATTACCTTTCCATGTTAACAGATAATACTTCAAGTTTATGTATGCTGTAATAAACTTAACCAAGATACTGGTAACTCATAGTTCTTCTGTCTTAAGTGATATTATTAGAAAAATATTTGAGTATATATTCAACTGTGTCTGGTAAAGGAATAAAGGAATAGAATTATTGACCTAGAGTATGCACGTTATTTTCACTAAATGGCCAACTTAAGTCACTAAAAAGTTATGATAATGTGTATTCTTACAACATTGATGAGATAACCTGTCCTGATTTGTTTTCTCCTCTACTTTTAAATGTGATATCCTGATACTAGAAAACAGTTTCTCAATATTGCAAATTTAAATCTTTTGTTAACATCTGCATTTCATTCACCATGCACTGCCCACAACTGAAGTAGCTTGCTTTCCTACCAAAATCAAGATTGGTGTTTGATGGCTGGGCATATTGGCACAAAGCTGTAATTTCACCACTTGGGAGGAGGTAGGAAGATTGCCATAAGTTCAAGGCCAGTATGTGCCTCGTAGTGAGTTCAAGGTCAGCCTGAACTATGTTGAGATTCTGTCTCAAAAAGAGGGGGAAAAAAAAAAAAGATTGGTGTTTAAGCATTTTACTTGCCATCTTTTCAACAATAGAATCTGCAAAATGCTCTAAAGTTATACCCACATTATGAAGTTCCTCTCAGTTTTTTTTTGTACCAGGAATTGAAGTATTGTACTTGACTTTGGCCCTATACTTGTACTTGCCAGGCCCTAGATCCTTGGCCCCCTCTCATATTTTTATTCTGTGTTTTATATATCAATATCCCCAAGAAATTGAAAGATTATGAAATTGTACAAGTTTAAAAAATGTGGATTATTAGTCTTATCTGAACGACTTGTAGAGCACTTGAATGGCTTGTTTAATGTAAGTTTTGAGGAAAGAAGAGTACACAGTAAGACAATTCTCTCTTCTTGTCCTGACTTTAGTTTTTCACCCTGTGTAAATTTAAAATTATTTCCAAATAGAAGGTCTTTTTAAAAAGGTAGCGGGAAGGACTGGGGATTTAGCTCAGTGGCGTAAGTGCCTGCCTGACAAGCGTGTGGTTGTGAGTTTGATCGCTGGTACAAAACAAAACAAGGTAGCTGGTATTAAAGAAGGTTACATCCTCACTAGTATAATGGTGAGGGGGAAAAAAAGGTTACACATGGCAAGTATTTTTGGAGGTTAATGGGAAGAACCTGGTCTTTAGGTATATTGACCTCAAAAGTCATATGTTGTCAGGTAATGTATTTTTGTACTATTATAGAATTGTCTTACTGTGGTAGACATTCTGAAAACTTGGAGCCATAAACTTGTCACAATGACTGTAACAAAATCCATGTTTTTTCTTACATTTGTACATAGATATCTTTGCAATTGTTCCTTAATGAATTACAGATGAATGGATTATGTAATTAGGTTCATGAACAGCTCTCTATTTGTTTCTGAGTGTCTTTGCCACTTCATTTTAGGGAATGTGAAGTATTTTGTAAGAACCATCCTGCCCCATTCTCAAAAGTCATTACTTTCCACAAGAAGGAGCCATTTGAACTAGAAGCATTTTACACTAACTTATATGAAGTGCCTTATCCTGATCCAAGAATTGGTAAGAAAACTCAACAAAAAACCTCTATAATTTTTTACCTTTATAATTAATATATAGAATCAAAGAAACAGAGTGACATTTCAGCTAAATCAGTCCAGGATTTTTCAAGAAAGATAGTTGTACTTTCTTCCAAATATGCACTTTTTTTGTGCTTAGTTTATTTCTAAAATAAGTGTACATAGTTTTGAGTATTCTTAATTCATTTCAACTTTTATATTTAAAATGCTCTACAATTGAGTAGAAAAATTTGTGAGTATATTTTTGATAAGAAAACTCAAATTGTGCTTCCATACTGACTTCTGATTTTGAAATTTGTTCACAGGCAATAGCTACAATGTTTTTTCTGTTTTTGTTTTTGTTTTTTAGTACCAGGGATCGAACTCACAACCTCATGCTTTCCAGGCAGGCACTTATGCTGCTGAGCTAAATGCCAGGCCCAAATCAACAGACTGTGGTTTTTCTTTTTTCTTTTTTTTTTTAACCTAGGATCAAACTCATGACCTCGCACTTACCGCTTACACTGCTAAACTAAACCCCAGACCACAATAGCTACCGTGTTTATTAGATTAATCTGAAAGTGAAAACAAGAAATTATAATACCAGTTTTAACTGAGTAATCATTTTAGATGCTATAAAGCAAAATAAAATTTATAGTATTTAAAGAGAAACAGTTTTGGGCAGATGATTTAGCTCAATGGCATAAGCTCCTGCCTGGCAAGTGTGAGGTCATGAGTTTGATCCCTGGTACCCCCCGCCAAAAAAAAAAGAGAGAAGCAGTTTTTAAATTTTAAAATTGTCTATATATTGACAGGTCAAAAAGGAGACTAAACTTTATTTATGTATTTATTTATTTTGGGTACCAGGGATCACACTCATTACCTCGCACTTGCCAAGCAGGTGCTTACACCATTGAGCTAAATCCCCTGCCCTAAATATTATTTAAACACAGAAGTTATTGTGTGTTCGTTCACTAAGGCTGCTGAGCTAAATGACTTAAACAGTAGACATATACAGAGTCCGCCAAAAACTGTATATATGCTTCAGCAGTTCACAGTGCTAATAAATGGACACTAATGGCTATACTTTGAACACATCTTGTAATTGTAGAGATCAAAGGTAACTTCATATTTATCTCATGATAGTATAGTATTAAAATATATATACAAGTTTTTCTTTTCCTGGTGTACTTTTTTTGCAGACTTTATATTGTCTCAGTTGTGGAAGCTAGAATTCTGAAATGAAGATATCAGCCAAGTGTAGTTTCTTCTGAGGGCTATAAAGGAAGGATCTATTTTAGTTCACTTTTGTTCGTTTCTAGATGACCATCTTCATGTTTTTTGTTTTTGTTTTTGTTTTTTTTGGCGGTACCGGGGATCGAACTCATGACCTTGCGCTTGCCAGGCAGGCACTTATGCCACTGAGCTAAATCCCCAGCCCCATCTTCATGTTCTTAAGACATTCTCTCTCACATTTGTACGTGTCTTTCTTCAAATTTCTCTTCTAGAAGGACACCTCATACTGAATTAGGGCACATCTTGATAATCTCATTTCAATGTAATTACCCCTTTAAAAGATTCTGTCTTCATAAATAATCACATCTTAAGTTACTGGGGTGGTTAAAACTTCAACATATGAATGTTGGGATATAACTCAATTCATAAAAAAGGTTATCCAAAGTTTTTACTGCCCAATTTTTTTGTGGCATTCTCTCTTTTAATTTTGCTTTGGAGAAATCCAAAAATGTCTAGACTTTTTATTTACACACTACCAGGATGATTATGATTTGTAAATTTAACACCAAAAAAGTAATATGTGTTTTGTTCTCAAGTTCAGAATTTGAATTTTATTATTTTGATTTTAGACTTTCAACATACTACAACTCTCTTTTTCATAGCACTGATAATTTAGAGCAAGTTACTTGACCTTTTTGAATCTTAATACCAGGTTTGCCTTGATGTGAGATACCTTGGGGGGAAGTGCATTCTCCATAGTAATTTTAATCAAGATCTGATCTCAATTTTACAATAATTTGCCATGATTTTAAAGATGACAGTCCAAATTATTGACTAAAAATTGATACTGATCAAAACTGTTTTTTCTTAAGGGACCTTCACTATTCAGAATGTTTTCCCCCAATCTGATGGTGATAATTCCAAAGTGAAAGTTAAAGTTCGTGTTAACATACATGGAGTATTCAGTGTGGCTAGTGCATCAGTAATTGAGAAGCAAAATTTCGAAGGGGATCATAATGATGCTCCTATGGAAACAGAAGCTTCATTTAAGAATGAAAACAAAGATGATTTGGTATGTAGAAATCCTATCTCAAGGCTCCTATGATATATGGTACTTCTAGCAGTTGAGTATATTAATTTGAGGTTTTGCTTTGACTTTCTGCTATATGAACAGTGTGAACTTTATTCAAGAATAATTCTGTTTAATCTTCATCTTTCACACTACTTTTTGAGACTTATGCATCTTTCATAGCATTACATGGAGCATGTGTATTTGAAATCATTTTAAGTTCTTAGTTTCCCATTAAAGCAGTGTATTATTATTAGTGCTTTTTAGTCTTAAACCAATTCAGAATAGGTTTGGTACTATACACGCACATACTTTTAGACTAAGAATACATATGTATGTCTTCCCCCCACCCTCACTATCACTTTTTTTTAACCTCTTCATCACAGGGTTTGGGCAAGTAGAAGAGTTAGAAAGAAGCTAGAATATCAGAAATAGTTCTTTTAACTATAGTCATTCTCTAATTTAATCTTTCTCTTTGGAACAAATGAACATTTATTCAATATAGGTTTTGGGTATTACATATTTTCTTAACTTTAGATATAAGCGAAGATAAATAATACAGTTTTTTTCTGATCCCTGTATATAGCCTTTTTTTCAGTAGAACAGTGGTGGGTATGATTAAGAAGAGTAAAAAAATGCATTACAGAAGATTGTCAAATGGAGAATCAATTTGGGGATTTTTATTGGTTAAAAGCTTTTTTTAGATACAAAAAAACAGTTTACATTAAAAACATCTACTCTGACAGTTTTGTTGAATTTTCTTCAATATTTTATTCCATTTTAAAATACATAATTAAATTTTCAAAACAATTTTTTTAATTATTTTCCAATGTTACATCTTTATTTATAAACTTTTAAAAATAAAATAAATGTATTAAAATTTATATGATTTTTTTCATATCAACTTGAATGGGTTTTTTGTAAGCTTGCTTTTGTAAATCTTGATTTGGAAGTTTGAGGACAGCTTTCTGTATTTTGCAAGTATTTGGGTCCACAGGTGACTGAAACAATTTGTACTTGTGGAGTATCATATGATTATTTTTATGTTACTTACCTGTTAATCTGTGTGTTGTTGTTAGTCTCCTTTGGTTGTTTTGTTTTGTACTGGGGATTGAACTCATGACCTGGCGCACTTGCCAGGCAGGTGCTTATGCCACTGAGCTAAATCCCCAGCCCAGTTAGTGTCCTTTGAAAAATGAGCCTGTACCATGTTCATACATCTCAATACAGGCTTAAATTCTAAGATCCAGTTAAACTTTTTTTTAAAAAGGAGAGATGAAATATATTATCAATTATATATTTTCTTGCCAGGATAAAATGCAGGTTGACCAAGAAGAAGGAGGTCATCAAAAAAGTCATGCTGAACATACCCCAGAAGAGGAAATTGATCATACAGGAGCCAAAACAAAGGTTTGATCTACTTTTTTTGTAGTCAGATCTTTTGAGGTTGATATTTTTAATTAATATATTTGCTTTGTAATGCTTGTTCTTAATGTACTTGATATTTTAAATCTTAATACTGTAGAAAAGTACAGAAAGCTCTATAGCTAGAATAAATACATTTCAGTGCTTGTTTTAGTACAGAGGTTTTTAAACAGTGAACCTTCATACTAAAAACAAAGTTTTTGATAGGGAAAAATATTTTTTAGTAACGTCTTTCTAGTTAAAAATCATAAGCCTCAAAGACAATGTAAAACAGAATAAGCCAAATGTAGTAAACTTAAATTTGCAATGCCCTGTATAGCCAAATTAAACACTCCTTAAGCATGTTACTGAATATAATATTTTTTCTTTTTGCAAAAATATTTTAAAATACAAAATTTTGGGGTTTGATCCCCTACACCACAAAAAAATAGAAAATTTTAAATGATAAATCTCTTTATTATTGAGAATAATTATAATACTGAGATAATCACTGCCAGTGAAAGAAGAGACAGCTGAGTGTAGTAACACATGACTGTACATAATCCCTAGGAGCGCTCTAGGGGCTGAGGCAGGAAAATTGAAAGTTCAAGCCCAGCCTGGGCAATTTAGCAACTCTCTGAAAACAAAAATGGGCTGGAACTGTGTCGAAGCGCAGAGGCCCTGAGTTCAGTCCCCAGTACCACAGGAAGTAAGTGAGACACCCTGTCCCAGTCACCCAGGTAAGTATAGCCTACAGACTTAAGCCGTCATCTTCAACAGATTTTTCTAAGTTGCACAGAGTATATTCTGTACAGGTTCGCTGTATAGTTTTTTTCTCAGAGGTTTTAAATCCTAGATTCTAAAATCATTTTGAAACTAAAATTTTTTTCTGTAAAATTTGCATTTGCCTTTTCTTTTTGCTTTTAGCTTATCCAATTTTTGTTTAAAACTTTGAGATACAGTTTATATATCATAGAATTTTCCTATTTAAATGTATAATTCAGTGAGTTTTGGTATATTAAGACTTGTGCAGCCATCATCACAATTTTAGAACATTTTCATCATCCCCTAAAACAGCCTTATACTCATTAACAGTAATTCCTCATTTCCCTAATCCCTCTTTGTACGAACCATAGGCAACTAGTAGTCAACTTTCTATTTCTGTAATTGCTTATACTAAGCATTTCATAAAAATTCATTTGTGAACCAGGCATGATGGCACACATGTGTGATCCTAGAACTTGGGAGGCTGAGGCAGGAGAATTACTGATTTGAGGCCAACCTGAGCCTATAGTGAGTTCAAGGCCAGCCTAAACTATACAAATGATAATACATTTATAGGGCCAGGGATTTAGCTCAGTTCCTTAAGTGCCTGTCTGGCAGGTACAAGGTTCTGAGTTCAATCCCTGGTACCAGAGGGGGGGAAAAACCCTACATTTATAAACATCTTCTTTTATTAAGCATTAATTTTTCAACATTCATTCTGGCTTTAAGATATGTCAATATTTCATTCCTTGTTTTGTCCTAATATTGCATTGTGTGAATGCCTGTCACATTTTATTTCTTAGTTGATGGATATTTGTTTTTTGTTTATTTACTGAATAACACTAAGAACAACCATGTATGAGTTCTTGTATATGGGTGTTTAAAATAGTACTTTATAGTAGATAGTAGTGGTTTTATTTGACTTTACCACTTTTTTACCTTTAAAATTGCTTGTTTTTCAGCTAGTTTTAGAAATTAACACTTCTCTTTCAAACTTCTTTTGCAGTCAACTCCCTCAGACAAACAAGATAGATTAAATCAGACCATTAAAAAAGGAAAAGCCAAAAGCATTGATCTGCCTATCCACAGTAGCTTGTGCAGACAACTGGGCCAAGATCTTATCAACAGCTATATTGAAAATGAGGTATGTAAATCTGAAGTGATGTTAAAATAGGTGGTGTAGTGCATTGTAACATTTTGTACAAATCAGTAGTTATCTCAAAAATTTGAGAAACTATCCCCTAATTTCTAAGGTACTAACAAGCAGATTCTCTGAGCTTTTTAATGTCATATGCAGTACCTTTCATCTTAGTTATATAAAAAACATAGTCTTTTGGGGGGTTGTTTTGTTTTGTTGTCTTTTTGAGATGGGGGTCTCACTATGCAGTTCAGACTGGCCTTGAGCTCACTTTGTAGCCCAGGCTGGTCTCAAACTTGGAAAGATCCTCACGCCTCAGCCTCCCAAGTTCTGGAGCTACAGGTGTGCACCACCAAGCCCAGGTACAAGTCTTAATTTCCTTTTATTCTAACAGTAATACCCATTGTGTTATATGGGAAAATATTAGCAACTCCTTTTTTTTTATTGTGTTATGTTTAAAGATTAAGGCATACTCTATTCAAACTTTTCTGACTCATTACATATTTTTAAAATCTGTCATTATTTACAGTTTTTATATGTCCCTGTCTAGTTACATGTTTAATTTTATAGTCCCTAAAATAAATGAGTTTTTAAAAAATGTTTTGTTTCTTTACCAGTAATTGTAAGAAGTAATTTATATCTATTTCAAAATTTATATGAAGTGGTATATTCTATTTTCTACAGTATTAGCTGGCATTAAAAGGTCAGTCTTTGGGCTGGGGATTTAGCTCAGCATAAACACCTGCCTGGGAAACACAAGGTCCTGAGTTTGTACAAAAAGAAAAAAATAACTTCAGTCTTTGAAGTGCCCCTTACTCTACCATCTCCTGTATATCATTTTATGAATTTTGACTTTATACTACTACCATTTTAAGAACTTCCCCTATATCATCTATTTATCAATTATTTAAAAGCCTGATTTTATGTGAAGCAAACATTCTTGGAGGTCTGAAATAATTCTGAGCTCATTTATCTGAAGGTGAGTTTTCCTAAAGGAATGAATTATAGGGAAATACAGTTGGGATGGATTTTTTTTCAGAAATGAGATTTTTCTTCATTTTTAAATGTCTTATTCACAAATGTCAATGTATTGTATTTGATCCCCTACCCCACAAAAAAATAGAAAATTTTAAATAATAAATCTCTTTATTATTGAGAATAATTATAATACTGAGATAATCACTGCCAGTGAAAGAAGAGACAGCTGAGTATAGTAACACAAGACTGTACATAATCCCTAGGAGCATTCTAGGGGCTGAGGCAGGAAATTCTTATGTTTAACGTATGTTTTTATTAAAGGGAAAATTTTGTTCAGGAATTATAATCTTCAGATTCTTTCATTGTTTTTGTTTTTTCATTATAACAATTTTTTTCGGTGGGGGGGGTATCAGGTATCAGATTCATGACCTCGCACTTACCAGACAGGCACTGTGCTGCTGAGCTGTGTCCTGGCCCCATCATAAAAATTTTGGTATCTTATTTAAATCATCAAAACAAACCTAGAGATGATGAGTACTGTTAGAGATCTAGATTTTACAGATGAGAAAATAGATATATATACAACACTAAATCACCCAGAATCAGAAAATGACCTTTGGATTGGGTCCAAGTAATCAATCTCCAGAAGTCAGCATCAAAACCTCTGTATTAAATCCCTTCCCAAGAGTCGCCTTCAGCATTAGTTACATGTATTTTATATGAATTACAAGTTTATTAACAGCCCTGTAAGGTAGTTATACTGTCTCCTTTTAGGATAAGAAAACAGATTTTGTGACTTTCTTGCTTTCTAAAGCCAGAATAAATAAGGTTTAAATTTAAGTATGTATGATAATATGGTCTGTATTTGTTTTTGTTTAACAGCTTTATTGAGATATAATTCACATGTATAACCCATTTATGTACAGTATGTGATTCACTGGGCACAGTGGCTTATGCTTGTATTCCCAGCCTCTCTGGAGGCTGAGGCAGGAAAATCACAAATTTGAACCCAGCCTAAGCAGTTTGGTGACTTTTGTCTCATTGTAAAACTTTTAAATGGGGGAGTGATGAGGATGTAGCTCACAGGGCCAAAGTGTTTGCCTAGCATGAATGAGGCCCTAGGTTTGATCCAAAGTATTTAACTCAGTAATTTGAGGAATATTACTTTTAAAAAATATAGTTCATATATGTAGCATAAAATTTGCCATTCTAAACCATTTTTAAATGTACAGTTCAGAGGCATTAATTATATTCAGTTATGCAACCATCACTGCTATTTCAAAACAACTCGATTGTCCTAGACCTTGTAAACATTATTTCCCTTTCCTCTCTTCTCTTAGCCTTCAAGAAACTCTGTTATCTGCTTATAGGAATTTGCTTAGTCTAGACAACTTGTATAAGTTGAATTATATAATATTGAGACCTTTTGTGTATGGCTGATTTCACTTATCATAATGATTTTAGGGTTCACCCATGTTGTATAGTATATGTCCAAATTTGATTCCTTTGTAAGACTGAATAATATCCCATTGTCTGTGTGTGTGTATATACATTTTGTTCATCCATTTACTGATGAATAGACAGTTTCTACTTTTTTGGCTATTGTGAATAATACTGCATTTAATATTGTCATACAAATACCTGCTTGAACCCCTTGCTTTCAATCCCTCTGGGTGTGTACTTGAGAATTTTCTAGGTCAGTAGTAAATCTGTAATTCTATATTTAACTTTTTAAGGAACCTCAAAACTGTTTTCATGTTGGCTGCTCCATTTGTACACCCACTAGCAATGTATGGGGGTTTCAGTTTGTCTACAACCTCATAAACACTTAATGTCTATTTTTAAAAATATATTTCTATTAATAGATGTGAAGTTTCTCATTATGGTTTTGATTTGCACTACTGTAAGCAGATTACAAAAGTTAATCTGGAACTTTTTGAACAGGGGAAGATGTTAATGCAGGATAAGTTAGAGAAAGAAAGAAATGATGCTAAGAATGCTGTCGAAGAATATGTATATGATTTTAGAGATAAACTGGGCACTGTCTATGAAAAATTCATCACTCTAGAAGTAAGTAAATTTCATAATTTTTGTGAGAACTATTTCAACATTTGTTTCAAAATGCTAGTATGAGGAAGGAGATCACTAGTTAAAGCCAAGACTGGGCAACTTACTGAGACCCTGTCTTTAAAAAATTTTAAAAAGGACTGAGGACATAGCTCAGTGCAAAGCCTAGGTTCAATCCTCAGTATCACTGGGGCAGTGGGATGGGGAACAACTAGTATGAGTTATATTAATATTGTACCAAGTTTGTTATTGTTGTCAATGTTCTTGAGCCCATATTGGGATGGTTTTATTTTACCAAGTTGCAAAAGGATGATAAGAAGCATATTTATGACTAAGAAGCCTCAAAATTTGAAATTTAACTTGAAAAAATCCGTTCTCTCCTAATGATTTTCACTTCTGTGGAAAGAATTTGTAACTAGTGTCTCTTAATTATATAACTAGGATATGAATAAACTGTCCGTAATATTGGAAGACACAGAAAATTGGCTCTATGAAGAAGGAGAGGACCAGCCTAAGCAAGTTTATGTGGACAAGCTTCAAGAACTAAAGGTAAATTTTTTAAAGTCCTGTGTTAATGTTGAATAAAACATTATTTCCTAAAAATGATTACATAAAAAGCACAGTGTGCTTAATTCATTTTTGTTTAATTGATAGGTAAATATTCTTATTTATGATGTAAACATGGTTTGATGTACATTATGGTAGCATGATTACCTCATATACTTTTAGGGGCAGTTAAATGCTTAAAATCTACTTAGCAATTTTCGGACATATATATATATTGCAATTAACTGTAATTGACATGCTGTACAACACATGTATTTTCTCCTAAATGAAATACTATGTCCCTTGACCAGCCAGCATCACCCCATTTATCCTCATCCTACCTGGAAGTCAGCATTTTAACTCTGCTTTTATGAGTTCAGCTTTTTTAGATTAGACATGTGAGGTCATGCAGTATTTTTCTGTGTCTGGCTTATTTCACTTACTATAGTTTCATCCAACTTGTCTCAAATGATAGGATTTCCTCCTTTTTTAAGTATTAATAGTATTCTGCTGTGTATACATAGTACATTTTATCATCAAGAGATTCTACCTCTTTATGGTTATAAATAATGCTGTAATGAACATAGACATACAGATCATTTTGTTGTACTAATTTTATTTACTTTGGATATATACCTTGTATTGGGATTACTAGATCAGTGTCATAATATGTAAGGTATTTCCAAGTCAGATGTGTAAGAGGAAATACTCTTGCATTTTGAAAAGTAACCAGTATTCTGTGATAACTGAAATCAAATGATGTATAATTGTGATATCAAGTATGTTTAGCAGATAACCATAATATTAGTTACACAAGCAGGATATTACTGAGATGCCCTTAAGAAATGATAAATTTATCAACTTGACCACTTATTATCTGTTAGAGGAATCGCCCTTCACTGTTCTGATTTTGGGAATGTGACACAAGCCTACTGTATTTTCACATTATTAACTGATGAAGACCCATATGACCAATTCAAAAATAGCACCCCTGCTCTTGAATGTCCTTTCACAGGTATAGATACCTTGCCACCAGGTTCCCTCTTTCTAGGTCACTTGTATGATTTTTAAGGAAAAAGCTTAAAACCTATTCACCAATTTTCATTTGGCTCCTTCTCCATGCTTGTTCCACAGCCCTTTTCCTACTCCTTAAAAAAAAAATTACTAGGTTAGAAGATAATACTGGAAGAATGTATAGACATTTTAGTCATTCCTTTTTAGTGTGCCTCACATTAGTGCTGTAAGGTCCAACTGAGTTACAATTACTGGGCTCTTCCTCAAGTGATCCCAGACACCCATGACAGGCTTTCCATGATGCCACTGCTAGTCCTCAACTCTAAGTTACATGCTAAGTGATGCCATCAGTAAGACTTAGAAGATAGGAAGACCTGGTAATGTTAAGAGGGTGCAAAAGGCATTTAACTTTAAAGAAGTTACTATCTTAGGAAAATTACCTTCATTTCAGTAAATTATACCAAAGGGAATAGTTAGCAACTAGACAGCCTGTTTATGACAGCAAAACTAAGTCTTTATATTTTCTTTTTCATGGTGATATTTATTCCCCATATCCCTAAAAGAAAGGTACATATTTTATTTTTTTTTAATTTTTTATTTAAAGGGATAAACAGAAAAAGGAGAGAAATATTACAGAATTTCAAAAAAACAAACAGTAAGAAATCACTAGTTGATAAATTACATATTGCTCTTTTAGAAATAGTTGTTCAAGTTACAAAATTAAAGCACACAAAATGGACACACAAGCAGTGAGACTGCAAACAGATCTGTTCAACAATCAAACAAGAACTAAGAAATATGGGTAACAATCCTGCATACATAAATATACATGCAGTTATATCTTTTATAGCACTTTCTATTTTCTCTTTTTTACAATAGCAATTATACTTTTTTATTTAAAGAGAAAAAAACAGGAAAAAGGTAGAAATATTACAGAATTTCAAGAAAAGAAGATAAACAGTAAGCAATCACTAGTTGATACATTACATATTGTTCTTTTAGAAATAGTTATTCAAGTTACAGAATTAAAGCACACAAAGTGGACACTAAAGCAGTGAGAGTGCAAACAGATCTGTTCAACAATCCAACAAGAACCTAGAAATATGGTCATCAATCACACATCTAAACTTACATGCAGCTATATCTTTTATAGCGCTTCTTATTTCCTCTTTTTTTACAATAGCAATTATACATTTTAAAAATTTTATTTAAAGAAAAGAAAAAAAACAGAAAAAAGGGTAGTAACAATACAAAATTCTAAAAGAAAGAAAAAGGAGAATGAGAAAAAGCCCCACTAAGAAATCAGTAATTTATAAATTATGTACTGTCATCCTGGATGTAGTTGTTCAAGTTACAAAGTTAAAGGGTACATAGTAAATATTCAAACAGTCGGACTACAAACAGTGCTGCTCAAAGATCCAACAAAGATTCAGCAATATGGTCATCTATTTTACACACTCAAACATACATGCAGTTATATCCCTTAGAGCACTTTCTTTTCCTCTCTTTTTTACAATAGCAGTTACACATTTTGGTTTTATTACTCTTATAGTTCTTATTCACTTTTTACACTAGAGACACAATATGATATTTATAAATATGATTCTTATTTATTTCACTAATGAGGATAGTCTTAAGTAGTCTCCATTTGCCTATGAAGGCCTCAAGGTCATCCTTTTTTATAGCTGAGTAATATCCCATTGTATAAAAATGCCACATCTTTTTCATCCACTCTGCAGTTGATGGGCATCGTGATTATTTCCAGGATTTAGCTATCACAAGTTGTGCAGCTATGAACATGGGTGCACTTATATCACTGTAATATGAACTTTTCAATTCTTTGGGGAAAATAACCAAAGGAGGGGGATAGCTGGAATGAATGGGGCTTCCAATCCTAGTCTTCTGAGAATTCTCCATATGGATTTCCATGTATTGGCTCAACTTTGCCGGTACATATTTTAAACCTTTACAAAAGCCAAGCAGCTGAGGATAATAGTAAATGAAAATCTCAGCACTACCTCTAACATGGATTCCTTTGTCTGAAATATGTAAGTAGAAATGGATTTTAGGGAAATTTTTGTGGATTTGACTTTTTTTTGTTATGTTTGAAATGGATTTTCAACATGAAGTACTTACTCCCCTTTCAAAAACTTTTAAATTGACTATATCAAATGCAGTGGTACTGTGGGATAGATAAAGGTAAAACCTGCATAAAGATTCAAATTCACTTCCTAAGTAGAATACCACTGTAGATTTGTTTTGACAAATGTACCATATGATATTAAGAGAAAAGCGGTGACAAATATTTGACTATTATTTCCTTTTCATTTTTCTGAAGATTAAAATTTTTATAGAATAAGATGATTTTTTATCTGTAATACAGTACTCAGGAAGCTGAGGCAGGAGAATTGCCAGGAATTTAAGGCCTGCTGGACTACATAGTGAGTTTGAGTCCAGCCTGAATTACATAGAAAAATGCTGTCTTAAAAAAAAAAAGGAAAAAAAAAAAAGAAAAGGACGGCCTCGGTTTCGGTTTCGCAGCTTGACCACCTCCGCTGCTGCTGCATTCCTGAGCCCAGAGAGCCCAGCCGTCTGAGCCAGCGGTATAGGCGGCCTGCGGGTCGGGGTCCTCGAGGCGAGCTCTCCAGCCACACCCACTCCTTCACTTCAAAGTCGAGGAGGAGGAAGAAGCAGAGCAGGTGCTGGCACTGACCATGCTCTGCCTCACCGAGGGAGCGAAGGACGCATGTAACGTGGTGGCCTGGCACCATGACCACCAGGAGATCGCAGTCCCTGTGGCCAGCCTCAAGCTGTCTTGCCAACCCATGCTCGGTTTGGATGACTTCCAGCTCCAGCCCCCTGAAGTGGGGTTCTGGCCTGGTGCGGATCACTGGGCCTAAGCACATTGTTACTATAAGCAGTGATGTTTCTGAGGAAGAGGAATAGAGCTGCACCCCATCCTTCCTGCTAAAAAGCAGGGGGCCAGGTCCTAACCCTCTTTGCTCAGGTAGCTGTCTGCTGTTACCTCTACCGTGCCCAGAGTTTCTGGACAGGTTTCAAGAATTGTAAATGTTTCTTCTGCAGGAGGAGAGTTCTGGGGCAGAGATCGGGTGGGAGGGACTTGGCCTGGTGCTAGGAGACACTGGGCACTGGTCCTCCACTAAGCCCTGGGCTCCCCTTTTCTACAAGATAGGAGGGACTCTGAACTTCTATCCCGACCCTTCCTCCTCACCTGCCTTTGAATTAGAAATTGGTACCTGAAGCTCAGAACAATGTTTTTAACGCTTTTTATAGTTTTAGATAAAGTTTGAAATAAAGGGATGTGGGATTTTGGGAAAAAAAAAAGTGTGCTTCCCTCCAAAGTTTTAGGCTGTTTTAACAGTCAAGTACTGTCTAACATATACATTTGGAGGGAAAATATATTACATATAAATACAGTAATACTAATCTAATAAATATAAGTGGTATTTATTAGGTAAGTATCCATATTGCAAAGCATTATATTATTATTAATTTTGAAGCCAAGTTAAATTTATAAATTATACATAGAATTGTCCTTAATAGTTTTCTTTTCCTAATAATTTTATAAAATTTTAGTACCTAGCTATGAAAGAACTGGTTTTAATTAAGATTTATGACTTGAGAAGGCTGGGAGTGGTAGCACATGCCTGTAATTCCAGCACTTGGGATGCTGAGATAGGAAAATCACTGCAAGTTCCAGGCCAGCCTGAGCTACACAGTGAGTTCAAGGCCAGTCTGAACTACATTGTGAGACCCCCATCTCAAAAAACAAAGCAAAACAAACAAAAAAAGGATAATAAATTTGAGAACTACTAAAAGGTAATCATGTAAATGAGAAAAAGAAATGTGATTTGGGCATTCCTGTATACGACTAAGAAAATAGCCATAGCCACTGGAACTCACTTATTTGTAGGGAAAGAACAGGGGACATAGAGCTGGGGATATGGTTCAGCAGCATGGCACCTGCCTGGCAAGTGCAAGGTTGTGACTTCAATTCCTGGTACCAAAAAAAAAAAAAAAAAGTAGTAGTAGTAGTAGAAAAGGGGACATATTTTGGTTTTGTTTTGTTTTTTTGTGCCGGAGATCAAACTCGCAACCTTGTGCTTGCCACACAGGCGCTTATATAGCTAAGCTAAATCCCTGGCCTGACAGGGCATATTTTGATGTTTTCTCTAATTCATCATCTTGAAAGGGGCAAATAAAATTTTCAGATTTTAAAAAATTCCTTATGTTATTAACCAATGTTTATCTCCTATTATTTTGCTTTGAACTTCTCTATCATCGTCTTTATTCTTTTTTCATTTAAAAAAATTTCCTTATGTTAACAGAAATATGGCCAGCCTATTCAAGTGAGATACATGGAACACGAGGAGAGACCAAAAGCTTTGAATGACTTAGGAAAAAAGATTCAACTTGTCATGAAAGTGATAGAAGCATACAGAAACAAGGTATTGAATAAAGCCAACTGGTGATGATGGCATGTGTGTTGTACCTGAAAACAAGTGGGGCCTACCAAAAAGTGCTCAGCTGTAATGTTTAATAATTGCTACCAATTTCCAAACTTTTTGTACCAAGCTTAAAACTTATTTTTTTACTGAAGAATTAGCATTAAAGGATTGATACATTTAAAATTGATGGAAAAAAATCAATGGGTATTACCTTCTAAAATTCCTTGCAACCACTAAATAAATTAATCCATTGACAAAATTATTATTATAATAATTCCATTTTTTAAAGTTTCATTTTCTTGTTTTTATATAGTAAAATGACACTTATTTGTTAATCTCATTGAGATTAAACTCTGTTGAACTTTGTTACTAACCTGCTTTTTCTTTAAATTAGTCTTATTCTTCTAGTCCAATACTCATTTATAATTCCCTGTATTCTGTTCTTCTATATACATATCTAAGTCTTTACTATAATTTTTCACTGTTTTAAAGCCTCAGAAATGTAGTTATACAGATCACATCTACAGCAGCAAAGTTTAGGAAAAAATAAGCACATTGTCTGAACTAGGGATTGAGAGACTTTTTCTATAAAGAGACAAATGTAAATATTTTGTGTTTTTGCAGTACTGTGTCTATGAGCTACTTATCTCTGCTATTGAAGTGCACTAGCAGCCATAAAACTTTATTTTAAAAAATAGCCATTTGAACCTGGTGCATGGAACAATTTGCTGATCTTCCTCTAAATATTCACTGTTATCCCCAGATTTTGTCATTGCTATTAAAACAACATCACTGTGTATCTGGAGAAAGGTCATCTCATATTAATTCTCACCACGATATTACCCCCCTCAAAAAAAAGTTAGTACTTTTGCCTTCGGTTACATATAAGGGAATGTTTAAGGAGTTGGTTGAGGATTATACAGGTAGTAAATTATGGTAGTCAGTATTCAAGCATGATATTATACAAGTTCTCAACAACTATATTATTTTCCCCACTATATAGGGTAGAAAGAGATTACTTACTTTATAAATAAAAGGTTTCTAAGTTTGATAAAACAAAACTAAATCCAGCCAACCTAAAGAAAAAATCCTATACTGTGAATAATGTGTCAGTATATTTCAAATGCAATATAATTATTGTTGCCTACTACTTACCAGGCTTTAGCTGCCTTCCTGAGTGTATAGGTTCAAGATCCTATCCAAAACAAGACACGACTTTACTTACACTGAGGAATTTTGATTTTTATTATGTGCAGCAAACAAAACACTAAACCTGTTTCTCATGCTTCATTGGGAAAAGGTAGACAATAAAGTTACCACAGGTATGTCAGATGATGATAAAGAGCTGTGGGGA
The DNA here is from genome assembly GCA_004027455.1 of Hydrochoerus hydrochaeris. Taxonomy (NCBI): domain Eukaryota; kingdom Metazoa; phylum Chordata; class Mammalia; order Rodentia; family Hydrochaeridae; genus Hydrochoerus; species Hydrochoerus hydrochaeris. Next base: position 168,798 of record PVLA01001849.1, read on the forward strand.
GAGTAAGGGACTGGCAGAAATAGGTAGAATAGATTTGTCAGGCAAATAAGGGAACATATGTGTCACAAGAGAACTGAAAGGATGATGGCTCAAGATGTATTTGGAAGAAAAATACTGTAGAAAAAGAGAATTGCAGTTGCAAAACCCCCAAAGGAGAATATGGAAAAACAGCAAGGTCAGTGGAGGTTAAGGGTAACAGTTGCCAGATCAAAAAAGACCTAGCTGTGTATTGTCAAAGTTTAGGTTCTGGGTGTTGTGGCACATACCTGTAATGCCAGCAAATGGGAGTCTGATGCAAGAGGATCACCATGAATTCTAGGCCAACCTAGAGTGAGTACCAAACCAGCCTGAACTACTTAGTGAGACCCTACCTTCCAAAAAACTAACACAAAAAAACTTTTCTTAAATTGGAAGCTGTTGGAGGTTTTACTTCATTTTAAAGGACCTACATGTAGACCAAAGACAAGGAAGATATCTCTTGTACTTCAACCCAGATAGTTGAAGTACAAAAGATGGTTAAATTGTGCATTTATTTTGAAACTAAAAGTTAACAAGGTTTAATGATAGGTATGATGTAAACACAATAGAAAGAGAAATCAAAAATGATTCCATGATGTGAAATGATAACGGTTTCATAGACTGAGAAGGGGAAAATTCAGAGAAGTGGGTGGTAATATAATCAGGAGATTGAGGCACAAGTATCATTTTGAACTTTACAAATAAAAAGTATGTAGTTGGCTCACACTAGACATTTTTTAAAAGTATGTAGCTGGGGGGATAAATGAAGAACTAGCAAAGGAAACTTAAGTGATCCACAAAGCAGAAATAAATTCAAGAAAATGTATTAACCATAGGAACTAAGGTAAAGATGGTGGGTGTACAGTTTATAGTTATAGGAGCAGAAAAAGGACTTGAATACCTGAGGAAGTTTATGATTCAAAACATGGCATTACCATCTTCACATTTCTTTTGATTTTGGAGTATTTGTTCATTTCATTTCTCTTTACTTTCTGAGTCCCATCTATATAGTCTGTCAAGGGAATCCTCTTGCTATATATATTATGTTGCTATTTCTGGTTCTGTTATTAACCAATCTAACTCATAATTTCTAAATTGTCTCTAGTATGTGGCAGCTGGAATTTTCTTTTTCATACAGAATTTTGTTGTATCATTCTACTTAACAGGAACTTACCATATTGTTCTGGTGTATAACAGAATTTTCTGTCTACTTTGTTATATGCCTCTATAACTAATTTTTCTGTATATTCTTTGTGGGTTTTTTGTTTGTTTTGTTTTGTTTTTTACCGGGAGTTGAACTCAGGACTTCATGCTTGCCAAGCGGTGCCTCTGAGATATATCCTCAGCCCAATTTCTCTGTAAATTCTTCATACAGAATATTTAGTATTAATCATTCTTTTTAAATGAATCATTCTTTTTTAGTATTAAAGCCTTTTGTTTTAAAACATACTGATTTTGTGTTCTAGTCTCAGGTTATGTATTTTGCTTTGTCATATGAATATGTGTTAGGTATGCATTCAATAACAAATCTTTAAAGCAGAAATTAGTAAAATAGTGCTTCCAACTCAGTTACATTAAGTAAAACTTCTTTAATAGGATGAAAGATATGATCATTTGGATCCTGCTGAAGTGGAAAAAGTTGAAAAATTTATCAGTGATGCCATGAGTTGGCTGAACAGCAAGATGAATGCACAAAACAAATTAAGCCTCACTCAAGATCCTGTGGTAAGAGTGGCAGAAATAGTTGGAAAGTCAAAGGTAAGAAACTAAATGAACTTAAGGATTAAAAATTTTAATGGAAGTCATCCTCTAAGGAGTCATCAAGTTGTAAAAGAACTTAGAAAAACAGAAATTTAAGGCAAATCTTTTATTTTGCTAAAAATTTTTTAAAGATTCTAGACATGGAATATCTGTTTATTTTTAAAATTTGCCACACAAAGTTGGTTTTTAAGTTTTAAAACTAGACAGAATGAAATAAAGCAATATGATGACTTTTGACTGTTAATAACCCAAACTTCCAGATTCATGAGACATCTAAAGTCTTTATTACAGGATAGGTCTGTTTTTGATCTAGTTTGAAATGTACAAACTTTAATAGTAAAACTTCATTTTTTATAAGTTTAAGCTGAGATAAAACTTTCCATGGTGACAAAACTTCATAAAAACATTAGTATCCAAATATAAAAATTAGTAAAGACACTGGATTAGCAATTGACAAAGGAATAAACTCATGTCCGATAAATAAATGAAAAAGTGTTCACCAACATCATTAACCTAAGAAATGAGTATCTGTGTGTGAGGAGAAATGGATGCTAGCCAAGCATGGTGGCACACACTTGTAAACCCAGTACTTGGAGGACTGCCACACCTGGGCTACATAGTGAGTTCAAGACTAGCCTGTATTAAAAAAAAAAAAAAATCAAAAAGAAAATGGATGCTTTCCCTTGAGCACTTCAGTTAAATCTGTTACAACAACTTTCTTGAAACAGAATATACATACAAATTTAAAGTAAGTATACCCTTTAACTCAAATTCACAATTCTAGGAGTTACTACATAAATTCATGCATGTATGTACATGTAGCCATGAAATATGATATTTTAGAATGTACAACATATTGTTGACTAAGATTATAGAATTGAAATAAAATTATCTCATGTATAAATTTGTGCTTATAGTTTTATTCTTGTATATGTGTATATATGAACATAGATCTAGACAGTCATCAAAATGTGTGGTGGCACATGTCTGTAATCCCAACACTCAGGAGGCTGAGGCAAGAGAATTGTTGCAAGTTGGAGACCAAAATGTTCATCTATAGATACTTCAAGATAATTTTTACTTTGTTCAGTATTTTTATATTAAATTTTTTATTTTATAGTCAGTTAAATAAAAGTACTTTTGTTCTGTGAAAGTTTTGTCAAGGAGTTTGTGATAGGTAATCTACTTCTAATCAGGTAAGAAAGAGGAGAGTCCAACAAGAGCAGTTTGTCATTAAAACACTGTCCTATCTTTTCATCCCTAACCATCTCTCTGAAACTAGTCTGAAAGGTTTTTTCATTTGAATAGATTATATAGCAATGTTTCTGTGTAAAGGCTAAGGAAATAGAAAATACCTGATATTTCATTTCAATTTATTTTCCCTTTAGCTGAAGAATTGAAAGCAAATTGTAACTAAGAACTAAAGTTAGCATTTATATTTATATAGTTTATTAGAATTGCAAATGTTGAGAAATTTCAGTTTCAGTGTTGAGAAATTTCAAATAGGTGTTATTTGACATACTTCCCTTAATTTTCAAAGCATTTAGAATTTTCAAGGAAGAATTAAAATTTTAAGGCAAGGCATGGTGGCACATGCCTGTAATTCCAGCACTCAGGAGGCTGAGGCAAGAGGATGGCTGCAAGTTCAAGGCCAGCCTAGGCTACAAAGTGAATTCCAGGCCATCCTGAACTGCAGAGTGAAACTCTGTCCCAAAAAGACAAAACAAAACAAAACCTTAAAAATTATTCCAAACAAAGTAAATGAGAAAGGAACTAAAGATGGCCGATCAGTGAGCAACAAAATACAGAGCCCCCCAGGGAGAAACATTTCATATGCCAAAATAAAACATCCTGGAGAGATCCAGACAGAGGGAGATAGATCTTCTCAATACAGGAAGAAACTAAAAGGAAAAAAAGCTGGTCAAACATGCAGTCTCGGGGCAACCATTCGCTTTTGCCACAACACGCTGAGCCGCCCAAACTTACCTCTGCTGCAACCTACATAGCCACCTGAACTCATTCTCGCTGAGACCTGCTGCCGCAACCCACAGAGCTGCCCAAACTCGCTCCTGCTGCAACACACAGGAGCCGCAGTGGCGCTGAAGTCAGGGCTTTGTGAGCCCAATGGAGAAAAGAGCCGGCAAAGGGAACTCTATTAATTCGTGGTTAGTGCTGGGAATAAGACACCATGGGAAGGGGGTGACCAAGTGGGCGACATGTTGGAATCAGGCAGGAGGAGCCTGAACTAGGAACAACAGTAACTTCAATTGGTTGCTTCTTCCCCAGAGCAGATTCATGGAATTTGCTTGACCTGGGTCATGCCCCTGGCCGGGACCCAGTAAGCTGTCCCAAACTGATTCCCTACGCCTAGCACACACTAACCTGGTGAAGGCCCCTGAAGGTTGACTGGCCCAGTGGGGAGGGGCCAACATACGCAGCCCCTGCTTACACCTTAGTGACAAGAGCAAACAGAGGGCAGAAATCCCTCAACAGCGTGCTTCAGAAGAACCATAACCAACAAGGAAAGGGACTGGGACCTCCACTGTACACCTGTATGGAAGAAACCAAAAACATGACAAGAGAGAGAAACAAGAAAAAGCCCCAGCCCAAAACCCTGAGAACATTGATCCAGGAGACGGAAATACAAAAGAGACTGAGGGTAGTAAACATGCAACATCAGACATGGCTTCAATGGACATTAAGAGATATCTTTGGAACCTTGAGATGAGCTCAAAACTGAAATATTAAATCAGATAAAGCAAGATATAAGTAGATTAATAAAATAAATGTTAAGCACCTCTCAAGAAGACACAGAAGAAGGGAGGAACACAAAGGAAAGAAACATTCGATAAAGAATATAAAGAAAACATAGAATACATGAAGTAGATTCAAAGAGATTACCAGGAAATTAAAAACTGCATTGAAAGCTGGCAAAACTGCTTAAAAGAAACTAAAAATAGATTATCAAAACTTGAAGACAGGTTTGCAATGTGTAATCATGAAAGAAAAGATCTCTTAAAAATAACAAGGAAACAGGCAGTAACAATACAAAGGCTAGAAGATGACAGGGGAATCTGTAATTTAAGAATAAGAAACGTGAGTGAAGACGCAGGAATAAAAACAGGAGAGTTACAAAGGCTATTCATGGAAACAAGGAAAACTTCGCAAGTATGAGAAAAGAAAATGATATTCGGATATACAAGGCATATTGAACTCCAGCCACTACAACCAAAACAGAGCCACACCCAGACATAATAATCAAGATACCAGAAATTCAATATAAAAACAATATTAAAAGCCATCAGAGAAAAGAGTCAGATAACCTATAAAGGAAATCCCATCAAGATCACGGCAGGCTTCTCGACACAGACCATCAGATCAAAAGAGCTTGGAGTGAAGTATTCCAAGCTCTGAAAGAAAATAACCTCCAGCCCAGATTGATGTACCCTGCAAAACTGTCACTAGAAATTAATGGAGAAACAAGATGCTTCCATGACAAAGAGGAACTGGGGGAATTTGTGACCACCAATCCAACACTACAGAGAATACTGAAGGACATTCTATATAGAGAGAAAAAAAACCGCAGGATTTTAGGAACAGTGGCAGAAAGGCCTCAATGAGTGGGGCAAGCAGTAGAATGAAGGAGAAAACTAGACAAACAAAGACAGAAAAATAGCATAACAGAAACGAGGCAGAGAAGGTTGGGTATAACCTCTAACATAGATGGCCTTGATACACTAAAAAAAAGAAAGAAAAAGAAATACAGGCGGAGTAGATCAGGAGGGAGGGTCCATTGAGATGCTCTGTATAGGAACTATAATCAACCTGAGAGAGGATTTATGGACTGAAAATCAAATATGAGAAAACATTGTTCTATGTGACAGGGAGCCAGAGAAATAGGAGCAACTCAACCACCACCTGCAGATAGGTTGGAAAGACAGGATACTTATGTGCAGTACAGAACTACTCAGATGTAACAAAGGAAAACCTTGAGGCTTTTGTAGGTAAAGGAATACAACTTGAAATCAAGTCCAGGAGTGAGAAGGTTCAGAACCACTTAGGTAAAAAGCAGGTTGCCCCCCCCCAATCTAAAAACTGATGGAGTTGGTGGAACCCAAAATGTGCAGCACCCTATGGGAGTGAAAGGGGAGGAATAGTCAAAAAAAAGAAGGCAGAGGATATTGTTAATAGTTTAACAGGATTTAAAACCCACATTACTCACACTGCTCTGTTTAGATGGATTATATTCTGTTCCAGTTTGTCTACTTGTACTAGATTTGAGGACACAGTTATCCCGAAAATAGGATAGAGTACAGTAATCATCCTTCATTTCCTATTAACTTGATCTGAAGTTGTGTATAACTTACACTGTTTTACCATGACTGATCTTAATTGAATCTGGTTTGTTAGATTGCTGTTTTGTATTGGCAGATTTTATTGAAAGCTGTTATGATTGATAGTATCAAGTCTGAGACTATAGGCAACTGCACTGAAGATGATAACATTCACTAGGATACCCATTCTGGTTTGATTATTACCTGCCTTTGAAGTTTTACATTGTCTACAATGTTTTGTTTTTACTATTATTGTTATGTACTGCTATATTCAGTTATACTGCTATGTTCAGTTATGCCTGATGATATAGACAATTCTATTGAAGATAACAAGAGATAACACAGTAACCATTGTAGATCACCTTGTACTGTGGTTTTATATGACTTTTTGGTTTTATGTTTTTATAGGAATTTTGTTTTGTTTTGTTTTGTCTTGCTATGTTTTGTTTTTCCCTCTAAAGGATAGAAATACATGTAGAGAATCATGCATGCATAGCTATTTACACTCTCACTGTTTGAATGTCTACTTTGTATGCTTTAATTTTGTAACTTGGGCAACTATTTCTAAGAGGACAATGTGTAATTTATCAACTAGTGATTTCTTACTGTTTATCTTTTTTTTGAAATTCTGTATTATTTCTACCCTTTTCCTGTTTTTTTCTTTTTAAATAAAAAAAAAGTAAATGAGACATTTATAGATAATGGATGTACCTAGCAACTAAACTCTTAAGTGAAATAAATCAGATACACGTGTGTAAATATCACATCGTTTATCTGGTGTGACAAACTGAAAGTGTCAATAAGGCCCAAAACAGAAATTGAGAAATAGGAAGAAAACATTCAAATAAGAAAGGGCACAAAGGAAGAGGGGAGTGGGAAGGAAAGGAAGAGGGAAAAACAAAAAAAAAGAAAAAATGAAAACAAAGCTTTTGTAAAGAAGAAGGAGAAGAGGTGCAGAAGTGAGAGAAGGAGAATGGGAAAGACAAAATAATCAGGGTGTATTGTGTATGGGTACAAGTTCCATGTGATGGATGCTGTACCAATAAACTTAATTAATTATAAATTATGAGGAAACAAGTTTTAGGAACGTTAGATACAAAAACGTGTTAAACATTGAATGGTTTCTAATTGCCACAAACGTACTAACTGGAAGGTAAACCCTTCACGAACCATTTAAGAAACAGTTCTGTAGCTGAGCTAACATAAGAATGCAGAATTATGTGGAAATTTAGAAAATTAAGTAGAATTTAAAAGTTAATATTATTTTGTTCATGTCTATAGGAACTGGATGATTTCTGTAACCCCATCCTTTACAAGCCCAAACCAAAAATAGAAGTTGCTGAAGACAAAGGAAAAGCTAACAATGAACACAATGGACCAATGGATGGACACAGTGGGCCTGAAACCAAACCAGATATAAAAGAGAGCTCACAGCATACTAAATCTTCAGGAGAGATGGAAGTGGACTAAGTTTTACTTTTCCCTTTATATAATTCAAACACTGCAAGTAACCACGAGGTCCATTCATCTTTTACATCTGGTATACACAACAGATAGATGTTCAGTTGTTCTAAACTACTTTTTGTCATTTGTTTTTAGAGTAGTTTCAAAGTGTTTGGAGTGTACCTTTGTTCATTTCCATTGCTGCTTTTGTGAAGCTTTAGCTGAATGCAGATTTACAAGTCAGTTTAAGCTTTCCTGATATTTTATATCAGACATGCAAGATTTAGTATGTACCTGGCAACAATCTACCTTATTTAAAGCTTCTACCTTGGATAAAACCTCAGTTCCATTATTCAGGAAGGAATACTGTGTTGCACTATTGTTACAGAAGCATAGACTTACTGCATTGTTATTTTGAAAAACAAATTAAAATTGATGTGGTTTAAAGCCACTGAGGCACTGACCTTTTTCTAGATTGTATTAATTTAATTATTAAATGAGAGGCTATTCAACAAATTAGTGTATCTCACTGATGTATCAAGAGAACTCCAGTTTTATAGTCATCAAAGAAATAAATCCATGTGAAAAAGAGAAAATGCACAATTTTGTTAGGGTAACACCAGCAATTTACTTTTATTAGTAATGCAGATTGATGTTTTCTCAGAGTAACTCTGTCTTTTTTGATTGAAACTTTTTATTTACTTGTGAAGGGCAGTTGTGGTTAAAATAATGCTAGCCTATACATTCATGTTATAGGGAAAATGCTGTGGACTACAAGACATGCGTCTGTGATGTTGATAGCCTTGTTTCAGTTTTTATTAGTTTTCTTGGTTTTCTTAACTGATTTTGTTAGTAATGAGGAGGATGGGGAGAAATGGCACAATGCACTGCATTATATACATTGATTTACTGTTAAAATATAAACACTATTAAATAAGCAGTAATACTTGAAAAGAAGCACTTATACTACAAAGCTTAGGAAATAATGCTTGTAATAAATTTAACTATGTTATATATCAACAGGCAAAATATTATATAATGTTACATAGTATACTATGATATGATGTGATTAAATTATAGTTCCTTCTGTTAAATTACCGTTTGAAACCTTGGCTGCAGTTTTGGTGCTTCTTAAATAAGTGGGAAGAAGGGACAGTACAGAATCTACTCTATGCTTCATCACCAGACTTGTTCACATCTCTCAGTTCTCTCCAGAGGCTTGAAACTATTATCCAATGGTTAAAGACAAAAAGTTACATTTCAACCTACAAGGGGAAGAAGCATAGACAAATGGAAGGGCCTTTACGTTCTTAGTGCTAGTCAGTGAGATTGACAGGTTCAAACTTTGAAAGGCTCATTTTTCCCCAAAACTAAATGTTTATATTAAAAAGAATTAATATTGACTTTACTTCAGTAGTATATATTGAGAGTATATCTTTAGGGATAGTCATTTCTCAAAACTAGTTCTCTAATAGAGATTTTGTTTCTACAATGTAGCCGCCACTTTTCAAAAGGACAGTATAGAGCCGTGTGTTTTGCAGGGATTTTTCTTCAGCCTTTTGTGGGGAGTGTCACTTTTTGGCATTTCAAAAAAACTCCATATCCCTAACATTTTTAAATGTCTGTGACTTTTCTTAATACTCTTTTAAATGAAGTAATTCCATCTAATAATTGATGAAACACATTTTTTAAAAATGGGTGTCAGTGGGGTGTACACCTATAATCCAAGCTATTTGGGAGGTTGAGGCAAGACAGTTCTAAGTTGGAGGCCAGCCTGTGCAACATAATGAGACCATGTCTCAAAAATAAAAAAGAACAAAAAGCACTGGGGAATGCAGCTTAGTGTCAGAGTGCTTTTATAGCACACTCACACCCTGGGCTCAATCCCCAGTAATACCAAAATAAAAAACAGTATCAGCTACTATTCATATCTGTGTTGGATTCATGTCAGAATTAAAAAAACATAGCTATGAAAGGGAATATGTAACATTACAAAAAAGAGACTGGAGCCTTTTCTTAGTTAGAACTACCACTCCTTTAGGTAAGAGCTATACCTCAAAAATTTCCTAGGAGTAAGTGATGCAAACAGCCCTTTGTATATCTGAATTATCTAGTATATCCTGACATTTTCTGATCCTGCTGTTATGTCATTTTAATTTTGTGTTTTAGTCAGATGTCTTTTTTTTTGTAACTATATGACACTTCATTAGTAAATAAGTTGAATATATCCAAGATAATATGTCTACTTTTCCTGCTAATTAATTCAGTGTGAATACTTTCAAAAGTCATTAACTCTACAAAGGTGGTTATTTATTGACTTCATTAATTAGGGAGAATGTATTCTCCTTAACTTACTACTTCCCATTTCCCATAGACAAAATAGTTGAGTCTAATTTTAATCTGCATTGATATATGCAATACAAGTTCAAAAATTAAAGATGTTTCAAAGTAAAAAATTGCTATTTTAGAATGATTTTAAAAGATGCTTAACAAAACAACATTGTCACATAGTATGCAGAAAGTAAGTGTATAGGACGGGTGGAAAACCTTGCTTATGGTATACGTGCAACAGTGGGCTATTTGTTTTCATTGAAAGCTTTAAAAGGTTCAACATCACTGATACAGAACAAAATGTACAGATTTTAGTTTTGTATTTTAGATAGTGTCTTGTGCAGCTTGACTCTGGAAAAGTATAACTCTTGACTTGTCAGTTATATTGATTATAAAATCATAACTGTTAAATAGCAAAAGAAAACTCAGTGTTTTAAATTCTTACCAGTAACGTAATTCTTTTTAAAGAACTAGACTAAGCTGCCGTGGTGGTGTATACCCATCCTCCCAAGCACTTGGAAGGCTGAGGTAAGAGAATCACCAGAGGTTCAGACTCATCCTGGGCTATGTAGTGAGTTCAAGACCAGCCTGAACTATATAGCAAGACCTTGTCTCAAACATTAGTAAATAAATTAAAATTTTAAAACATAAAGAACTCTATAAAAGTAGTAAAGATTTTAGCTACTTGGATAACAGAAAATCCCAGTTTTAAAATAGTAAGAAAGAACAAAAGGAGAGCTTGGAATTTAGCTCAGCAGCATAAACGCCTACCTGTTAAAGGTGAGGTCTAGAGTTTGATCCTCAGTACCAAAAAAAAGAACAAAAGGACAGAAGCAGCAACTTCTTAGACCTTTGTTTTAAATGAGAAGGATTGATTTTTTTAGCATATTTATGATTATTTCCTTGATAAGAATCTTTAAAGTGAATTCAGGAGCTCAAGTAATGACAGTTTCACATCATTTTACCACAGTTAGCATATGTATAATTTTTGAAAAATTATCCATGTATAAAGGTAATAGACACTGATTATATAGATAAAACTAGCTGTTTGACCAAAATAGATATAACCATACCTCTCATTCCATAAATTTGAAATGTAAGGATAAGCTTTTAAACATTTCCATTTTATGATTTCTATTTTAAGTAGTTTTTGGTAGTCTACAGTAATTAAAACCTTTGCACTAATTTTACACACATGGTTGGGAGTATAACTCAGTGATAATGTACATAACTGGCCTACCACATAGGAAGACCTGGGTTCAACTTTTTAAAATTTAAAATTGATTCTTAAATATCAGAAAAATATTATTTTTCTCACATTTTAGAATTTTATAGGAAAACTCATTTTTAAAGTAAATGTTATAGTATTGATAAGCTTCAAAGGTTTTGAACTAAAACAGAATTTGGTTTTGTGATACTTGATTCTGTAAAATTAAATGACATAGTTCACTGTAGTGATATATCAATAGAGATTTGAAGTCTTAGAGCACTGATTAAGTAAAGTTGACCACTGAAGACTTCTCAAGTGACATATGAGCCAAGTGTGGTCCAGCATTTAAGAGGCTGAGGAAGGAAGCTCACTAGTTGCAGGCCAGCCTGGGTTACATAGAGTTCAAGGTCCATCTGAGCTACGCAGCAAGACCATCTCCAAAACAAAACAGGCATGGTAGTGCACACCTGGCCTGTATTCCTGGCTTTCTGAGAGATTGAGGCTCACAAGTTCAGATCCACCTGGTAATTTAGTAAGACTGTTTCAAAATGAAAAGGGCAAAGTATGTAGCTGGATGTGAAACCCTTCAGTTCAATCCCTAGTGTTAAAATAAGGATGATCTCAAGTGCCATGGAAGGATGACACAAGATATTTTTTAGCAATCAGTCTGTTTAGCAAACTAAATTATTGTAAAGCAGCCAATAAATTTCAGAAGATAACACTTTTTTTCATATTTTTGGTACCAGGAATCTAACTCATGGCCTCACTTGCCAGGCAGGCACTGTGCTGCTGAGCTACATCTCTGGCCCATGATCACACTTTTTGAACCAAAGCTGAAACAATTCTTTTTGCTTTTTATCAAGGTGTGATTTATAGTATGATTTTAAAATAATTTTCAGTATATGATTTTCTTTTGATAAAAATATAATGCAGATCAAAGACCAATACCCTTACCCAAAACAAGCAAACAAAAAGCTTTAGTTATTTATCACATCTCTTTAATTTAAAATGTACTGAAATTAATACTCTTCCATATACTCAAGTTTACTAACAAAACAGCTTCGGAATATTATGATTTTTGCTTTGGAATATTATTTATTTTGGTACCAGGGATCAAACTCATGACCTCATACTTGCCAGGCAGGTACTTGTGCCACTGAGCTATTCCATACCCAGCCCTATAATTTACTCTTATACCCTAAATCACAGGGTGTCGTTAAGGAAATATATTAATAACTTAAAATTACCTATCCTATAAGATCAGTAAAATTCAACATTAGCATTCAGCCTTATAGCTGAATGGTTATTTTTATTTTCTTACCTAGTTCTAAACCAGTGGTGGCGAAGCTATGTATGGGACATGTTATTTTCTTTCAAGACAAAGGATGTTAATGTAGAGTTTTTTCTAAACTAAAATCACAGTTTAGATTTTAGTTTAGAAAAAAATCAGGTTTAATTTCAGTGTTGGAACTTTATGATAAATAAGTAGGTTTGGGGCTGCATTGTGGCATTAAGTCTCTAAAAGGTTTGTCATCACTAATTAGATTCACTTTTTCTCAAGTATATTCTTTATTTTGGATTATCCTTTAGATCTTTACTTTCATGATATTTAATATCCTAGCACATAGTTAATGTTCATACCTTTGCTTCTTTTTTTAACAGTGTTATTGTTAAGAATTTTTAGCTTTTAATTCACATTTGACAAGCCATATTATAAATTTCTATATGTAATGTCTCCAAAATTTAACAGTAGCACAGAATACTCTTCATATTCTGACCTTAGAATTTAAAATGGTTTTAAATAGTTCTGCAGTACTTAGCTGTAGACTAAAAAGGTCAATTTTGTGAGTGTTGCCATCAAATAACCAACATACCTCCTTTTTTTTTTTTTTTTTTTTTAACCAAGGATTGAATTTAAGACCTCGCCTTGCCAGGCAGACACTTATACCAGTAAGCTAAATCTCCAGCCAACGTCTGTCTTTTTTAACCCAGATAACAGTATGACATAGTAAGATAGATCAGAAATGCAAAATTACTAAGATTAGACACCTTCAAACCTTTGCTAATCTCTGATTATACATATACACATATTGTTGTCATTCTAAATTTTTGTGTTTCCTAGGGCTTTAATTAGAATACTCTTAAAATCATATGAACTCACAAGTTAAAATGTAATTAAAAATGGAAATCTAGATAAAAGTATTAAAAGTGGTATACTTTTCTCATTAAATCAACTTTTATGGCTTAATCTTAGAAGCAATTTTTTAATGAAATTACTACATTGTTTAGTATTCATAGGATTGTATCAAGGCCATTTTTTCCTTTCTCCAACTATTATTACAGTAATTTATGTATATAGTAATTCCAGTCATTATTATTAACAGTTTAGTTCTTGTTAGCTGCTTATTCCTTTCCTTTTCTTCTTTTTGAGATAACTATATTTGATTTCTCAGTTTGTTTCAAAGGAGTACAGAAAATTGTAATCAAATGTTATGTGTCTATAAAAACAACAGTTTTACATTGTGATAGACCTTACCTTCAATGAACAGACATGAGACTAGTTTGTGATGTTAAAAGTGGTAATGTTTTAAGAATACAGTTTTTGGCATACAGTTATGGTTTATAAATATATCTAGAAGAATATTCACATATGGCAGTATCAAAGTATATAAAAAATTTCCAACATAAGTAAATTATATTTCTCACTAGTGAACAAATAGCAATTGATAAATGCAATTTCACTTTTGGATGGCAGTGCATATTGTCAAGTCTTGTAATTATAATAAGTACATACATCTACCTGTTTTTTGAACCATGAGTTTTGGATACCTCAGAAGGTTTAATCTTCACATGCTGAATTTCACTGACTTAATAATGCATGGAAGGCTCCCGTTCATACTCAAATATCTGTTAGGCAATTAATGTTTGTGAATAAATTGGCAAACTTTTAAAACCTTTAAATACTTGATTCTGAAAACTAAAATGGTAGTTTTCAGGAATAAATGAATACTGCAGAAATTCTCAATAGACACAAAAACTTTCCTCAGAGATTCTGCTAGTAGCAGAATTACTTTTTATAATTGCTGTTCTTAACACATAGCTTTGCATGTTGGGATACAGACATGATTGAGGTCCCCTGATGTACATTAGAGCATGTAGTGTTTAATCTTAAAGGAATCCAATAACTTGTAAACATTTAAAGAATGTAGGGGGGAAAAAAATAAAAGGATGTAGATCCTCAATCTAAAAAAATGTGTATGTCACATGTACTTTAAACTTTCCAGTGAAATGCAAATAAATGTTTCCACAGTCTAGACACCTGAACAGTTGGTAGTTCACCCTATTTAACTACTCTTGTGTTGGAAGGAGAGTGGGAGGGCTTTCTTTTAAAAAGACTAAATTCCTAGTGAGGAAAGAGGTGAGGAAGGAATACATGTTGATTGTATCTCACAATACTTTATCCTCAATTTCCCCCTTTTTAAAGATAAATAGGCTCAATATGTTTCACACAACTTACAGATATCAGAAGGGAATATAAAGGCAGCTGTATCCAGTGTACTTTTTCAACAATATTTTACTATTTAATCTCATTGGTGGAAAAGTAGTAGAACATGAAAGGATTTGTGTACTGGTTTTAGAGGTAACAAAGATCAGGCTAAACAGAAAATGGGAAAGAAATTATTTGTAATAAAATCATACTAAAGTCAGAAGAGAAACATACAAGTCACACAAAAGTAAGCAATCTAAGTATCAGTAATTAGAGTAAGTACCATAAACTTGTCAGAGTACAGGCAATATTTCTGTGGTTTTACAAAGAGATATAAATATGGCATTGGAGCCAAGGATATAGCTTAGTGGGCACAGTGCCTGCCTGGCAAGTGTGAGGTCCTGAGTTCAATTCCTGGTACCAAAAATAAAACCTATAATGATGTCATAGAATAAAAGACAAAAGATAATGTATATGTGTCAATTTGAAAAATAAAAAATACATTTATAGAATATGGTTTCCTAATAATAAATGGAATAGCCAACCAGCAATACAACAACTCTGAAACAATAGTCTCACATATAAAGCAGTTAGGACTGAGACGATAAGGCCCATAAGCGTAGTGGAAATTAGCAGAAAGTAAGTACACAAAAGACTAGAACAAAATTTTTAAAGCTGACCTAATTTATATAAATTCTGTAATGACCTTTTATTTTTTTCCAAATCCATTTATTTCAAGGATTAAAAAAAAAAAACAAAATTTCAAAACACATCAATCAGGGCAACAATGGTACATACATTGTACATTGTCATCCCTAAATCATTCACACAGAGCACAAGACATCTGCATTCAATTGTCCAAACAATACCAACACAAATCTTTCTCTTTAGTGAACTCAGAGAAATCAATAGTATAACTATCTGTATTATTTTTATATACACATTTTTTGTTTCTCACACTAATGAAATAATTCATTTACACATCTTATTTATCTCACTAATGAGTATGTTCTCAAGATGCATCCATTTACCTATAAGTCTCTACTTTATCCTTCTTTATGGCTGAGTAGTATTCCATTGTGTAAAAATATCACATCTTTTTTATCCGTTCCTCATTTGATGAGCATTTAGGTTGTTTCCAGGATCTGGCTATTACAGACTATGCTGCTATAAACATGGGTGCATATACATCACTGTGGTATGATGTTTTCAATTTTTTGGGGAAGATATCCAGAGGAAATAGCTCAGTTGAATGGGACCTCTGGTCCTAGTTTTTTTGAGGAATCTCCACATTGATTTGCACAGTGTTTGCACCAGTTTACACTCCCACCAACAGTGGAAATGGGTTCCTTTTTCCCACAGTCCCTCCATTTGTTACTGATTTCTTGATAGTAGGAATTCTTTCTGGGTTGAGGTGGAATCTCAGTGTTGTTTTGGATTTGCATCTCTTAAATGATCAGTGATGTTGAACATTCTTTCACATATTTATTTTGTATTTCTTCATCTGAGAAGTGTGAATTAATCTCGTGTCCATTTTTAAATTAGGTCTTTATATCTTGGAGGACTGATTTTTTTTTTTAGTTCTTTTTAGTTCTTTATAGTAATCCTTTGTCTGAGGAACAGCTGACAAACATTTTCTCCCATGTTGTAGGTCATCTCTTCACTCTGTTGGTTTTTCTTACTATGCATAAGCTTTTTAGTAGGGTGAGATCCCAGTTGTTGATTCTTTGTGATAGTTTCTGTGCAATAAGGCTTTTGTTCATAAAGTCTTTGCCCACCCCAGTGTCTTTAAGAGTTTTAAAAACTACTCTATCTCCCAGCAGATTTAATATTTCTGTTTTAGGATTAAGATCTTTGATCCATTCTGATTTCAGCTTAGTACATGGTGAAAGATATGGGTCCAGTTTTAATCTTCAGCATATGTAGAGCCAGTTTTTCCAGCACCATTTTGTAATGACCTTTTATAATGTTAACAAAGCAACTCTTAGTACCAAAAACTATCATGCAGACTTTCAGACAAGAGTGTTAGAAATCATATGAAGATGCTTAAATTCCATATCTGTGTGTTTCAGTTAAAAGAATTATAGTAATGTCAAATCATTAGAGACTATAGCCAATCAAATGACAATATTTTAAATGTACTTTAAATTGCAAATGTACCCCTTAAATTCCAATCCCTGCTGAATGTACTCCTAATTCCTAATGCAACTGTTCTTATGTGTGTACATGTAAGTGTAATACAACTTGTATGTTAATTATAATTGCTAAGTGCCTGTCTCTTCCCACTAGAATGCAAGCTTCATAAGCACAGGGCCTTCATCTTAGTTCCTAAGCTATTATGAGGATGCCTACTACAAATCAATTTTTAAATAAATGGAGCTAGATGTCTATTTATAGAATAAACACTTAGAAATCAATGCTTTAATGTACATATTTACAGTGCAACTTGAAGATTTAATGCTACAGTCATCCAAGTAAAAATGTAAATAGAAAAAAACTTTAAAATGTAAAGGAAAATAATGTAGCAGAAATTGATAGTGGGATAAAAGATCATTAAAGTAAAAACCTTGCCAGGTACAGTGGCACAAGCCTGTAATCCCAGCACTTAAGAGGCTGAGGCAGGAGGATCACCACAAATTCAGGGCCATCCTGAGTCACATAGGGAGTTCAAGGCCATCTTGAACTAAATAGTGAGACCCTGTCTCAAAAAACCTAAATACATAAATATTTTTTAAAATTTTGAAAACAGCCAAGCTTGTAATAAAGTTGATCAGGGAAAACAAACATAAGCATTAAAGAAATTTACTTTGAATCAAAAATCTACCCACTAAAATATACCACACTGTATTAGTTGTTAACTGTGACAGACTAACTTAATGAAGAAAGGAAGCTTACTCAGTTTTGTAAGTGCAGAAGCGTGACACCTGCTGTGACTCAGTTCTGATTGTAGGCTCTCCTGGCTGCATTACATAGCAGTGGCAGGAACACTGGCAGGAAACGCAAGACAGCTGGGTGGGGCAAGCTCACAAGTAGGAAAACCGTCTGAAGAAACAGATCAGTCTCTTGTCAGTGCAGGGCCTCCAGGATCCAAAGCCCTCTCTAAGGCCACCACCTCCCAACTCCAGCAATGAGGTTCAAGATCAAAACACATTAAAGTGTAGCACAATATTCTAGAATGAATTCTTTTCACTTAAATATTTTAGAAGTGATAGAATACTTAACAACCCATCCTATTAATCCAATTTTACCATAAACTATTGATAGCAAACCAGAGAAAGACGACATGAAAAACAAAAATACCTTTTTGTGGTTCAATTCCAGACCACCACAATAAAATATTATAAAAGTCATGATTTTCTGGGTTTCAAGTGCATATCAGTTATCTTTATACTATAGTGTGATCTATTAAAACTGTTCAGTAGCATTACACCCATAGAAATGTACACACCTTAAACTAAAAATACTATTACTAAAAAATACCATCATAGGAACATTCAGCAAGTTGTGACCTTTTTGCTAGAGGAGGTTTTGCCTCAATACTGATGGTTGCTGACTAATCAGGGTGGTAATTGCTGAAGTTTGGGGTGATTATAGTAGTTTCTCAAGGAAGCTTGATGTATTGACTCACAAAAAAATTTGTAATATGTGATACTGTATGATATTTTATCAACAGTGCAGCTTTCAAAATTAGATTCAATCTTCTCAAACCCTTAACTTTAGATAGTATTCTAAATCCTTTGTTGTCATTTCATCAGTGTTCACAGCATCACCAGGAATAGAATACATCTCAAGAAATCACTTTCTTGTTCTTGAATGTCCACAAAATCTTGAACAGAAAGAAAAAGTTGAAAATACAAAAGTACCAGATTTTAAGACACAATACAGAATCACAATAACTAACACACAATACAGAATCATAATAACTAAAACAGCATGGCCTTCACATAAAAACTAATGCAACACAGTAGAGATCCCAGAAGAAAATAAATGCATCTACAGCCAACTGATTCTCAACAAATGTGCCGAAAATGTATATTGGAGAAACAATATACATATAATACAGCACTGGAAAAACTGCATATTCACATGCAGAAGACTGAAATTGGATCCTTATCTCTCAACCTGTACGAAAACCCAAAATGGACCAAAGTCCTAAATATAAGACCTAAAATTCCAACATTACTACAAAAAAATGCAGAGGAAACTCACTTTTAATGCATTTATATAAGCAGTTATTTTGTAATATAACAAAAAAGTATAAGAAAGAAAAACAAGTGAAATTATATCAAACTGAAAAGCCACCTACAATCTGAGTACCCTGGGAAGAGGAATTATAAAGACTGCAACTTCAACCCCAACATGGCAATTTAGTGACCTTGACAGACCCTATCTCTAAGTAAAAATATTTTAAAAGGCTGAGAATGTGGCTCATTGCAAAGACTAGGGTCCAATCCCTAGAAATGCAAACAAACTTACACAGTTTCTATACAATATAATAGGGACGACTTGAGAAACAACCTACAAAATGGGAGAAGAATTTTGCCAGCTACTTATTTGATAGATGGTTAATATCTGCAACATAAACTCAAAACTCAAAAAAATTTAAAAATTGAATTAAAAACGATCTGGATAGACATTTTTCAAAAAAATAGAAATGATCAATAAATGTGTGAAAAAATGCTCAGTGTCACTAGCCACCAGTAAAATGCAAATCAAAACTACAGTGAGATAGCATCTCACCAGTTCAGATGGATTACTGTCAAAAATAAAAAATACATGCTCATGAATAGGTGGAGAGAAAAAAAGGAACCCTTTCACACTGTTGGTAGGAATTTAAATTGGTACAATCACTGTGGAAAACAGCAGGTTCCTCCAAAAACAGAACTACCATACCAGCCATCCCATTCACGGAATTACATGCAAAGGAAAGAAAATCAGCATACCAAAGAGACGTGCCCAGGTTTACTGCAGCATCCTTGACAATAGTTAATACATGAGATCATGCTAGGTACCTACCAACAAACAAATGGATAAAGAAAATGTGTAATTAATACTTTCACGAACAACCAATGAATAAAAAAGATCAAAAATTTTTAAATGTCTTGATACAAGCAAATGTGAAAATACAATATACTAAAACTCATAGTTTAGTATAACATACTAAAACTTATAGAAGGAAAACTTCTAACAAAGTTTATTGTAATAAAAACCCAATGTTATACATCAAGGACTCAAGAAAAGATGAAAAATATAAGTACAAAATTACTGGATGGAAAAAAATAGAGATTAGGGCAGAAATGAATGAAATAAGACAATAGAAAATAGGAAAGATCAACTAAACTATGAGATTTTAGACTTCTTTTGAGAAACAAAATTGACAAACCTCTTAAATATAGTCACGTACTATATAACGATATTTCAGTCAAACCACAAATATACAACAGTGACTCCACAAGTTTATAAAGGAACTGAAAAATTCCTATCATCTATGACTTGGTGGTTGTCATAATGTGGTAGTAAAACTTATTATGTGTTTGTGGTGATATTGGCATAAACAAACCCGGTACACTACCAGTTCTTATAAAAGTATAGTGTCTTAGTTACTCTTCCAGCTCTGGGGCAAAATACCCAACACCCACAGCTAGAAAGAGAAGATCATTTTGGTTCACAGTTACAGAAGCTTCAGTCCATAGTTGGTAGGCTCAAACACAGAAACAGTGTGGTAAAAGCCTGCCAAAGGAAAGAGTCTCACATCACAGTGGCCAGGAAGCAGAAAGGAAGAGGAGCTGGGGAGGAAGATACACCCTTTTGGGCCTCTTTTGACCAGGCCCTACCTTCTAACGAAATATTTTGCTGATGAGTTTAACACCCCCATGATCCAATCACCTTCCAAAAGCTCCACCTCTAAACACATGAGGCTCTTGGGAGTTAATCCTAAATTAAAACTATAATATATAGCACATATATATAGTACATAATACCTAACAATAATATTATGAATTTACTTTTATCATTATTATACAGCATACTACTAATAAAAATGTTTTACCATAAAACAATATGTGTTGTTATTTGACAGCAGCCTTACATATCTCATGCTTGCTTTAATCTCTCTTCATTTGAGACACAACCTCACTATGTAGTTCTGAGTTATTGTGAACTCACTATGTAGCCCAGGGTGGCCTCAAACTCACAGAGATCTGCATGCCTCAGCCTCTCAAGTGCTGGGATTACATTCATACACTACCAAGCCTGGCTAAAGTATCTCTTGAATGCATTAAAAGGCCAAGTCAAATGACTGACCTATACCATCTAGATTTGGTAAGTACATCCTATGATATTCACGCAATGATGAAATTATCTGACAACACATTTGTAAAAACATTTTCTTGGTGTTAAACAAGGCATGGCTGTAAATCAGAAATTAAAGAGAAGACGTTATGAGTGGTACCACAGAAATGCAAAGGATAATAAGAGAGTGCCAACAAATTAGACAGTCTAGATAAAATAAATCGCTAGAAACAATTTACCAAGACTAAACCACGAATAGAAAATGTGAACAGATTAATAATGGATGAAGAGATTGAGTAAATATTCAAATGCCAGTTCCAGTGGCTGTATAGATGAATTCTATAAAACTCATGAAAGGGTAAATGATCTGTACACCAAAAAGTAGAATCAGAGATGAAAGAAATTGAAGAAGGTACAAATAAACAGAAAGGTATCTTCATAGATTAGAAGAAACTATTTTAAATGTCTATACTACCCAAAGGAATCAATAGATCAGTGCTATCTCTATTAAAATTCCAATGGCATTTTTCATAAAAGCAGAAAGAAAAACAATCCTGAAGTTTGTAAAGCACTACAAATTAACATGAACAGCCAAAGCAATCTTAAAAACAGTGCAGCTAGAGGCTAACATTACTGGTTCCAAAATATACTAAAAAACTATAATAACCAAAATAGCATAGTACTAGCTTAAAAACAGACATATAGATCAATGGAACACAATAAAGAACTCAAGGATAAATCCATGCATTTGCAGTTGTTTTTGTTTTTTTGAGATAGGGTCTCTGTATTTTACACTAGCCTTGAACTTACTACGTAGCCCAAACTGTCCTTGAACTTGTGGCAATCCTTTTAACTTGGGCTTGCCAGTGCTAATTACAAGTATGTGCCAACACACCCAGAAGTCAATTTATTTTTGACAAACTCATTGGAGAAAGAATAATCTCTTCAATCTGGTATTGGGAAAGGTGGATATCCACATGCAAAATAAGGGAAAAAAGGAAAGAAATTGGACACCTATGTCCCCCCATTCATCAAGGTTTAAATATAAAATCTGAATCTGACATCAGTAATCCCAACATTATGGGAGGCTGAGGCAAGGAGGACTACAAATTCAAGCTTGGGCAACTTAAAAAGACCCTGCCTCAAAATATAAAAGGGCGGCCGGCACACCGGGGCAGGAACTATCAGCGATATCTGAACTCTGCATCATGTTGGAACTTCGGGCACTGGAGAACAGGTGGCCTACTCGCCGCCCTGGTGAGCAGCTGGTGGCCTGGCAAACCACTGGCACACCAGGGTGAGAACTATCAGCGACTCCTAAGCTCTGCATCATTTTGGAACTTTGGGCCCCTAGAGATAAGGTGGCCTGCTGGCCGGCCTGTAAGCAGCAAGGCCCTGCCGTGGATCACACATTGATCCATACCCCCCCCCCCGCCCCGTTAGCAAGTAGGGACTGGTGGTCTGAGTTTCTTTTTGGAGAATGAATGTATACAGCATGGCAAGTAAGGGGGATTTCCTTCTACCATCTCTTTGAAGGCAAGTATTTTTATCACTTTTGCTCAGTTTTGATTAATGGTACTGCTTTATTCAATATTCTGTTTTTAAAAGTTCAATATTTCCTTCCATTTTCCTCTATTTGATTGAAAGAACAGATAATGTGAACAAAATGGGCTGTACTATTGAGCCTATTGCTTATGTCCTGGTGACCTGCTCTGAGGTTCTGTGGTAGTTTTATTGCAGTGCGGTCGCATGGATTTGTTCTGTCCTGTTCTGCTGTATTTTGCTACCTTCAAAAAAAAAAAAAAAAAGTAGATAAGAAAGTAACAAGATAACTCCAAAAATCTCCCAACTCCACCAAAGCTGATCCATGGATCATGGATGAGGAGAAACTCAAAAACAAGGCAGCAGAATTATATAAGGTAATTAAAAGTATATAACAACAACAAAACAAGTCAGTAAGGTACTAAGCAACCTGAAACAGGATATAACTAAGCAGATAATGGACTTTAAAAAAAAAGAAGAAAAGAAAGTGCTCTAGAGGATATGGCTGCATGTATGTTTAAGTGTGTAGGATTGAAAACCATGTTGCTAAATTGTTACTGGATCACTGAACTACTTTGCAGCCTCACTATTTGAATGTACACTTTGTATGCTTTAATTTTGTAACTTTAACAACTAGGTCTAAGAAGACAGTATGTAATTTATCAACTAGTGATTTCTTATTGCTTTTTTTTTCTGAGATTCTGTATTGTTTCTGCCCCTTTTTCTGTTTTGCTTTTTTTTTTCTCTTTAAATAAAATTTTAAAAAAATATATAAAAGGGCTTGACGATGTAGCTCCCTGTAAAGGTATCCAGGTTGAGTGCTTCAGTGTCCCCTCCCCCCAAAATTATTGAGCATTACAGAAATGTTAAAGTAGATCTAAATAATGACAAATACTAAGTTCAAAGATTCAAAGATGTTATACTGTAAATGGCAATTCTCCATAAACTGATTTATAGATAAAATATCATTATAATTTTAATACAATGTAAACACCCTCAAATTCTCAATAGATGTCTTTTTGACAATTACAAGCTAATGTTTACACTAAAATGCAAAAGGCCAAGAACTGCTGAGGTATCTTGAAAAATAAGATTAAAGCACTGACCGTTGCATATCAAGATGTGTATGATTCTATTAGACTACTGCAGTTAAAAGTGTAATATCTGCAGAAATGTTATAGAACCAAACCAATTATAATATTATAATTAAGCATCACTTGAATCTAATCAATCACAAGGCCATATCAGATAAAACCAAATTAAAGAACATTCTATAAAGTAATTCACACACACACACACACACACAGAAATGGAAACTATGGTAATGGATAAGTTACTTTGTGGCAGTCATTTCACAATGTATGTCAAATTTTCACATTGTAAAATCTGAAAATCTATAATTTTGGGCCAACTGTGCCTCATTAATGTTGGAATAAACAAATGAAATGATATTCTTGTTAAAAAAAAAAAAAAAGAAATGCTGAGGAATTCTTCCATATTAAAGGGGAGTAGGGCCAGGGATTTAGCTTAGCAGCACAAGTGCCTGCCTGACATGCCAAGGTCATGAGTTCCATCCCAGGTACACACACACAAAAAAAAAAAAAAGTAAAAGAGACTAAAAAGACACAATTCAGTATAGGATTGTGTACTATATCTGTACTAGAAAGTGGAAATACTGTAATAAAAATGACATTGTGGGAACAACTCACAACATGACAATATGAAATGTAAAATACTATTTTATCAATGTTGAACACATCTTTAGTTTTATCTTGATATCCTGGTTATATAAGTCTATATCCTTGTTCTTAAGAAATTCACACTTTGAAATAAAGAATGAAAGGAAATATGTATGAAATGTATTCTAGAATGATTCAATGAACCAACAGCCAAAACAAATCTGATTAGAAGATTGGGATCTGGGACCAACACGAGAACTGATTGTTATAATATAGAATCTTTAAGGAAAGATTCCTGGAACTGACATGGAAGTTTTTATTTTTCTCGGAACAGACTTTTTAAAAACAGCTTCCATGTAGATAAACTTGATATATCCATTAATGTAGAAGAAAACAAATTTCAATTTAAAAAAAGATGTAAGTGCATACACTGAATGTATTATATATCATTCCTGAAAAGTTACAATGCTCTCATCTACAAAAAGTGCTTCATCCCCACCTTATAGTTTTCTTGATCCACATATGACATGTGTAACGTGTCTTATCTATGTCATTATACAAATGACATGATACTTAATCGTTTATTAAATTAAGAATGGAGTGTGTATTTAGACATTTCTGAACAAACTATTATTAAATTCTTAAAAGATTACAATACAGGCAGGCTGGGTGATAATGAGATAAGGGCTACTTTGGACCTTTAGAAAACAAGCAATTACTTCTGATCTCTTGCTTCTTACCTAACTTTCCCAGGACACTGAGGTAAAAGAGCATCTGTGACTTGACCAGTCTTTAGCTAAGAATCCAGTGAGATGCTGTCTCAGTGATCGGTTTTCCCACCCTTCTCTTAGCCAGCCTGCGGGATGCCACACCAAAGTACTCACCTTTATTTTTGCCTCTAAATGCTCTTACTTTTTTCTCATACACTTAAAGGCAATTAATTTGTACTCCAAGACCTAGGTTATTCACATTAGGTTCAGAATAAACTACTTACTTTCTTTTAAGGCATAGTCCTTATTTGGGGCTATAGGTGTTGTTTTCTTAAAACACCACAATTACAGCTGAGAAAAACTATGGATTCAGCCACAGAGAAATCACTGGTGTCTGCTGCAGCAACTTTTAATTTTTCTTTTTACCGTGCTCTTTCAGCTAAGGCCAGACATTTGAATTTTAAGACAGTCTTTGTTTTGTTTTTGTAGCTTTTTAAAATGGTGTTGGGAAAGGAAACAAGATCTCGTGCGTACCAAGCATACATTATACCACTGAGCCACACTTCCAGTTCCTGGAATAATCTGAGATCTTTCCTGCAATTGAAGTAGTTTTTCAGACTGTGAAGTAAGTAACCCACCGGCTACAGGTGTCCCTCTCTAAGGCTCACCGTTTCACCCGCCCTACAGCCTGCCTGCCCAGCGTGTGACCGCAGCCCTCCAGTTCCGATACAGCCCCAAGCCCAGACCGCCCCAGCTCTGGCCGTAGCCCTGAGTCCAGCTGCACGGAGGTCGCCTGTGCGCATGCGCTCCCCAGGCACAGCCTCTCCCGAGACGTGGATCTCGTTACGTCACAGCCAATTTGCGCCGAGGGCAACCGGCGGGAGTTTTTCAAAATGGTAACGCAGAGGCACCGCCCAGGCCTCAGAAGGTGTCCAGGAGATCTCTCGGTGGCTCTGGCGTCGTCGCCGGGAGCGGCGGCCTAAAGAGCAGAGCCTGATGGGCACCAAGACCGGCTGGCTGCTTGGAGCGCTACCTCGAAGGGCTGCGTGGAGGGAGCTCATCCCGGGAGCGCCGGCCGGGACCTGGAAACATGGCGACCGGCATCGGGGAGAAGATCGAGGTGCTGGCCTGCGGCCTGTGGGCCTCGAGAGCGCGTGGGAAGGGAGCGAGGGCAGCTAACTGCTACGGGGCGGGTGCCGCGGCACCTAGGGAGGGTCGCAGCTCCGCCAGCTGTCCGGGGCGGCCAGCTGTCCGGGGCGGAGCTGCCCGCCCCTCGCAGCTGCGGGCGAGGTCAACGGTAGGACCGGGTCGCCGCTCCCAGCCCAGCGGCTCGCGGCTTCTTCCTGTCAGCGATCCCGCGGAAGCTGCCGCGCTTGGGCCTTGCAGGGTCCCCGCCCCCTTCCCCAAGGGGATGGCAGTTAACCCGGCGGGAGCTGTGGCGGGACTCAGGCCCCGCCGTGGGCTCCCGGGGGTTGGCCCGAGATGGGAGGAGGGCGCTGAGGCTGCCTAGGTTGAGGAGCCAGATGGTTCGGCTACATCAGCTCGAGCCAGGTCTGGAAGCTCAAGGAGTCCTGCAAGTCACCATGTCTTCTACCCCAGACACCTGCTATATAGAGGTGTAATACCCTCTTGACCCATTTCAGCTTTTCCCAGCCCCTTCCCTTTTTTTCCTTTTTACTCCTGTGAGTTTTAACACAGAATCTTTACTTTTTAAGG
The DNA here is from genome assembly GCA_004027455.1 of Hydrochoerus hydrochaeris. Lineage (NCBI taxonomy): Eukaryota > Metazoa > Chordata > Mammalia > Rodentia > Hydrochaeridae > Hydrochoerus > Hydrochoerus hydrochaeris. The sequence continues at coordinate 195,320 of PVLA01001849.1, forward strand.
ATTTTAAGGTTGGAAACCTACTCGGTAAAGGATCGTTTGCTGGTGTCTATAGAGCTGAGTCCATTCACACTGGTTTGGAAGTTGCAATAAAAATGGTAAGAATATATTAATCAGCATTTCTTTTTATTTTGCAAGTAAGTTGTCTTTTTGAGACAGAGTTTCACAATGCAATTTAGGGTGGCCTTGAACTCACTTTGTAGCCCAGGCTGGCCTCGAGTTTGAGCCATCTTCGTGCCTCAACCTGAGTGCTGGAATTACAGCATTACCTATCACTCTTTTGTTTGATTATGGCGTAGTGAATATAGTGCATGGGCAACACAGTAATGACAGTTCAGCAGTTGTGCTTAAAGTCATTGTAGAAAAGCCTTGACCTTGCTTAAGTGTCCCATGTTTATTAATGTCCAGTGTGCCTGAAATATGTTATAATTAAGCATATGTGGAGTTATGCATGGAAATCAGATCAGTAATTTCTTTTATAATAATAATACAGTTGTAGTAGTTCTTTAACAATCCAAAATACTATTTTTCTTTTTTGGTACCGGGCTTCCTGTCAGCCCATGACTCATGAACTCATGCTTGCCAGGCAAGCACTTACACTGCTGAGCTAAATCCCCAGCAGAAATACTATCTTGATTGTGAGAAATCAGTCTACTAGAAATAATATTTATAAGCAAGTTAAGAATTACTATTTAAACCTGTTGGGAAAGAGGAAAGGATATTTGGTTTTAAAACTTGGCTATACATCTTTGGACTTTCTTTTCCTTATAGATAGGTCAGTGTTATGAATAATTTACTTAAATTGAGAAAGGGTACTAGAGCGCTTTGGGCACATCTAGCAGAGAGATGGGTGGGGGGTTAGACAACTATACTTTTACCTAGACTATTTTAAATAAAAATATACTATGTTGTCAAAGTTGAATTTTCACAGCTCAGTATTTGAAAGTTTATTTTCAGTATTTAAACCTCTGTTATATTTAGATAGATAAAAAAGCCATGTACAAAGCTGGAATGGTACAGCGAGTCCAAAATGAGGTGAAAATACATTGCCAACTGAAGCATCCCTCTATCTTAGAGGTAAGGTACAAGGTTTTTATTTGTTTTTGAGATGAAATTTCACAGTGTTGCCCAGTGTGGCCTCAACTTGTCATCCTCCCACCTCAGCCTTCCCAGTAGCTGGGATTACAAGTATGTACCATCTGGTGTAGCTCTGAGCCATGTTTTGTAGAAGCAGCCAAGGAGACTGAATTTTAGTGTTGTAATTTACTATACTCTTTCACATTTTAGCTTTATAACTATTTTGAAGATAACAATTATGTCTACCTGGTCTTAGAAATGTGTCATAATGGAGAAATGAACAGATATCTAAAGAACAGAATGAAACCTTTCTCAGAAAATGAAGGTAAGTTTCTTCCCTTTTTTGGTAGATAAACATCCTGCTTCTCAAAGTGTGGTTTTGAAGAATGTGTTACTTTGTAATAAGTACACATAAAATGTATACTTAAAATGTAAATATAAAAGCATTTATTAAAATGTGCCTGTAAATTTAAATGTATGTAAACATGCAGAAGAAAAGTATAAAAGAATATAAATTGTTCTCAGCTAATGTTATCTGTGAGTGTTTATTAGGCATCAAAGGAGCTGCAGCTTTTTTTTAACAATTAGTATGTATTTATGAATTGCTTGTACAACTAAGAATAATTACTTATTTATTACAGACTTCTGGTTACTCGTACCATGCTAATTGCTAATAAAATTTAGCTTCTCTTAACTCTGTAAAAAGCTCACCAGTTTTTTTGTATAACCAGAGTGATATTTTGGTTGGTAAATCCAAATTCTAAGCTAGTATTTGTACCTGAGTTTCATAATGTATTCAAAACTGACTCTTCCAGATTTTCTCAGTTATAAATTCTCTTTTTTGCATCCCCACAGCTCGACATTTCATGCACCAAATCATCAAAGGATTACTGTATCTTCATTCCCATGGTATATTACACCGGGACCTCACACTGTCTAATCTCTTACTTACTCGCAATATGAATATCAAGATTGCAGATTTTGGTCTAGCAACTCAGTTGCAAATGCCACATGAAAAGCACTATACATTATGTGGAACTCCTAATTACATTTCACCAGAAATTGCAACTCGAAGTGCCCATGGACTTGAATCAGACATTTGGTCCTTGGGCTGTATGTTTTATACGTTACTTATTGGGAGACCACCTTTTGACACTGACACAGTCAAGAACACATTAAGTAAAGTAGTATTGGCAGATTATGAAATCCCAACTTTTTTGTCAAGAGAGGCCAAGGACCTTATTCACCAGTTACTTCGTAAAAATCCAGCAGATCGTTTAAGTCTATCTTCAATATTGGACCATCCTTTTATGTTTCAAAGTGCTTCAGCAAAAAGTAGAGATTTGGGGACCGTAGAAGACTCAATTGATAGTGGACATGCCACAATTTCTACTGAAGTTACAACTTCTTCCAGTACCAGTATAGGTGGTAGTTTATTTGACAGAAGAAGACATTTAATTGGTCAACCACTCCCAAATAAAATTACTGTATTTCCAAAGAATAAAAATTCAGGTGACTTTTCTTCAGGAGATGGAAGCACTTGTTGTAGTCATTGGGGAAATCAAGAAGAAACTAGTAATAGAAGGGGAAGACTAATCCAAGATGCAGAAGAAAGGCCACATTCTCGATATCTTCGTAGAGCTCATTCCTCTGATAGATCAAGCAATTCTAATAGTCAGTCTCGAACAAAAACATGTATGATGGAACGATGTCACTCAGCAGAAATGCTTTCAAAGTCCAAAAGATCAGAAAAGGAAGAAAATGAAAATAATGACAGTATTTTCCACTTTTTTAAAGAGAAAACATCCAATGGTTCTGGATCTTTTGAAAGATTGGATCACAATCAAGCACTGTAAGAATAATTCTTTCAAAAGTATTTGCATTTTCTGTAAGCATTGTACTAACAAATATGAAGCATCACCTAAGTAAGGAATAATCCTTTCTAAAACACAGATGTTTCTGAGGAACATTTCATTAATTTTCTTATTGGAAGTAGAATAATAATTTTAAATTATGGTTAAGATCATTTTTGAAAGTACATATTCATAAGTGTTCATACCACATGTAATTCTAGATATCTTTTAAGCATCACTTTTTTTAATATGGAGCAGGTCTCCAGTACATAGCACTATATATTAAATCCAAACCCTAAAGTACTCTGCTAATAACTGCACATAGAGCTGAGCTTAAATGATGAATTATCCCAATACTGACCTTCTATCATGATAACTAATTTTTCTAGAAACTAGGGTTTATTCTGATCTATTTATGATTTTTATGCTTGAATCATGAAAGGGCAGTAGCCATATTAACATTGTTTTGATGTTTTATGGTATTTTGGCATGTAAATTGAACTGTTTAGATCATTGAACTATGTAAATACTGTTTTTGATAGTTAATGGTAAAATAGTAATAAGGTAAAATATTGCCTTGGGGCTGGAGATGTAGCTTTAATAGAGTACTTGTTTAACAGATGTGAGGCCTGAAGTTTGATCCCCAACATCAAAAACAAAAAAAAACAGTTACCTGATAAATTTTATTAGTTTATGGTAATTTTTTTTCCCTCTATTAGTTCCAATCATCTCTGTCCAGGAAAAACTCCATTTTCAGACCAAACACCTCAGACCGAAATGGTACATCAATGGTTTGGTAATCTGCAAATGAATGGTAAGTTTTTAATGGAATATTTAATTCAATAATAATGACCTGTATACTAATAAGCACTAGAGTTTTCTATTTGCATTTTTTGAAGAAAATAAAACATTTCCAACAAGTGTTAGTAAAGCTGTATTATAATAATAAAACACATATTTTGAATATTTAGTGTAAACTGCTGTCCTTAATACTGAATGTATGTGATTAATTTATTAAATTCCCACAGAAAAAATAAATGAGGAAGATAACAGTCACTATTTTTTCTTTACAGATAAGTAAACTGTATACAGTACTCAGTTTGTACATGCTACACAGCCATTAAGAAGAGCTGGGTTTCCAACCCAAGCAGCCCTGACACAGAAGCCTTTTTCTTCATCTGCTCTTGTAGCCTATGGCATGAGCATCTATCAGTATGCATAAAATAAGCAAAAAGATGGTTGCCCTTTTAAAATTTTAAAATAATTTGTATATTACATATTTACAGTATATAAATAATTCACTGTGAGGATTTGGTACATATACATGATACCTCTTAATATTTTTACTGTACTTTTCCCTTGTCCTGCTATCTCTTGATCCATTTGCAGAAGACATTATCTCCCTGTTTCCTGTTATCTTTTATTTTGCTCTTTAATGTATTTACATTTTGGGTTTCTCATATAAGAGAAACCATGCAATAAACTTGTGTGCCTAAATTATTTCACTTAACATTATGATCTAATGTAAATCCATTTTCCTATAAATGACTCATATCATCCTTTATAGCAGAGTAAACCTTGTTTTTGAGTAGAAGCTGATAGGGAAATTGCAGTCTGCCAGTTTGATCTTAACACTGAAATATATAGCTGCTCAACCCAGGTTTGTTTAAAACATTTGTAGGCAGCTGTCATCCATGTCATTATTTATAAAGAACTTAATGGTTAAACACTCCCATTCATGAACATAACAGATTGGGAAGTAAGGATAAAGAAAAGAATAAAAAGAAACATATGGGGAGGAGGAGGTTTTTTGGTTTTTGGTTTTTTTAAGTATTGTGTTACCTCACAAAGAGTGGAAAATATGGGTGTAATTAAGGAGAGATATTAGGTCATCTCAGAAGACTATTCCTTTTTTTCAGAAGAAATATAGATGATTTTCACAAGCCCAAAAGAAAATTAATCTTTTTATTTCCTTCCTGGAGATATTTCAGGTTAATTTTATAAACTATAAACCTGCCACATACATACTTAGTGTTGCTCTTCTGTTATGTTTTTCTCTGATAATGCAGACATGTCTGAGAAATACCTTTGTTTATAAGAATGTAGTGCTGCTGTATTTTTAAAATAGTTTATTTGCTACAAAGTACTTTTAGAGCCAGTGACATAGCTCAGTGGGCACTGCGCCTGAGTGCAAGGCTGTGAGTTTGATTCCCATCCTCACCCCCTAAAAAGTATTTTTTCATCATAGTGAGAGTGGAGGGGATCCTTACAAAGTCTTTCAACAAAAAACTCATAATACAGTTTTTTGAGTATAGAAAAATTACCTTACAGTTTTAAATAATTTAATCATTCAAGGTCCTTTACAAATAATGAAGTTTAATAAGAACTTTTTAAAAATGAGTGCAAATTCATGTACAATATTGAATATTAATAATATAAGGCTACAGTGACAAAATTTTTAACATGACTAAAAAATTCAGTTCAAGGTCAGGGGTATATCAGTAGCACAGCACTTGCCTGGCAAGTGAGAGGTCCTAAGTTCAGTTCTTAGTACCAAAAAAAAAAAATTCAGTTCTATAGGTAGCTTTTTCTTAGAAATACTATAAAGTATTCCTTCAAGATTGGCTTACAGTGTCCTTTGGAAGTTACTGTTTTATGTCACATTTTTATTTATTAGAAAAATTGGGAACTCTAATTTTCTTCTTTTACTAATCTCTTCAAATTTTACTATATATGTTTAAGGTATATAACAATGTTGCAAGATAATGATTGTGTATACATATGACTAGTGGAATAAATTAACATATCTAGCTTTCATGAACTTACCCATTTTTCCCCCTCTAGCAATAGAAGCTGTCATCGACTCATTTATTAAAAATCCTGAATATAGTACCCTGTTTTTTTACTAGAATTTTTTTATTTTAAAAGATACTTTCATAATAACTACATTCGATGTAGCTTGTTAGTTATTTTCTAAACTGCTTTTTTCATTGTGTTTTATAGCTCATATAAGAGAAACTACTAAGCACAACAGCATTAGCCCAGATGAAGATTTCCAGGGCCATCCAGATCTGCAGGGTGCATCAAGAAATGCCTGGGCTGATACAAGAGCCAGAAAAGGCTCTGATGTTTCTAATAATGCACATTTTGTAAAACAGCCAAATACCATGAAATATATGACTGGACTTCGTGGTAAACCTGAGATAATTCAGCAAGAACCTATTTTTGGCTTAGATCCTCTTTGTGAACAAAGCAAGACTCGGGGTACGGAATCAACATTCAGTCATCAGAAACATTCCTTACGAAGCATTACATCTCCTTTGGTTGCTCACAGGTTAAAACCAATCAGACAGAAAACCAAAAAGGCTGTGGTATGTATGTTGTTTTTTAAGTTAATGTTTGATGTTTTCACTATAACATATTTCTTCAGAATGTATTTTTTAGTTCCTATAATGTCCTTGGACTTTGTAATATTTTATCTGATAAACTTATTTAAAGGGAAAAGAGATTGAACATTCATAGAAAATAGCTCTTTTTTCACTCTAGCTTTTTAAGAATGGTGAATTGACATTTATAGTTTTGAATTTGAAATTACTGACTTAAAATGAGTTTTTTCCTTTTTTTGCTCTTTTTGAGACAAGGTCTTGCTATGCCATACAGGCTAGCCTTGAGCTCACTTTGTAGTCCAGGCTGGTCTCAAACTCACAACAATCCTGCCTTAGCCTCCCAAGTGCTGGCCTTACAGGCATGTGTTGCCACAAAAATGGGAAATTGTTGTTATTATTATTATTATTATTTGGGGGGTGCTGTGGATCAAACTCACAACCATGTGCTTGTCAGGTAGGTGCTTATGCTGCTGAGCTAAATCCCCAGTCCTGAGAAATTATTGAATTGAAACTATTTTTTAAAATATTGTCTACAAATTATTAAAATATTAATTTACCTACAATTTTAATCAGTGAATTATTATTTCTTTAGTTTTTATTTCTGTGTTCTGTCTCAAGACAAATAAGAAAATACAACTTTTTTTAACAACTAAAACTTTAAATAAAAGGAGTATGCACATTGAGAGTTTAAAATTTATCATATGTGAAGTGGAAAAGGTAATTCATCCTGTTGTTTCCCACTGCACTCAGTCTTGCCTTTGTTTGGCTTGCTATTGTCTCTTCAAAGACCTTATTCTCCACCCTACCTTCTGCTCACTGGTTATTATTTCACACTTCATTGTACATCCTCTCCTTTGCACCTCTGGCTTAGAGTTGTGTTCAGGTATACCTCCAGTCTAACCTGCTGGAGTGAAGCAGCTGTTTTATTTTGACTTTACTATTCATTTCTGCTATGGTTAAGTACTATTCTCTTAAGAATCCTGTGTGTCAGAGATGTTCTAGTTAACAAATTTTTTAGTGATACCTGTTTTTCCTTTAGGTGAGCATACTTGATTCAGAGGAGGTATGTGTGGAGCTTCTAAAGGAGCATACATCTCGGGAATATGTGAAAGAAGTTCTTCAAATATCTAGTGATGGGAATATGGTAAGGTCCTTATTTTATTAACTTGCAACTTCAAATCATAACCATTTTTTCCTTTTGTTTGTAATTGATTACAAAATTGAGCATTTTGATTTATTTTACATGGAAATCTCATGTTTAAAATCAGCTTTCCTAATGTGAAAGTGTCTCTGGAATTCAAAAACCAAAGTAAGCTGCTAAACATATTCTCATAAATCAGTGCAGTTTTAAAAATAAAGCAGTGAGGTTGTAGCTCAATGGTGGAACACTTTTCTATCACTCATGAGGCTCAGTGTTTGATCTCTAACTCTGTAAAACAAATAAATAACTAGTAATACAATCTAATGTTTTGATTTAAGTTTTATTAAACTTAAGCAAAACAAAAAACCCTACTTTTAGAGAATATTTTAACATTTTTCTGTAAAATTATATTTGAACCCTTTTTAATACTTTTTGGTAAAACAGTGTATCTTAATAGTGTCTGATTAGAAATCTTAAAAAAACTTTTGTCAGATAACTGTTTATTATCCAAATGATGGAAGAGGCTTTCCTCTCACTGATCGACCACCCTCACCTACTAAAAACATCACTACGTACAGCTTTGACAATTTACCAGGTATGTAAATTTACTAGGGAGTAAATTTAGGTAATAGATTTATGTGTGCATTAATTCTATTCCTGTTGATATGCCAGATTGTAAATTTCTTGGCTTTTGTTAGGTCATGTTCTTGCACTTTGTGTCTGATGAGATTTGGTGTATGTTATGAATCCAATATCTACTATTTATACTTTGTGCTTGTTATGTCACTGGTACTTCATTCTTTTTTTTTTTTTTTTTTTAAAGCTTACTGGGAATTAAACCTAAGCAGAGAACACACCAATCTATATCCACAGCCCTTTTTAATTTTTAAAATTTTAAGACAGGGTCTCACTAAGTTGACCAGCCTGACTTCAATTTTTTTTTTTTCCCTGACTTTAAATTTGTGATTCTTCTTCCTTAGTCACCCAAGTAGCTGTAGTTACAGGCCTCTACCATCATACCTGGCCTTCATTCTGTTTATTTGAAAGTAACTCTGGAATATTGCTCAAGTATTACACAAATATAATTTCTGTACTTATATAATTACTGATCTGACTAAAATGATGTTAAAATCAACATTAAGTGTCTGGTTTTTTATTTTTGAAATCATCACTGTGGTACATAAATTGTCATGGTTAACAAAACTTGACTCCTGGCTCAGCTTCTAGATATTACGGATTAGGGAAATAAATACTGAATAGTAAAACATCATCAAGATGACTTTTAGAAATAAAAATTCCTATTAGAAACAGATGATAAAACTGTATGTCACTACTTTTTTCCTAAATGTTGAGTAATTTTTCTTCTCTTAGAGAAATACTGGAAAAAATACCAATATGCTTCCAGATTTGTACACCTCGTAAGATCTAAATCTCCGAAAATCACCTATTTTACAAAATATGCTAAATGTATTTTGATGGAGAATTCTCCTGATGCTGATTTTGAGGTTTGGTTTTATGATGGTAAGTACTATTTAGAAATGATATTTTTTCCTTTGGTTTGTAATTGAGTAGTGTGTGTGTGTATGTGTGTGTGTGTATACGCGTGCGTGTTTTAATTTACCACCACAAGTTTTTTTTTTTTTTTTGGTTCCAGGGATTGAACTCTTGACCTTATGCTTGCCAGGCAGGTGCTCACCCCACTGAGCTAAATCTCCAGCCCCTAAAAGTTCTTGAGATACACACACACACACATACATATATACACATTTCTATATACACACATTTCTATATACACACACATATATACATACATATATTTACATGGCCTAGCCTACTACATGTCAAACCACATTAACCAATGTTTGCTTATATATACCATCCCATAAATAATTTATATATGCATATATTATTCTTTTCATGCTAGCTCCAATTTAACTGCATCAAGATTGATGATGTACTAGTGGCATGAATAAGCAATATCCTATTTCTAATTACGAACTCAGATGGAAATTATAGAATTATAAATGTGGCTACAAGGATTTAACAGACTCATTCTATAGATACTCTATAGGAATAATTTACCTTTTAAATTGTAGAGCTCCCTTTTTAAGGGGCATATATGTACACATATTACACAATACACATTCATCATTATACTTATCCTTCAACTATGTTTTTGTATGACAACAGTGACTTTTAAAAAATCACAAGTATCAGACTTACAGTATTCCCAAAAGAAATAAATGGATGGCCTATACTTCTGAGTACTGTTGAGATTCTTATTTTATTAATGGTCAATAAATGAATATGAATATAAGTGACATCTTGATCTGAGCCCCATTATTACTAGTGTGGCAGTGAAATAAATTATAAAATAGACATTTGCTGCTTATGTTTTAGGAGCAAAAATACACAAAACAGAAGATTTTATTCAAGTGATTGAAAAGACTGGAAAATCTTACAATTTAAAATATGAACATGAAGTTAATAGCCTGAAAGAGGAAATAAAAATATATATGGAACATGCTAATGAGGTACATACCTATTTTTAGGTTTTTTTTCATATCAATTAATAATGATTACAAATTACATAGGTGAAATATTGACAGGAAGTATTTTTTTAATTTATTTTTTGCACTCTTTTAAAATAGGGTCATCGTATTTGTTTAGCACTGGAATCTATAATTTCAGAAGAGGAAAAGAAAAGTAGAAGTGCGCCCTTTTTCCCCATAATTATAGGAAGGTAAATGTTTGAAAATCATAAACATGTGGCTAAAATATATGAGTTTGTGTTTTTTTGTTGTTTTGGTTTGGTGTTTATATTATAAACATTCTTTAGTTTTCTGTGTCTTGAAACCTTTAGGGAAATATAATTGGACATTGCTTTCTCTTTCAGAAAACCTGGTTGCACTAATTCACCTAAGGCTTTACCAACTTCTCCTGTGAATCCAAACTGTTTAATAAGAGATGGACAACCTTTGAATAAATTGGTCATGAGTAGTGCTGCTTCTCCAACACAGGCACCAGTACTCAATCCTTCTGTAAGTAAATGTATGCCACTTCTGTAGTTTAGGCCCTTCAGTGATTACTAGATGCCCTTCATGTAAAATTAAAGTCCAGGAATAGGGAGATACAGCTTAGAGGGAGAGTGCCTGCTTAGCATGTACAGGGCCCTGGGTTTGATCCTTAGAAAAAAAGGAAAGCCTTACTGTTTGTTTGGCCATCACTTACCTCATACTAGCCTCACCTCCTATCTATCTGAACCTCAAAGGCTTTCTTTAGTTTTTTGAACAAGTCAAAAGGACCTTTCACCGACTATGTTCTTGACCTATTAACCATGAGAACAAAGAAAGAAGTCTATCAAAATGAGAACAGATAATGTGTGAATATTTTTTTCTTTTCAATATTTCCTTGTTTTCAAAAATGTGGTTATATATTTTTTTAATTTTTTGTGTAATAAAGGGTTAGGGTGTTGCATTCAATCCCCAGCATCATTTAAAAGCTAATTAATATTCAGTAATTTTATAGTCTTAAGTTAACCTATCAAAACACTAGGGAGTAATGTCTTTGTGTCCTTTACTGTTTATAGGCAGTTAAACCTGAAGGACTTGGTCATATTGCTATAGCCTCAGGAACAGACATCTCTTCTAACAGTCCAAAAAATTGTCTTCCTAAATCAGCACAACTTTTGAAATCTGTTTTTGTAAAAAATGTTGGTTGGGCTACACAGGTAAGAAGTTTCTAGGAAAGTAAAATGTCTCAGTGTCAATTTCTTTTGTTTTTCACATAAATTAGACAGTTGCCCTCTCAAAAATTTAATGATTCTTCCTTATCAGGATGGTTTTATACTTTGTTATATTGATTATATCATTAAAAATGTTGATTTTTTTTTTAATTTATGGGAAACATTAGATATTATTGATAATAGATTATCTGCTAAGGCCTGGATGATCAATTTTGTTTTTACAGTAAAGGTCACAGCTGGGTGCAGTGGTACATACTTCTAATCCCAGCATTTAGGACACTGAATCAGTAAGATTGCAAGTTTGAGGCCAGCGTGGGCTATATATTGAGACCCTGTCTCAAAAACCCTAACTAAATAAAAAATAGCAAGTAAAGTTTATAACAATAGGTAATTGTGAAGAATAGAGAATGGTGTCCAGGACTTTTTTTTTTTTTTTGAGACAGGGTCAGGCTGGCCTTGAACTCACTATGAGTCTAGGCTGATCTCAAAGTCCCAATGTTCTTTCTGCTTCAGTCTCCTGAGTGCTGGGATTACAGGAATATGCTACCACACTCAGCCAGGACATTTTAAATTTTAGAAGCTATATATAATTAGAGTAACTTTGATCTGGCAGAAGAAATTTTTTAAAAAGTTGAGTGCACATAAATTTCATACTTACCCAAATTTTTGTAGATATAAATGTACTTATGTATATTTGAAACTTGGAGACTTTTGAACATAGCACATGTACTTTTTACCTCCCTATGGAAGTAAAGTGCACCCAAGTACTTTAAGGGAGTAGGTAATATTTGTTATGTGGCACTGTTTTTCACCTACATTGTCCCTTACAGTAGCAGTAAAGTTGATACTATCACTTCTTAAAGTTAGTGAAATTAGAGTTCAAATGGTTTTACACTACCTATAAGTGGGCAGTCTGGATGTAAACCTAGGTCTGTGTGAGTCCAGTGTCCATGTATTTGTTTGTTTGGTCCTCTGTATCATGTGTCTCTGTTTGGAGTAGCACATTGTAAATATTAATTACTAAAAGAAGTGCTTTTAAAGATTTTGATGTAGTATTCTTAGGCAAGGGAGAAATTTTTGTCACCTAAAGACAAAGAGTTGTTTTTGTTATCCTGAGTCCATTCTTATGATTATCATGGTATGGAATTCTACGTGGGGAGAGGGGAAAAAATAAAAACACCTACATGGATATCCTAACAGAAATTATGAGAAACAACTCATGTAGAATTTTTTTTTAAGACAGGTTCTTGATATGTAGTCCAGGCTGGCCTTAAATTTACAGCAGTTCTCATGTGCCACCACTCCCAGCTTTCACTTAGAATAATGTTAATATAATACTTTAGATATTAAAGAAATAATCTGGAAAACACACAAATATTCTCAATTCTGAGACACTACAGCCCCTTGTTTATGTTTGATAGAGAAATTTCTTTTTTATAACTATTAGAAGAAAATTTATTAAATACCTTTTATGAACCTCAGGTCCTCTACTGTATCGTCATCCTGATGCTTATTATTTTTCTAGTTAACTAGTGGAGCTGTGTGGGTTCAGTTTAATGATGGGTCACAGCTGGTGGTCCAGGCGGGTGTGTCTTCTATCAGTTACACCTCACCAAATGGTCAGACAACTCGGTAAGTTTTTAAAATACTCATTGAGAGTCAGCTCTTTTCTATAATTTTGCTTGCTGTGCATTTTAAAGTAAATGATTTAATGAAGTTACCATCTTTTGACAGTCTTACTATTTAAACTTTTCATTACTCATAGCAGTTCATAGTCTTTTTAATGCATATTTCATGATTATTTGCATTAATGCAGGGCAGTTGCTATGAAAAATCCAAGTGTAATCCATTCAAATGGTTAAATTCCATGTGGCCAAACTAGGTTGATTCTTAGTATACCTGTTTTCTTAAAAGAACACAGAAACAAGCCTTTTAGGAGATAACTTGATTATTTTTCCAAATGAAAGGCTGTATTCCTTAGTGTAAAGTGATCGATATTTGACTTTCTGGAATGTGAGCAGGCAGCCCTTTGTATATACGGGTACTGTATCCAAGGAGTCAACTAACTGGAGATTGAAATACTTAAAAAATTACATCTGTATTGAGCACATACAGCATTTCTTGTTATTCCCTAAACAATAAAGTTTAGCTGTTTAGTAGGACTTACATTTTTTTTTTGACATTACAAATAATCTATAGTTTATTTTGATACTAGAATTTGAACCCAGGGGTACTCTAACACTGGGCTATATCCCAACCATTTTTAATTTTTATTTGAGACACGGCCTAAGTTGCCCAAACTGGCAAGTGTCTGGCTAGACAGAGATGACTTCAAAGTATAGAACATGGGGCCGGGGATTTAGCTCTGCAGTGTATTGGCCTGCCTGGCAAGTACAAGGTCATGAGTTTGATCCCTGGTTTTAAAAAATTAAAAAAAAATAAGAATAAGAAGAAATCCACAGCCAGGGATTTAGCTCAGCAGCATAAACACCTGCCTAGCAAGTATGTAGTTGTGAGTTTGATCCCCAGTACCAAAAAAAAAAAGTACAGAACACATACTTTATAAGCAAACACTATGCCATGCCATTTCTTATGAGGGTCTTGAGCATCCTAGGATTTTGGTGTCTAGGGTCTTTTGAAGATACTGAGGCAAAGCTATTCATGCTATATGAATGTGTTCCAGCCATCTCGCTAAACATAAGGAATCTCACAGTAGCAAGAACCTTGTTTAAACCAAAATTTACTTAAAGAAAAAGTTACTTGCTCCTTGGACTTTTGGCTAGGATGAAGTTAAAAGAAAGTACTGAGAATGCTACTTTGTGAGAAGTTTACCTCTTGTAGTGGAAATACCTGGAGCAGATAGAATTTGTGGCCATCTCTGCTTGTTGCTTTTTTGTTAAATATGCCTATCTGTAGCACCATCGTTTAAAGAACTATACTTACAGTGAGACGCTTTGTTAAACGCACTTCCGAATATACCAGGAAGTAGAAAGACATAAATAGAAAGTGAGAACTGATGTTCATGGGATAAATGTTGAGATTTTTATTTGCTATGGTCATTTGGAAATTATTAGCATTTAATTGAAATGAATTGATAATATATTTTATCTTAGTACTTTCTTAGAAGTAGGGCCTTGATTTTAATGAAGTCTAGTCACAGCTTGCTTTAGAGATTATAGTCAGTTCAATTTTCTTTTTATCAAATTTTCTTTTTAGTTGAATGTTTAGAATTTTTAGAAGAAGCTATGTTTCTGATTAAGGTATCTACTCTTAATAAATTGCATACATTTTTTCTTACAGTACCTTTTGTTATTAAAGAATTATTGAAAAATATGCTTTTTGGTACTCATTAAAAACCAAGTAATTATGCTTTTACATTATTTTCCTGTTTCACTTAGGTATGGAGAACATGATAAGTTACCGGAATACATCAAACAGAAATTACACTGCCTTCGTTCTATCCTTTCAATGTTTTCTAATCCAACTCCTACTTTTCTTTAATTGAAACTCCTTTCAGATAATCTATGTTTAATAAATAACTTTCTGGTTGGCTTTCCAATAAAGTGACTTTTTAAATTTAATATAACTTCTTCAGAAAGCCTTTCTATTAAAACAAATTTAAATCTATATGATAAAGGATATATGCCAGGAACAAAGTTGAATGAAACTTGAGTCACCAAATATAGTGATCATAAAATGAAACAGGACCCCTAACTTTCCTCTGACGATGTACACCTGCAGACTTGCTCTGTTCATGTATGTATTTCACAATTTTTTTTAAAGCAAAAATATAAATGGTGTGTGGTGTGTTTATACTTTTATTGTTTCCCGTACTTCTCAGACATGTTTAGAATCATGGATAAAATGTGCTGTGGTTTTGGAATTTTTGGCATGTAAATAATGTGTATTTATAAGTAACATATGTAAACATGTATATTTGTTTTATATTTATTTTTGTAGCACCCATGAAGAAACAATTCTGCAAATGTATTTTATAAAAAATAAAGAGTGATAAGTACTTTGTTTTGATTTATTTTTTAAAAAGGTAGTATAATCTAATTTTTAAATTTTGTTGCCTGTTTATAAAGAGCCAATTAAACTTTAAAACTTTATAAACATTAAAAATCATTTCTGATCCAGCTATGGTGGCACATGCCTGCAATCCCAGCACTCAGGAGGCTGAGTGAGGAGGATCAGCAGTGAGTTTAAGGCCAGTGTTTAAGGCTACATAGTGAGTTCAAAGCCAGCCTAAACTACATAGCAAGACCCTATCAAAAAAAAAAAAAAGCTCTATTAAGTAGGCAGTTAAACTACATTTTCACCACTATTTAGTACTGTTTTGGAGAGTTGTGCTTAAGGCAATGAAAACAAAAAACTACTATAACAAATGTTGGCGAGGATGTGGGGAATAAAAGGAACACTTCTCCATTGTTGGTGGGAGTGCAGACTGGTGCAACCACTGTGGAAATCAGTATGGAAATTCCTCAAAAACTAGGATTGGAGGTTCCATTCAATCCAGCTATTCCCCTCCTGGGTATTTTCCCAGAAAAACTGAAAAGGTCATGTCACAGTGATATATGTGCACCCATGTTCATAGCAGCACAATTTGTAATAGCTAAATCTTGGAAACAACCAAAATGCCCATCAACCGCAGAGTGGATGAAAAATGTGGTATTTTTCTGCAGTGGAATATTACTCAGCTATAAAAAGGATGATCTTGAGGCCTTTATAGGTAAATGGAGGCAACTTGAGATGATCCTCATTAGTGAAATAAGACTCACATTAGTAAATATTACATTGTCTCTCTAGTGTAAAAAATAATAAAAACTGACAGAATAATGGGATCCAAACAGTATAATAGATATTGTGAAAGGGAAGGATAGTACTCTAAAGGGTATAACAGTATGTATAGTGTATAAGATAGATGACCATATTACTAAACTTCTGTTGGAACATGGAACAGAAGGATTTGCACTGTGGATGTTGTAGTGTCTAGCCACTATTTATGCTTTGATTTTGTGACTATGACAACTATTTTTTAAGACAACAATGGGTAATGTATCAATTAGCGATTTTATGATGTTAATTTTTTTAAATTTGGTATTCTATCTTTTGTTTTTCTATTTTAATTTTCTTTGAAAAAAAAAGAACAATATGCAATATAACCAACATTGTTAAATTTTTTTATTGTTTTGGGTTTACCTATATTTTATTGTTTTGGGTTTACTCTTTTGCTTTTTTTCTTTTCTGAAGTTTTTCTTTTTAAAATAAATTTTTAAAAATTACTATAATTGTAACATAAATTAGAGTTAAAACAGCAACAACTGCCTGAAATCTCAGCACTTGGGAGGCTGACAGGAGGATTGCTGCCAGTTCAAGGCCAGCCTAGACTACATATTGAGTTCAAGGCTATTATGAACTAAAATAGTGAGACCCTGTGTCAAAAAACTAAAAACAAAAAAAAAAAAGCCCAATAGGAGAATGGACAAAAATATAGGAATTATTCATAAAGAATTCATATGATGAACAAAAATGGAAATACACCCAACCTCATTAAAGTTGAGGAAATGGAAAAATTAAGACAATAAAGAATTGGTTTTAAAAAATAGCCTCTACAAACACAAGTAGGAAATTTTCAGATATGGTGAATGAGAACATAAATGATTAAGAAATATGGGAATATTTTTGAATTAACATGTAAATCTAGTGGATCTAACTTTGAAGAAAATTAGGTAAGACCTACAGACAATATCAGAAATAAAGAGTTAACCTTTAAAAAAAGTTCCCAGCAAAATTTTGAAGGTTGAAAAAAAGCACATTTTTTTTGCTTTAACAACTACTAGGTATGTATTACATAGCTCTTTCCATCTCTGAGCCTTTTTTAGTTATTTCTCTTAGGCAGAATACACAGGCGAATATTGTTTTATAATACAGCTTACTAACTGTTCTACCCTAACTTGCTTACATTTATCATTATTTCTGGTATATTTTACTGTTTGTCATTACATGTCATTTATGTCTACTGGTTTATTATTATGCACCATACATGACTTTGCTTTCCTTTTTCTCTTCCCTATAATAGGATGTTTACTTTTTTTTTCCCTTCATTAGAGGGATACAGTGGTAATATCCAATGTTTACATTATCAGGACTATGAAACTTTAGTTGGGCTCTGTCCTGTACTAGAATTATATCACTTGAACAACCTTTTTTTCTGGTCTTTTGCTTCAGCAAACAGGTAATCTGTGCCTTTTCCCCCTTTTCAAGACATCTTTTTTTATCCTACCTGAACTTGATTGCTGTGTAGTTTTCCAATGTATAAGTGTAATTTATCAGTTATATTGTTGCTTATCCAGATTTTGGCTGTTAGACATTCTGGTACATATGCACAAAGTGGGCTGGGGGTTTATTTAGCTCAGTGGCCTCAGTGCCTGCTTGGCAAGCACAAGGACCTGAGTTCAATCCCTGATACAAAAAAAAAAAAAAAAACCCACAAAGTTTATATGCATAAAAATTCTAAGGCTTCACTTGTCAATTTGCTGGAATTTAGCAGTTAGGTATAATTTCAGACTCAAACTTCAATAAATAATACCAAGTGCTTACACTTCCACCTGCAGTGCATATATTATTGTACATCTTCACCAGAAATTGCCAGTTGGACCTGTAGAGAATAGTGTATTACTAGCTGGATGAGGTGGCACATGCCTATAATCCTTGTACTTAGGAAGCCGAGGCAGGAAGAATCACCTCCAAACTGTGGCAGCCAGCCTGGGCCACGTGGTGTTTGAGACCAGCCTGAACTACATAGTGTGAGACCCTGACTCAAAAAAACAGACAAAAAATAGTATATTACTGTGGTTTAAATTTGTACTTCCCTCATTATTGAAATTTTTATCAACTGTCTGTCCCCTTGAGATTTGCCTGCTAACCTATGGCACTTTCCTAGTACTCAATATGTAGTTTTTGTCTATTCAGGCCTTCTGCCGGGAATGCATTTGTTCCATCTTCACCAATCCCAATCATTATTTTTAATTACCTGTTTCCCCTCCCAGTCCTTTCCGTCAGATTAGTCTTTGCTAGTCACTGCCTCCTTGGAGAGACAATATATCCACCCCAGTTCCCCACCCCTACCTTCCTTTTCAGCTAGGTTTCCTATACCTTCACTGCCCTTCCCTGGGTCACAGTTGCTTGTAACACGAATGATGTCTGACTTTGGTGAGGGAGAAGTTATATGTGTTCTGTTTACTCCTCTGTCCTCAACAGTTACATAGTACCACTTGGCATGTTGTATGTGCCCCCTTATATATGTATTAGTAGTACAAAAGAATAGAGTTCCAGGACTAAGGTACATAGGTAAAACCTTGTTTATTAGAAAATGAACAAACAATGTAAAACAGACATAAATTACAAATACATCTGCAACAGTAAAGTTAGGTACCATGAATTTCTTCCCAAGTTAATATATTTTTTAACAGATGCAGCTAGTATATCCATGTCAAAATAAAAATTACAAATTTATTTCATTTTATACAAAACAACTTTGTATAAAAGCTTATAAACTGGAAGAGTTTAAATGTAGACAAGGTTAACAGAATAGAGATGATTTGTGGAGTTATGAAACCAGTACAATTATGAAAAGCACCCCTCTTGAGTTTAGGTTTTCCAAAATAATATTCCTTAAGTACATACTATTCTTGGCCATGTTTTAATACCTTAAAGTCCCACATCATCTATTTTCAATTTATACTTATTTTATCCTACTCAAGACTTCAGCTGGGCAATTTCTTCCTCAAATTTTATGTCCCTGCTTTTTACCCAAGCCTATGTCTCTTCCCTGTCTTCTCTGCCACAGTGCACTTCATACTGCAAGTGAGGACTCTGTCCTCCAAAGAGTGTGCAACAGAAAGGAAGGTGCAGTCATTTTTGTAAGGCTACAGTTTATCTGGATTATAATTAATATAACTCTAGATCTGTCTCATTTTTTCACCTCTAAAATTGGAATCATAATGGTATCTTCATCCTAGAATAATGCTGTGAGAATTGTACATTACGCATTACCAGGAATATAGAAATATTTGCTCTTAATATTTCCATTGCTATTATTTTATTATGCAAACTACCCAAAGGGTGAGATTTACTATCTAGGATTAAGTGACATAAAAAAACGGAAGACCAGGAGGACTGTGGGAGGTAACAGGTAGAAAGTAATAGGTAAGAGGGACTGCAAAACCCCCAAATAGCCGGAATTCTAGCTACCCTTCTGATAAATTTACTCAAGAGTGTTGCTATGGGAGACAAAGAGTGAAAACACTCCCCCAGATTGCCACAATTCAGTCACAGGGTGACTTCTATCAGATTAAGCCTTTTATTATAGCTGGATAAACTGGGTTTGAGAGAATAGCAAAGTTAGTATAAAAGGCAGATTCGTGTTTATTTAAAAATATAGCAAAGAAAGAAAACTCTAGAAAAATATGTAGAAATATGTTTGCATTTTATAATGCACTTTTTAAATGAGTTTTTGGAGTGGATTTTTGTTTTGCAGCTGGGGGCACTGAGTTCAAACTTGTGATCTTCCTACCTCTGCGTCTGAGTGCTAGAATTACAGGTATGCACCACTATGCCCAGCTCACATAGCTCTTTATTAGAAATTTATCAGCATTAGACTCACACAAAGGTAGAAATGTACACACAGTGGTTTACCCAACTTCCAACAGATTCATTAAACTTAGGTGAAACTCACTACCTCAAATATTTATTAGCCTGTCTATGGCTATTAAGTTCCATTCAAATTTAAAATCCAACTAAAATTCTACAGTTCTAAATAGCTCTATACACACAGACTGAAAACTGTGCTCTTCCCTGCCACACTACTGGGTGACAGGGAAGTATTTATAGTGAAAGCCTTTCTGTAGAGTTTAAAGGAGTTAGGAAATAGCAATAATTTTTAAGAACTCGTTTATTGTTTAGTATGTATAGACAGTAATGTATCTGGTTTCTGTTTCTAAGGTGAATTATTTATTAGAACTTGAAAGAAAAAAGTAACCCTATTAAAGGTAATGCAATCCATCTTGATCTCAACACTTTTTATTGCTCAAATTGCTAGCATTATTCCTCGTGTTAATTTAGGGATTGGTGAAATCAAGTTAATATAAGAGGTGCAATATTAGAATAAAGACTTAAGGTGGGGCAGGATGGTAGGCAGGTTAAATGGGGATTTGAGTGGTTTTTATTTTATAAGGGCACTAGATAATAGAAAATGCATTTTTTATAAATAAAAATGTATCTATGAATAAATAAAATTCTACAGTTTTGGTCTGCTCTGATACACAGCTCTCCTGGTCTCTCAGCACAGGTAACATTGTTTTAATGACACCTCTGCAGGTTTGTATCAAAGAGTGCAACTTCACATTCACAGACCACTGTCCATTTGCTCTTAGTTCCTAAAACCCCCAAAAAGGCAGTATTAGAATACTTCTTTTTTGAGATAAGGAAATTATGGCCTAGAATGTTTTTATATATTATATTCATAATTACATGTAAAAATCACTCTGTTAATATATGTTCTTGTTATTCAAAATGTGCAAAGTCTACAGCCTGGCTTTGGAGACTGGTTCACAGCAACTGTCCAGCAGAGCCTTAGACGAGAAGTGCCACGTAGCTAGCGGGTACTTTCCACTGGGCCTTGGCTGGGAGACTCCTGAATCCCCCCATACCTTACAGAAAAGGCAATGAGTCTTCTGTAAACCACTCCCAGGAGTGTGATGGCGAGGAGCACTATTCCACACACAAGGCCGAATGCCCACCGCGGGCCCAGGTAACTGTACACGTGGCTGATGAACACAGGCCCCAGAATCCGCGCCCCACTTCCAGAAGCTGTTAACCAGCCCATGTAAACACCCTGTGTGGGGAAGGGCAGAACAAGCACACAGATGCTCAGGTTTTGTTATTTTAAAATAATGCTGCTATTACTAAACTAGCAAACTCAATCATTTTACCTACCTTATACTCTGGGGAGGGGGAGGTGTACCACGAATCAAACTCAGTACCTTGTGCTTGCCAGGCAGGCACTGTGCCACGGAGCTATATCCCCACCCCTCTTAATTTATACTACTAAAATGAAGTATCTATAAATTCAGACAGTAATAAATGATAACTCCTATTAAAATCAGCTTAAGCAAAATAAAAGCAGTATAAAGGGACCTTTCTCCCCACTTTCAGTGCTCATGCATGCCTGGCAAGTGTTCTGCACTGAACTAAAACTTCCACCATAATGGGAAGGTCTGGGAAAGGCCGGGGAACAATACACCTTATTAATACATATTTTATTGTATTATATTTGTTTTACATTATATTATTTTGTTTTGGGTACTGGGAATCTAACTCAGGACCTTGCACATGCCAGGCAGGCACTGCACCACTGAGCTATATCCCTGGCCCCTTAATATACCTTTCAAAGCTAGCATTTATTTTGTATCTGTTGCTTTCTGGTCACTGAGGTAGGTACTTTAAATATACTGTTTCTAATGTTTACAAATTCCACTGACTGGTGCTGTCTCTGTCTAACAAATATAGAAGCTGAAACTCAGGAAGGTTAAATAAACTGTCCAAGAGACTTAAAGCTGTCACTGTTACAACTAGTATACAAAACTATGTCCCATTCAATCTCCCCAAGAATATTTAGTATAGCATTACTTTTTTTGTTGTTATTTCATGTAGTTCAGACTGGCCTTGTTTGCCACAAACTCTTGGAGATATGCCTACCTCAGCCTCTTGAGTGCTGGGATTATAGGTGTATATACAACTACACTCAGCATGCTGTATTCACTTTAACAGCCTCACACTGAAAACAAACTAATTGTCCATGTTAGAGTAAATTATGGCATATTTAAAAACTGGAATGCTAAGCAACTATTTAAAAGAATAAGGCTGTATAGGTCATGATCTGAGAATAACATATATGCACAGACATGGAAAGTTACATTAAAAGAAAAGATGCAGAAAAAACGATGCAAATGCAATTTAATATTTAAAAGTGTAAATGTGGATATGTTTGAACAGCAACTAAGGCTAAGGCTCTGCTGGACAGTTGCTGTGAATGAAGCTAATACCTGCTGACTTGGGTGCTCACGGTATGGCTTTGGAGACTCTTTTCTGTCATATACTTCTAAGATATTTGACTTTTGTTATAATCATCAGTATTGCTTTTATAATTAATATTACTTCTTTTTTGAGACAGGCTTCTCAAGTGATCTTTCTACCTCAGCCTCCCTAGTACATGGGACTAGAGATGTGCCACTGTACCCATTGAGCTGCAAACCGAGTCTTAACTTTGAAAAATTGAAAATGTAAACTTCAAAAATGAAAATCAAACCCAGGACTTGGTTTGTAGCTCAGTGGGAGAGCAGGTTCATAACATGTGCAAGGCCCTAAGTTCTACTCCCAACACCAAAAAACCCAAATGAAATCCAGAAATTGTTAGCAAAACGCTTACCTATTTTTCCTAGCTTGAAAACAGGTACTAAATTTTTTCTCTATTTCAACAGAGGAACACTAATTTCTGTGCTGAAATGTAAAGTTTAAATTTTTAAGAATGCTACAGCTGTAATCCCAGCACTTACAGGCTGAGGCAGGAGGACTGTTGTGAGTTGAGGCCAGCCTGAGCTACACAGTGACCCTATATCAAAAAAACAAACAAACAAACAAAAGTGCCATAAATATATTTCATTTAACTGTACTGTTGGGGTAGCTGGTGTACCTGAGGTTTTGGTCCTAGAATTTTTGAATAGAGAGTGTAGGACATGACGTTGCAGGCTGGATAGCCCATTCCAATGAACACCACTGACGTGAAGAACTGTGCCATGTGGATCACTGGGGTGTAGAGGCACCATGCTTGCTCAATTGGGCAACCAGTTGGTAGTTCATTCTGATCTCTCGGCAGCTTCCAAAGACCAACAATGATTTCCCCAAATGTGGTATTAGGGATTGAATTATTATGTAAATCTGTAAAAACAAATGAGTACAGTGCATGACTTGTTTTAGATGAGCAGTGGGATAAAGTTACAGAATTATGTGTACCTATACCTTTCCACTGTATTTTGGGAAACTGATTCCCCCAAGGCAGCAAGATAAAGAAGCCAGCCCATACCACGAGGAGTCCTCCCAGCAGAACAGCACGCTCACCAATCCTGTTACAGAACACATTCTGATTTTACAATGACACACTGTAACACAGTTCCTTACTTTTATACTTTAAAAACTACAACTCATACTTTTAGAGATACATATATAAATTAATATGAATGCTAAATATAATTTCCCACTAAAATTCTCTCTGGAAAATGACTGATTTTAGGTATGGGAAGAAGACCAACAAGATGAACCAGAGATACTCACAGAGTGGCGAGCACAAAACTAAGTGATGATTAGCTCACAAAGAAAGGGTGCAGGGCCGTTTGAAGAAGATCACAAACAACGCAACAGTGTGACACCAAAACATACAAAACGGTACTAGGGAACTAACTCATATTTAATTATTGTTATTATCTTTTTTGGTACTGGGGATCAAACTCACAACCTTGCACTTGCTAGGCAGTCGCTTACGCCACTGAGCCAAATCCCTGTCTATTACTGTCTTTTTGAGGCAGGGTCTCATTATACAGTTCCAGCTGGCCTTAAGCTACTTTGTAACCCAGGCTAATCTTTGCAATCTTTCTCCTGCCTCAGCCTCCTGAGTCTTGGGATTACAGGTGTGTGTCACCATTACTTTATAATTCAGTTAAGGGAAAGAATAAGCATTTCTCCTCCCTTCCTTACACACTATACCTCAGGTTAACTGAGTAATGATGAAGGTTCTCTTGAGAAAGTATCAGAACAAAATTTTTAATACAATAAAATACACTTGTCACTTGTTATCTGCAGGGCACGGATTATAGGACATCAAAATCCTAAAATACCCAAATCTCTTATATAAAATGACACAGTACTTGCAAAGGTACATCCTCCTCTATACATGTCTAAATTTGTTATAATACCTAACAAAATGTAAGTGCTGTGTAAATAGCTGCCTTACCATATTGTTTAGGAAATAATGGCAAGAAAGAGAAGTCCACATTTATCACAGACACATTTTTTTCCAGAATATTTTTTTTTCTAAAGTTAGTTGAATCCAAGAATGTGGCCCCTGCAGACTGGGGGTGCCTAACTCTTATCGGAATTTGCAAGGATCAGTTAATGGCTCCACAGAATGCTCAATGGCTATTTACAGCAAAAGGGATAAACGACATTGTTTTCAGATAAGCACATAGCACTACCTTCATTCTTGCAAAAACCAAATCTCATTAAGCTAAATCTTGATCCAACTATGGGCTTTCAAGGAACATAGAAGAGGAATATGCTAAACACTAGAGTGATGAAATCCACAAGATCCAAACTGGGAAACTATAATGCAGAAAACTGCAGACATTCTAGTTTTGCCTTGTGAGGGAGGGGAAGGGAGAGGGAGAGTTTTAATTTGTGAGGGAAGAGGTCTCGGTGGGGGAAGGAGAGGGAGGGGAAGGAGAAAACTTAGAAAATAAATTTAGTAATCTTAACCAGATTTCCAAATGTACCCACTGAATAGAGCACGCAAATATTACACTGTCTTAATAATTTCAAATATTTGCAAACTCTCAAGAACTACAAACTATACATAATGAGAGAAAAGCTTTAAGTTATTTCATCAGTACATTCATTTATATTGTTTGACGTTTTAAAGACAGATTTGAAGCACCAGCACCAGCAGCAAAGCCTGCTGGTGAGGCACAGGTGTAATACCAGCTGCTTGGGAGGCTGAGGCAGGATGATCATAAATTCATGGCTAGCCTTGGCAATTTTGAGAAACCCTGTTTCAAAATTTAAAAATAAATTTAAAAGTGGGTAAGTATGCAGCTGAGTGTGAGGCCCTGAGTTCAATCCCCAGCACCACCAAAAAGAGAGAGAGAGAGAGAGAGAGAGAGAGAGAGAGAGAGAGAGAGAGAGAGAGATTGCTCTGAAATAAAACTATAAGCATAGAACTCACATTTTGGAAAGTAATTTAACCCCCATGAAAACAACAACTGCCTCCACTCCAAGACCAGCAAGTATGATTCCATTAAATAACACAGCTTGTTCTTGAGTCCAAGCGTACATATCCATTGTTAATGGAGTAAGGATTCTAAGAAAAACAACAAAGTATTTTATTTTAATCTCAGTAATAAAGTGCAGAAGTTTTAATGATACATATACATTCAAGAATTTGTATCCCTTTTAACAGTGACAGCAGACCAACAGAAGCAAAAGTATGAACACATTTTTTATTTTGTTTTGGTACTGGAGATCAAACTTGTGACCTTGCACTTACCAGACAGGTGCTTACACCACTGAGCTAAATCCCCAGCCCCATTTTAACTATTATTAGAGTGTCATTCAAGACAAATGTGGTAGTGCAAGCCTATAATCTCAGCACTCTGGGAGGCTGAGGCAGGAGGACTTGCAAGTCTGAGCTTAGCTTGGGGGATCTGGCAACTGAGCAAAAGCCTGCCTAAAAAATTTAAAAAGGTCTGGGATTGTAGCTCAGTGCAACCCTAATTCAATTCTCAGTACTAGTAAAAAAAAATTTAAACACTGATGCCCTCGCCAAAAACAAGATGAACCAAAATGTTCCATTTATCTCAATAATTTTGAAAGTATGTACATCAAGCAAAATCTACATATACTGACACAAAAAAATTCCACAATATATTGATAAATGAATAAGCCAAGATGTCAAATAGCATCATTTAGTCTATGTGAGTTTAGTAAATATTCTCTCAATCAATCTCTGTCTGTCTGTCTCTCTCTTTCTCTCTCAGAGTTGCACAGAATAAAATGTTTGAAAACACAAACTGAACTACTAGTAGTGGTTACCATCACAGAAGGGAGCAGATATGAAAGCACACCTGTAATATTTGGATTTTTTTTTTTTTTTTTAAAGACAGGCCTCTCTGTGCAGTTCGGGCAGGCCTTGAGCTCACTTTGTAGCCTAAGCTGATCTCAAACTCGCAATGATCCTCCTGCCTCAGCCTCCTGAGAGCTGGGATTACAGGTATGAGCCACCACACCCGGCCTGAAATTTTATAAGGTACTAATTTTATCTTTTTTTTTTTTTTTTTGGTACTGAGGCTCGAACTCATGACCTTTGTACTTGCCAGGCAAGCGCTTAAGCCACTGAGCTAAATTCCCAGCCCCTAATTTTATCATTTAACAGGTATTTTTAAAATGAAACAGCCCTATGATTAACAGAAGTCAATGATGCCATCTTAGATACTGTAATATGATAGTTCTTTGTTTTTAAAATCAGGGATTAAAGCCAGACTAAATGCTGTATACATATGTTGGGAGTTATATACCTTAGTTAATTAAGTCATACTTTGCACATTGTGATAAGAAAAAATATGCCTTACATAAAGTTTAACATCTACACACCTGCTAGGGATGGAGCTCAGCAGCTCAAGCACTTGCCTGGTAAGCACCAGGTAGTGAGTTTGATCCCTGGCACCAAAAAAAAAAAACCTCTATACACATAATTAGCACTGCATTAATCATAAGGGTAATATATAATCTGATTTATATGAAGATAGAATAAAACTTACGTTTCAAAAAGGGCAAAGATAAACAGAACCACAAAAAAGAGAACATTGGTGGTGACAACAGCAACTTGATCAATATTGCCTTGTGAAATCTGAACTTCATCTGTATTTGCTAAAGGTAAATAGGAAACAAAATATTGTTACCTATATATCTAAATTTTCTTACGATACTAAAATAATATAGAAATGATACATGAATAAATATTTAAATCATTTTAACATTCCAAAGGTGTTTAAAATGAACAGAATTTAGCCTGGCACAGTGGCGCACACCTATAATCCCAGCACTTGGGAGGTTGATGCATACTGCACTACAGTCTCAAAAATAAAAAACACAGAACATAA